>CM041778.1:268020864-268054626 GCA_023374045.1 Limonium bicolor | reverse complement strand
GGGTATCTTTGCTCGTTAGTTATTAAACATCTTACCTGTGCCATTACTGGCAATTCTCCTCGTGATTTCAGTTAGGTTTTGCCAACTTGGATCTACATCTCGTAGTTGTTGGACGGCTTACATGCCGCATTGCCTAGAGCTCCGCTCATCTCAGGCTATTCACAAGTGGTTACTTCTCCGTATATCATCAAGGTTTGGAGGTAATACTGGGCTCCATGTTAAGGTCATTGCATCACGCTTCCGTTCGTTGGGGCCCGTTAGGTATCTAAATATTTATCGGTACCTTTTGCCAAATTAGGGTATCCCCTGTCAAGTGGGATCCCTTCGGTGTTCCCACCGAATGTTCACTCCGCTTCTTGTGTTTTATCACAACATATAGTTTGACGCCCTTCTTGGATTGCTCTGGGTGTTACCAAGTTACACCATTACCTTTGGCTAACTTTTGATTATGTTTGGTTTACTCCGCATTGTAGTTCCGGGTTTCAATCTGTCCCGTTTAGGGTTAAAACGTCTTCCGTCCTTAGGGTAGACTAAGGATACTTCCTTATGTTTTTGTCCGGTTTGACATCCTCCTCGGCGTTGAACGATATTCTCCGTTACCTTAAATGATCACTCTGGGTATTTCATCTTGTCCATTGAACATTGGCGTGTTCATGTTAGGCATTTACCTTACCGGGTTTAGATAGGGTATTCATCCTAGCTAATTCATGCATTGACTTCAAGATCTTTGAAGACATATCCAATGTCTTTATTCAGTTGTTAGTGCTTCTCGCACTTCTTAACTCTTAATTATCCTCCTGAGGTGAGTTCTTGACTCCTTTAGCTTGTAAGCTTATCTGAGTTCCTTCGATTGTTCGAGGCATCCAACTGTTCTGGTTTGAATTTACTTATGGTCTGTAGAGCGGAATCGACTACTTCCCGTGTTTCGTACACCACTTGTATACATACGTGGGGTACCTTATTGGTACGTTACCACTTACCCGATTAACTCACAAAAGGGTCGGTCAGGCCCGCAAGCTCCTTCAGAGTGTGGTCGTCCCATATCCCGTATTTGGGTACCCTCGTAGTGCTCGTCACACGCCTAGGTGAAGTATTCTATTGTCATCTCCTCTTGTATCTGTCACAACCCCAAAACCGGCCTAGTTCTAAGGTATAGACACGCCGCGTGCTAATAAAAGACAAGGAGCACACAAGGCTTCCCAAAAAAATCAAATTACAAATACTGTTCAATAACTATAAATGAATGGTCCAAACCGAATACTAATAAAGCCCAATATACATAGGCCGAATAAATCTAAGTATATACACATAAGGTCGAATAAATAAGACCATAAGAATAAGTTCAAAATCGCACATGACTAAAGCTGAATTGGAACGGCAAATAAAAGCAAAGGACCTCCAGCTAGTTAATCCTTAATCTGCAAAATGTTGTAGTGGAAAGGGGGTGAGCAACCACACGCTCAGTAAGCAACAAACGTCAACAAAATGAGCAACACTCAAAACATTTTTACTGAACATAATTATACATATATATATATATCAAAATAATAATAACACAAGCACTGAAACCGGATTTCAAATCTCACTGAAACAGAGCAGAATCTTATACAAATCAGAACATATCGGAAACAGAGTTTTAAAGGAACCCTAGTTCTGAGCATACAGAATAGGTCCGAAGACCTCAGATAACAGAATGGGTCAGAAGACCCTAGATAACAGAATGAGCCCGTCGACTCCAGATAACAGAACGGAGAATACCCGTAATACAGATACAGAAGGACGTCCTACATAGCGCGCTACGGGATAACTCAACCCAGTCATCCACGGCTCAGAAAGCAATAAACTAGGTCCCAATATCAAATACTTAATAAAATCGTAATCACACAAAAACCATATCCCGAAACTACTATCAAACACAATTCGCTTAAGACTCGTACCAACTATCGTCGACAAAACACTTCGTCAAACTATATCGATATCATAAATAAATATATATGTGTATAGCCGTGTATATCCAAGCATATTCGATATCATGAGATCTTATTTTCGAAGAGAATATCATGAAGTCATTCAAAGGTTAATAACGAAGGTAGTAAAACAAGAACGCTTGAAATGAAATTGGTAGTAAAATATAGCATACGTAAAATATGATGTATACATATAAAGTATTCTGAAAGCACGGAAATCAAATCATCATAGTGGAATATATCTACAATATATATATATATGGCCGACACCGTAGTCAAAATATTATGGTGGTTAAAAAAAAGTATATAAAATATATCAACCGTCAACAGTATACAAGATACTATAAACCTTCAATCCTTTATATAGCAAAATAGCAGTGACTACATAAAACACATACAATAAAGCTGAAATAATGGGAGTATTAATTATGTAAACCGTGCTCATCATTACAATGTAAAAGGAATTGAATTCTGTGTATCTCTTGAAACCAACAATCGCTTGTATATAGATTGTTATAGGAGTCAGTTGGATGCGCATAAAACGAAATCATTTGAAAAATTATATATAGCAGAGACTACCAAAGTGTGTACCTTTAAAATCCAATAATAGCTAAAAGCAAATACGTAGAGCAAATACGTAGGGTAGGAAATCTCATAATCTTTACTCCAAATACTTTATTACGAAAATAATTTTCATAAGGTCAATGGGCACCCAAATTGAATCAGTTTATCACTTACCTGACAAACCAAGATCGCTGATAAATCCTCCTAAACTGATGTTGCGATCTTTCCTGAACCAATTGGATCTCTCTAACCGCAGGAAATAATTATGTAAATATAACGGATGTTAAAACCGACAACTATCCATCTGCATCTAAACCCTGACAGCACTGATTAACTAAATTAATTCATACCGGTAGATCCGATTGTTGAAGACCACGTTAATATCACTCCCGAACCGATGACAATCTCACACTTTTATTCATTCCTGACAAAAACAAGGACGTACAACAGATTCATGATTTGATTCAAGATTGAACAGCACACGAGCTCGACCATGGCTGCAGTGCGTAAGTAAAATATGTGCAGCCTCCTTAACGATGTAACACTGGTAGTCATCATTACCTTTCTTAAAAATCAATGCAGCAGTAATCTTCCTTGTCTCCACCAAATTGTTCGAAAGACAGTAGCACTCGGGTTGCAAAGCAGAGAAGAGGCGCACGGCACTTAAGGATAATAGAAGTCTTATGTTGCTTTCTAGGGTTTAATCTCCTTTTATAGAATACCTTGATAAATAATGGGCCACTTATAAATAACTTGCTAACTGTCTTCCGGTAAAATATACTGATAATATTTATCTGTTGAATATATATAAATATAATCTTAATACTTTTTTTTGGTACGCTAAAGTATCATTCCATGATACTCACCATGATTCTTCTGGTTTAGTTTTAAAAAAAAATCTGTGGTTTGAAAGAAAGATTTGTGGTTTTGAAAAGAAAGTTTTGGGTTTTGAAATAAAATATTGAGTTTGAAAGAAAATCTTCATGGCGTCGCCATGTCTGAGGTCTTGACCAAGTCCAGCTTCTTGCTGACTGGTATAATTGTTAATACGGTGGTTAGGCAGTTAGGCCTTTCCAAGGATTTCTTCTTCAAGTATTTAGGATTTGTAGTCCTGTATTTGTTTCAATCGTCATGGTGGTACTTTAGTGAGTACTTGTTGGTTGTCAAAAATCTCCCAATTTCCTTGTTGTTGCTGCACTTGCCCTGCCAAGTGCGCGGTATGTCGGTTTTCAGGTTAACATACACCGGTTACGGTATTGTTTTCATCTGAGTTTGGTGGTTTTATTGGATCTTCCTTTGATCCTTTGATCTTGGTGATAATCTCCTGAGTGGCTTCTCAGTGTTCTTGACCGGGTTGTCGATAATTCGGGTGCTTTTTGATCCTTGGGGTACTCCATGTACCTTACTTCATGCTCGTTCCCACACTTTTACTGTGGTTACCGAGGTTAACTAACCCTTAGGAGCTACGTGGTAGTCTGTTGGTGTAAGTCTAATGAATACTCTCACAGTTGTCCAAACTATGTGTTATACCCAAAATTTTGACCCCCTGGTTAAGGTCTACGAGGTTGTGAGGGCCACCTCCATCAAACAGTAAGAGACTCCGGCCCGATCGGCATGTTCCATGGCACAGGGAGCAGCTTCGTCATTGTCAGGGGCGTTTTCGTAATTGTTAAGGCTCCTAAGGCCTCCTATAAGCTTTCTCTCTCCTCCAAGGGATGCCCAAATCAGCTTGAAATGTTTTGATATTTTGACCCATGATAGAGGATGACATTTTAAGCATAATGGCGTTGGAATTTTGATTTTTCGAATTTCCAATAATTTTCTAGCAATTTCTGACTGAATCTGACGAGAAATTCAATTTAAAAATATTCCAACATTTAAAAAATCCGATTCCACTTCAGAAAATTCATAATATTCATCCTTGACACGTGGTTAAAATTTCACAGCAAAATTCCTTTGGGAAGTCTTTTAATTAAAATACCAAAAATCTTACTTTTACTAGATTCTCTTTATCTTTAAGAAAGTCTATATAAGGGGATAGGTTTTTTGGATAGAATCAGAACCTCACATACTGAAGAACCCTAGAGAGTCAGAAAACACGGCCTCCTCTCTCTCTCTCACGTTTTCCAACACCCGGCCACCCAAATCATACTGAAAATCCCCCGAAATCACCATCTAAACACGTTTTCCAATCCCCAAAGCACCAATAATCATCAAAACCTCACAAAAACACCTCTAAAACGTGAAGAACAGCAAGAACAACCAACAACCAGAAGCTTGGGTCGAAATCCTCTCGGGTCTGCCATCAACGGAGCACTCGACGAATCCCGGTGTGAAGAAACGTTGTGAATCCGAAGGTAAAACAGGTAGAAACTCCACTTCTCTGATTCACCACGGTATTATCTGTCTTGCCTCAAAATTTGGGCTTAAACTAACCTTCGTACGCTTCTGTATTGCTGTTTATTCAAGCTTCTATCCAATAACTTGTTTACCAAGTTCGTGCATAATTCGAATTCAAATTGAGAACTTTCGACCACTAACGTATTGTACATCTTTCAGGCTACGCACCCATAAAATTTGAGCCGAAAACACCTTCGGGAACAGCCTCAAAGCCGCCGTCCGAGGGCTGTCCGCACCCACGGACGTCGTGTCCGGGGTCCCGGACTCCCTGTCCGTAAGCTCGGACCCACGGACGGCGGCGGGATTTTAAAAATTCAAAATTTAGGTTTTTCTAATAATGTCCGGGCCCACGGACATCCTGTCCGTGGCCCCGGACTTTGCAAATTTTTGTTTTCCTTTAATTTCGACTTTTCTGTATGTTTAGGTTAACTGGGGTCCGTGGTCTCGGACGTTTGGTCCGTGGCTACGGACGTAAGCAAAATTTGACCTAATTCTGCCTCCGAAACCCTAGTTTAGGTAGCTTTTAATTTCACTTTAATTCTCTGTCAAAAAATGCTAAAAACAAAAAAAAACAGAAGCTCGCGCACTTAGGTTAAAACGACTCGTAATAAGCCGTAAATAAACTAAGTAGAGGAAAAACGACCTAGGAAGGGTAATGAAAGTAATTGAACCCTAATTAAGTCGAATATCAAGCCCCCGAACCCAAACTCTCCTTTCCTAATTTGATCTAGGTTAAAATTAGGTGGCGACTCTTAATAGGTTCCAGTGAGCTAGCTTAGGTTTTAATAATTTTTGTTATATGACATAGTTATTAATCTTAGGCTATAAGTGGACCTAAAACCCAATCAGATCCCAATCAACTTTATTCAACATAGGATAGGGTTCAAATCGAGGCTCACAGACTGGCGACTCTGCTGGGGACAAACTCTTAATTTTAACTTGTTTAATTTTAAGAAAGAGGGCTTAACTTGAAAATGTTTATTTATGGCTTTTACTATGTTGTTTGTTTACTTTTGTGCGCACTTTAATTTTTGCACCCTTGCATCATATGAGAGCGAGGGTCCACGCAAACCAATTTCACCCCGGGACCCATTCGAGGGTCCCCTGTCAGGGACTCACACCTTTTAGGTGATGTGAATAAGCGGGGGAAAAGAGGAGGGGTCGTCTAACCACACCCCCTTAATACCTGGGCCTTAGCCCCAAGCGTTTTCCTGGCAGTACCCTTACCTAGCCCATTGTTTGGTCAGTCAAAGACCCGACCGTAGACGCACACCTTTAGGTGATGTGAAAAGAGTGGGGAAGCCCAAAGAGAATAGCGTGCAAGCCCTATTCCTTTGTGGTGACCTGGGCCCGCGCCCCAAGCACCTCTCCGGATTAATCCATACCCGGTTTGATTTAAACGTCTAGTGAGGACATGTTGAATTTGTGTGGGCCTTGTTTGCTTGTATGATCGGCCCACTACCTAGCCTAGAGATTGATAGGAACTTCTCCTACATCAACCTAGCCCAACACGAATTGGCAGCTCTATTCGTTTGCGGCCCAGAGGCTCTGTTTGGTTTAACATGTGAGTCATTCGGGCTTCGGCCCAAAAATTCTAGACTTAGGTGATTTCTCTTCTGGCCCAATTTGAATTATCCAATTAGTTCTAGGCCCATGAAAAAATCCACCTGAACTTGAAATAACTCACAAGTCCTGAAAATAAATTCTTTTTCGGCTTAACAACCATCTTCTCTGGCCCGAAGAAAGTTAGGCCCATTTGTGATTTAGGGACCGTTCTAGCTCATGTGCTTTACTTCAGGCCCAAACACATTCCGGCCCAAGGGCTCATTCTAGACTAGGTAGACTTCTTATCATGACCTAACAAAACCCTAGATCTAGGTGTCACCTTTCAGGCCCAACCAAAATCACTCGGTCCAAGTTCGAGTTCACATATAGAGCAATCATTCTGGCCCAAGTACCACACTCATAACTCATTCCAATTGAGCCCATAGACCAATTCATAGTTTTAGCCCATAAGCTTCAACCCGGAAGTTCGGCCCATAGCACAAAACATTTGAATCCAAGAAAGTTTGCATAACTCATTCATTCTAGCTTCAAGGCCCAACCAGAACACCAAAAAATAAATAAGTCATCACGTCATTTCACCCACATCCACTTGTGTCTCGCTACACTCCCCTCTCCACGTGAAACTCATTCTTACGCAAGGAACATCTCACTACCTTGTTGGCTTCCACCACTCATCACCTCTCAACGAAAATTTCACCGTACACTGAAAGCATCCCACTACCATGTTTTACTTTCATCACTACATCACTCCACCAAAACAGCAAGGCTTCATCGCCATGTACCACCACACAGACAACCACCTCTAACAAATAACCTGGGTATTCAAAAGGCTTGTCAAAAGACCCCAAAACAATACTGGGGGTAATCTGAGTTAAGGGTCGATAACGTTTATTTCATTGGTTTAAAGCGCGCGAGCAAGTCTCTGAGTGAACATTTTGCGAGAGTGCCTTAAGCGGTAAAACCATGAGTGAAAGAGCATGTCATTTTACATGGCTCCAGAGAGATTACATTCAAAGGTAAGGTAAACGGCTTGACTCCAACCGAAGGAGATAATTTGTAAATTTACGCTTAAACCTATGAAAAGTAACAAGGAAAGGATACACAACTATTAGGGATGACGAAGCACCTAGGTACAGCACCACACAGCCAAAAGCTTGTGAACCCTGACATTACACCCTAGGCACCCCCGCTGAGCTTTTCATATATGACCTTTTTTTTACAACACTTCAAACTCCACAAAATAAGCCAGCCAATGATGAATAACCGACCTGGTGACCAAAGGAAGCAAGGAGCCCGACTTCCGAACAACAACTTCATAAGTCCAGAGAAGCGAAACTGCTACCAGCATGACGAAATGATCCGCAAATGGTCCCAAAGTGACACAGGATCCAAATGAGCCAGCATCAAAACAGCTCTAAAAGTTCAAAACCGGGAAACACAAGAACCCCGAAAGGAAAGAAATCCAAAGAAAGGCAAACCTGAAAAGCCTTGAAGAAACCCAGAATTGGAAGAAGGAGAAAGGATGCAAGGACCAATTCAAAAATCAAGAGCTCCAAGCGAAGTCATCACGAAGTAGCCAGAACGACTTCAGGACAAAGAAAGCAAGTCCGAGAGAAGGTGCAAGTTGCAGCTTTGGTCACCCTTACAGCTCCACATATCCTAAACATTCCTCCATCGTCCCATTGTCTTTCATTACACCCCATAGCCATGTTATGAGCTCAAAAGACTTCCGACTTAGTAGTTGTGTATCCGATCGCGTGAAAGTAACAGGTTGAACGCGTAAATCGAACAAATGTCAAATTCAATGGTTGAGATGTCTTGACCCAAAAGGAAGCACGATTGCAAATATTAAACACTTTGAGTGTAGGTTAGAAAGCACCACATCAAGATAAACCCTGACCTTGTGAGAGTGAGACTTGTTTTGTGCGATTAATCAAAGAGAATACTGGGGGCAATCGATCGTTCCGATCGATTGCCATAAAATCCTAAAAAACTCGGATTGCCTTAAGGAAAAATACTGGGGGCAATTGTTGGTCCCAACAATTGCAACAGAGACACCGATTGAGTCCCAAAAATCCAAAGCCCAAAGGATCAAACCCTCCACATATCACTCAGGCCCGTCCTAAGCCCTACCCCCACATCAAATTTCCTCAGGCCCGTCCTAAGCCCTACCTCCACATCAAATTTCCTCAGGCCCGTCCTAAGCCCTACCTCCACATCAAATTTCCTCAGGCCCGTCCTAAGCCTTACCTCCACACTCAAACATCCACAGGCCCGTCTTGAGCCTTACCTTCACACTCAAACATCCGCAGGCCCATCTTGAGCCCTACCTTCTCTAGGTTCGACATAAACCCTAATCCTTCTACATCCTTTTGGACCCGCCATACACTTGGCTCACTTTCACTTAGATCCAACCTATAGGCTCGTCATAAGACTTAGATCCAACCTATAGGCTCGTCATAAGACCTAGATCCAACCTTTAGGCTCGTCATAAGACCTAGAACCATCCTTTAGGCTCGTCATAAGACCTAGATCCATCCTTTAGGCTCGTCATAAGACCTAGATCCAACCTATAGGCTCGTCATAAGACCTAGAACCATCCTTTAGGCTCGTCATAAGACCTAGATCCATCCTTTAGGCTCGTCATAAGACCTAGATCCAACCTTTAGGCTCGTCATAAGACCTAGAACCATCCTTTAGGCTCGTCATAAGACCTAGATCCAACCTATAGGCTCGTCATAAGACCTAGATCCTTCCTTTAGGCTCATCATAAGACCTAGAACCGTCCTTTAGGCTCGTCATAAGACCTAGTTGCATTCCCTTAGGCTCGTAGTAAGACCTAGCATTACCTTTTAGCTTACCCACTCTCATCAAACACATTGCATTCATCTCATTCTATAGGCTCGTCATAAGACCTAGCTGCATTATCCAGGCGCGTCACAAGACCTGGCGACAGAAAGTTGGCGAGGTGATGGCAATAAATCCTCCTTTTGCGATGTCAACTTATTTTTGGGATCAACGAATGGTGGGCAAAGGCAATAAGTCCCCAGGGTTTTTACCAGGAGTTATCCCTGCACACCGGCTTGGGGGGCGATGGCAATAAGTCCACATTGGGTCCAGCCAGGAGCATTAGCACGGGTTTCGGTCCCCCAGAAGCATCCGAGCATCATCAGCATCATCAGCATCATCAGCATCATCGGCATCATCAACATCATCGGCATTATCATCAGCATCATCAGCATCATCCGCATCATCGGCATCATCAACATCATCGGCATTATCATCAGCATCAGCATCATTTGCATCACTAGCAGTTCAGCATTCTTGCATTTGCCAGTTATCATCATTTCAGGTAGTCAACGCTTAGAATAGCTTGACATCATTTTCATCACTTTAGGTGGTCAGCGCCTTAGAATAGCTCGACAGCATATCATCATTTCAGGTAGTCAACGCTTTAGAATAGCTTGACATCATTTTCATCACTTTAGGTAGTCAGCGCCTTAGAATAGCTCGGCAGCATATCATCATTTCAGGTAGTCAACGCTTAGAATAGCTTGACATTTTCATCACTTTAGGTGGTCAGCGCCTTAGAATAGCTCGACAGCATATCATCATTTCAGGTAGTCAACGCTTAGAATAGCTTGACACATTTCATCACTTTAGGTAGTCAGCGCCTTAGAATAGTCGGCAGCATATCATCATTTAGGTAGTCAACGCCTTAGAATAGCTGAATGGTATAGCTTTAGGTAGTCGGCCTTAGAATAGTCGACATGCTTATTACCTTAGGTAGTCAGCGCCTTAGAATAGCTCGACAATGCTTTGTAGCTTAGGTACGTCAGGCCTTAGAATGCGCGACAATGCTTTGTAGCTTAGGTAGTCAGCGCCTTAGAATGGCTCGACAATGCTTTGTAGCTTAGGTAGTCAGCGCCTTAGAATGGCTCGACAATGCTTTGTAGCTTAGGTAGTCGGCGCCTCCGAATAGCTAGGCATCGTTAACCCGGCTTCGCACAACGTGGAGGATTCTGTGGAGTCCAAAATTTTGGGGCACCACTCAAGCATCAACCAGACTTTTCACATTCGTTACAAAGTCCAGTTGACGGGGGGCAATCTGTTATACCCAAAATTTTGACCCCCTGGTTAAGGCCTACGAGGTTGTGAGGGCCACCTCCATCAAACAGTAAGAGACTCCGGCCCGATCGGCGTGTTCCATGGCACAGGGAGCAGCTTCGTCATTGTCAGGGGCGTTTTTGTAATTGTTAAGGCTCCTGAGGCCTCCTATAAGCTTTCTCTCTCCTCCAAGGGATGCCCAAATCAGCTTGAAATGTTTTGATATTTTGACCCATGATAGAGGATGACATTTTAAGCATAATGGCGTTGGAATTTTGATTTTTCGAATTTCCAATAATTTTCTAGCAATTTCTGACTGAATCTGACGAGAAATTCAATTTAAAAATATTCCAACATTTAAAAAATCCGATTCCACTTCAGAAAATTCATAATATTCATCCTTGACACGTGGTTAAAATTTCACAGCAAAATTCCTTTGGGAAGTCTTTTAATTAAAATACCAAAAAATCTTACTTTTACTAGATTCTCTTTATCTTTAAGAAAGTCTATATAAGGGGATAGGTTTTTTGGATAGAATCAGAACCTCACATACTGAAGAACCCTAGAGAGTCAGAAAACACGGCCTCCTCTCTCTCTCTCACGTTTTCCAACACCCGGCCACCCAAATCATACTGAAAATCCCCCGAAATCACCATCTAAACACGTTTTCCAATCCCCAAAGCACCAATATCATCAAAACCTCACAAAACACCTCTAAAACGTGAAGAACAGCAAGAACAACCAACAACCAGAAGCTTGGGTCGAAATCCTCTCGGGTCTGCCATCAACGGAGCACTCGACGAATCCCGGTGTGAAGAAACGTTGTGAATCCGAAGGTAAAACAGGTAGAAACTCCACTTCTCTAATTCACCACGGTATTATCTGTCTTGCCTCAAAATTTGGGCTTAAACTAACCTTCGTACGCTTCTGTATTGCTGTTTATTCAAGCTTCTGTCCAATAACTTGTTTACCAAGTTTCGTGCATAATTCGAATTCAAATTGAGAACTTTCGACCACTAACGTATTGTACATCTTTCAGGCTACGCACCCATAAAATTTGAGCCGAAAACACCTTCGGGAACAGCCTCAAAGCCGCCGTCCGAGGGCTGTCCGCACCCACGGACGTCGTGTCCGGGGTCCCGGACTCCCTGTCCGTAAGCTCGGACACCCACGGACGGCGGCGGGATTTTAAAAATTCAAAATTTAGGTTTTTCTAATAATGTCCGGGCCCACGGACATCCTGTCCGTGGCCCCGGACTTTGCAAATTTTTGTTTTCCTTTAATTTCGACTTTTCTGTATGTTTAGGTTAACTGGGGTCCGTGGTCTCGGACGTTTGGTCCGTGGCTACGGACGTAAGCAAAATTTGACCTAATTCTACTCCGAAACCCTAGTTTAGGTAGCTTTTAATTTCACTTTAATTCTCTGTCAAAATGCTAAAAACAAAAAAAAAAACAGAAGCTCGCGCACTTAGGTTAAAACGACTCGTAATAAGCCGTAAATAAACTAAGTAGAGGAAAAACGACCTAGGAAGGGTAATGAAAGTAATTGAACCCTAATTAAGTCGAATATCAAGCCCCCGAACCCAAACTCTCCTTTCCTAATTTGATCTAGGTTAAAATTAGGTGGCGACTCTTAATAGGTTCCAGTGAGCTAGCTTAGGTTTTAATAATTTTTGTTATATGACATAGTTATTAATCTTAGGCTATAAGTGGACCTAAAACCCAATCAGATCCCAATCAACTTTATTCAACATAGGATAGGGTTCAAAATCGAGGCTCACACTATGTTATTCGGGTACTACTGCCTTTTGGTGTTGTTGGTTTGGAGTTTTCCAACCTTGACTAACTCCTTAGTTAGTTTTTATGTTGTTGACGGTATTGTCAAACGTTTGTAGTCCGCAGACTCTCTTGTCTCGGGTTTTGTTACTCCCTTTTCCGCTTCATTGCGTAGTTGTGCTTCCCTTCTTCTCGGCTGCGCATGGTTCTCGCGACTGCAAAGCACGTCGCCCCATGATGCCACAATTTCAATTATCCGGTGGTTCGGATTACTTAACCCATCGCTAATTAGGCGCGGTTATTGTCATTTAAACAGGAACAGTCTTCGGGATTTCCGGTTCTTGGAATCTACCATATGATAGGTTCTCTCTCTTATAGAGTTTATTTTACAACTGCCAGACCGGATTTTCCCGAGTAAGAGAGGTCTTTCCATCTCTCTGGCGCTCTTACCCCAACTTTATAACGGGGGTTACAGAGGGAGGGATTGGTTATGTAGGTATCCATATCACACTGGAAGTTTTTAACTAGCGTACCTCACACGCTAACACTCAACCCTTATGAAATACCCTAATTTATAAAGAAACCCTAATGTCCCGGAAGTCTCGGAAACGCTAGAAACCCTAATTCCTAAAAGTCCTAGAAATCCTAGGAACCCTAGTTCCTGAAAATCCGGAAGTCTTGGAAACTCTATAAGCGACCTTAGGAACTTTAGGAAAGCCTTGAAAAAACGTAATAAGACCCTAGAAAACCCTAATAAACAGAGATGGAAAACCTTAGAAAATTCTACAAGACCCGGAAAATGCCTCAATAGCTAGTTTTACTCCATCCTTATCACCTTTCTCCTTAGGAAACACCTTAAGAAGCTTGGTAAGCATGAGGTGGCGACCTAGTTGAGGTAAGCATGAGGTGGCGACCTAGTTGAGGTAAGCACGGGGTGGTGACCTGGTAGGTAGGAAGCTCGAGGCGGCAACCTAGTTAACCTAAGCACGAGGTGTCGGGAAGCACGAGGTGTCAGGAAGTATGAGGTGTCAAGAAATTATTGGTTAGCATGTTGTCTAATAGGAAACCCCCTCAGGAAGGAAACCCCCTCAGGAAGGAAACCCACTCAGGAAGGAAACCCCCTCAGGAAGGAAACCCTCACAGGAAGGAAACCCCCTCAAGAAAGAATCCCTCTCAGGAAGGAAACCCTGTTATGAAGGAAACCCACTCATGATGAAATGTATGTGTGGAAATTTAGGAAACCCACTCATGAAGAAATGTATGTGTGGAAATTTAGGAAACCCTTTTATGAAGAAACGTATTAGGTTTCCCTCACATGAAGAAACGTGCCTTATGCAATTACACATATAAGTGGCACCAAGAACAAGGACTTAGCTAGATTTATCTTGACCTTTCTTCACCATCAAGTAACCTTAGACCACCTAGCCAAACAAAGCCTTAAGGGAAGCGTCCAAGTCATGCCAAACATGGCCTTAGGTGGCCAGCCACATAAATGCTTCATTTAATGCTATGTAACATTTAATGCCTTTAATGATTACTTTTCAGCCCATCATTGCTCCTGCAATTGCAGACCTCCCCTAGAACTTCCCTGCCCTTGGATTTGTTCACATTACGTAATCAAATCAAGGGCTACAAAGATAGATAGGTGGTATGGTGATGTGCAACCCTTATAAGACTTACCTTAGTCTTAAGACTTCTTCCCTTTGCCTATAAGAAGAGAGCCACGACCTGGACTACTACCACACCTCAATATACTTCTAATAACTCCATAAACACAGAGAGACTCGAATTAAAAAGGGTATAGCAAGCCAGCCAACCCAAGAACACTAAAACAGAAGCCAATTACCTTCCTAATGCAGAATCCGTGTAGAAGTAAGGGTATTTAGAGGCCTTCCCAACTGAATTTCTTTGAGTTCTTGGTATCCCCACGTAGCTATTTGAAGTACCAAACTTGTGGTGAAGAAAGTTGGCGAGAAGGAGCCAGGTACTTCCCGTGTTCCACCAATCTTTCATCATGTGTCAATCCTGGCAACGCTTTTTGTTCGTGCTATTTTCAGCAGCTTATACTACGTATCTCTTCTAACTCTTTTTATGGTGTGAAATTGCACTCTGCAATGACGATTTTGATGTATAATAAGCCCCGATAAGTTCTGGGAAACTTGGTTAACAAACCTTGAACCTTTGATGTCAGATTTTGTGAATTTGGTGCTTTAACTTGAAGCCAGCTTGGTGTGTGATTTTTGTGAATAATGTCCATGAATTTTTAGCAAACAATGATGAGTACTTATCCATCTACAACATTCCAGTTTGTGGGTAAGTTCTCCAGTTGATTTTTTATGAGTTAAAGGTAAGACAAGACCTAAAACGTGCTTTAGGACCTTTCTGGTCTCTATTCAAATTATAAAGGGGTTTTCGAAGGTTTCTTGCTTTGGTTTCATGACAAAATACTCATAAGATGTTGATATTGAACTAGTTAAAAGGTGGGTCGAATTTATACAAAGGTAAAACCTTAAACAAGGGGTTGTTCTTAAGGTATTTTCAAGGTGTTTACGATGTGTTCTAACTTGGTTTTGATATGGTTAATGGTTGCTATGTGCTTTGATTCTTCTTGGTATGTTGTGTGAATGTTTTATTAAGTTTAAGGACGTGGTTGGACTGCTTAATCAGTTGGTGATCACTTTGGAATTTGGTTACACAAGTTTTTGAGCCCTCGGAGGCCAAACACTGATTTTCCCCACTACCAAAGAATTGTGGGTATGCCATCATGATCTACACAATGGGATAATGACTTGTAGGGGGTGTGCACACTTAAAGACATGGGGTGAGGTGGAGAGGTCAGACTCTATAAATCTGGGCATACGGCCACAGAGGTTAGACTCTATAAATCTGGGCATATGGCCACAGAGGTCAGACTCTATAAATCTGGGCATACGGCCACAAAGGTCAAACTCTATAAATTTGGGCATACGGCCATAGAGGTCAGACTCTATAAATCCGGGCATACGGCCATTGTTTTTGTGGATGTTGAACTTGTGGTGGAACTTGGTATACGTCATGGAACTTGATGGATCTTTATATGATAATGCTTATTTCACGTGTGTTGTTATGGTATTGTATACTCGAAGGTAAAATGTATTTTACAGGTGCTGAAGAAGGTTCTAATGTGACGTGTTTAATCTTGTGGTTATTACATGTTATTTTGTGAGTGTATACTTATGCACTTTGGTAATATTTTGTGGTTTCTGGTGATATATGTTGGTGTGGTTCTTTGATGTTACATATGATTTCTTAAAGAGTTTTATAAGATAAATGTATTTTACATGTGGTGGCAAGAATTACTCAGCTTTGCTGATGTTAATTTTCTGGCATGTGCCCTGTAGTCTTTTCTGTGATTGATGACTGACCACAGGAACAGGAAAAGATGGTGTTTCTCCCTAGTCGTGAAGTTACACAGAAGTGTGGAACTAGAGGTGATTAGAGTCAGAAGATAGAAGGTGGCGTAATTATTTCCATTAAGTTCAGTTGTAGTGTGTTTAAACACTTTGTAAACTAGTAAAGGAAGCGTAAGTTGATATTTAGCTTTGAAAGAAGTTGTTAGTTGGTATTAGTAAGTAAAGGTTGTAAAGTTTAGAAGATAATCTTCGAAGTACAAGAGGTTCAATGTTGTGGTTAGATTTTGAATATATATAAAGTTTAAGAGTTTAACTTAATTAGGTATAGTGGTGGTAACTACCCTTAGCATCCACAGTGAGTGTGGGTGTGGCGGTAGCACCCCGGGTTGAATTGTAAGTCTTCCGCTGTATTATTCACAATGAAAGAAAAAAAATTAGAGCTGGAAATAGAGGTGTTACATTGTGGTATTAGAGAAATAGGTTATAGATCAGGGAAAGGATAGGTGACTATTGTTTGAATGCTTGTGTGTGAATGTTTGATTGTTTATGATCTTGTGACTAACTTGAATGTGTGTAGAATGGTGACTACACATGAAGGGAGGCCAAAAGGGGCCAGCTTGAAACCATAAAGGATTTAGCTCTTAGCATGGGTAGAAATCAGAGTAGCACATCAGAAGCGTGGTGTTGAAGAAGCCACTTGGGAATTAGAGAGTAAAATGACGAAACAACACCCACATCTTTTGGTTGAGGTTAGTTATCAAGTTTCAGGGGAAACTTTATTTTGAGGAGGGGAGGATGATTAAGGAAAGCATAAGGATGAAAGTCATAGGTTATGGTAATCCAGTGGTCAAGTGGTATTACTAATGTGTTTATCATGATATGTCTAAAATTATATGCTTTGATTATGTTTTCCTAACCAAATTATGTGGAATAGGTAAGACTTGTTGTGTAGTGTTTGTTGTTATTTAATGTGTAATTGCTACTTATAACACAAGTGAGAGTTTTGCTCTAGTGGTTAATGTTTTGTGGTATTACTAAGTTTTGTGGTAGCTTAAGCTTCGGGGACGAAGCGTTGTTTAAGGAGGGGAGAATGAAATACCCCAAGTTATAAAGAAACCCTAATGTCTCGAAAGTCTCTAAAATGCTAGAAACCCTAATTCCTGAAAGTCTAGGAAATCCTAGGAACCCTAGTTCCTGAAAATCCCGGAAGTCTTGGAAACTCCATAAACGACCTTAGGAACATTAGGGAAGCCTTGAAAACTTAATAAGACCCTTGAAAACCCTGATAAACAGAGATGGAAAGCCTTAGAAAATTGTACAAGACCCGGAAAATGCCTCCATAGCTAGTTTTACTCCATCATAATCATCTTTCTCCTAAGGAAACACCTTAAGAAGCATGGTAAGCACGAGGTGGCGACCTGGTAGGTAGGAAGCTCAAGGCGGTAACCTAGTTAACCTTAGCACGAGGTGTCGGGAAGCATGAGGTGTCAAGAAATTATTCGTTAGCATGCTATGCAATATGAAACCCCCTCAGGAAGGAAAACCCCTCAGGAAGGAAACAGTCTCAGGAAGGAAACCCTCTCTGGAAGGAAACCCCCTCAGGAAGGAAACCCCCTCAAGAAAGAAACCCTCTCAGGAAGGAAACCCTATTATGAAGGAAGCCCACTCATGAAGAAACGTATCTGTGGAAATGTTGGAAACCCACTCATGAAGAAACGTATGTGTGAAAATTTAGGAAACCCTCTCATGAAGAAACGTATTAGGTTTCCCTCACATGAAGAAACATGTCTTAAGCAATTACACATATAAGTGCCATCAAGAACAAGGACTTTGCAAGATTTATCTTGACCTTTCTTCACCATGAAGTAACCTTAGACCACCTAGCCAAACAAAGCCTTAAGGGAGGCTTCCAAGTCATGCCAAACATGGCCTTAGGTGGCCAACCACATAAATGCTTCATTTAATGCTCATTAATGTAACATTTAATGCCTTTTAATGATTACTTTTCAGCCCATCATTGCTCCTGCAATTGCAGACCTCCCCTAGAACTTCCCAGCCCTTGGATGTGTTCACATTACTTAATCAAATCAAGGGCTACAAAGATAGATAGGTGGTATGGTGATGTGTCACCCTTATAAGACTTACCTTAGTCTTAAGACTTCTTCCCTTTGCCTATAAGAAGCGAGCCATGACCTGGACTACTACCACACCTCAATATACTTCTAATAACACCATAAACACCAAGAAACTCGAATTAAAAAGGGTATAGCAAGCCAGCCAACCCAAGAACACTAAAATAGAAGCCAATTACCTTCCCAGTGCAGAATCCGAGTAGAAGTAAGGGTATTTGGAGGCCTCCCCAAGCGAATCTCTTTGAGTTCTTGGTATCTCCACGTAGCTATTTGAAGTACCTAACTGGTGGTGAATAAAGTTGGCGAGAAGGAGCCAGATAGTTCCCGTGTTTCACCAATCTTTCCTCATGTGTCAATTCTGGCGACGCTTTCTGTTTGTGCTATGTTCGACAGCTTATACTGCATATCTATTCTAACTCTAATTATGGTGTGAAAGTAAACTCTTCAATGGTGATTTTGATGTATAATAAGCCCCGAGAAGTTCTGGGAAACTTGGTTAACGAACCTTGAACTTTTGATGTCAGATTCTGTGAATTTGGTGCTTTAACTTGAAGCCAGCTTGATGCGTGATTTTCGTGAATAACCTCCGTGAGTGTTTAGCAAAAAATGATGAGTACTTATCCCTCTACAATATTCCAGTTCTTGGGTAAGTTCTCCAGTTGATTTTTTATGAGTTAAAGGTAAGACAAGACCTAAAAACGTACTTTAAGACCTTTCTGGTCTCTATTCAAATTATAAAGGGGTTTTCGAAGGTTTCTTGGTTTGGTTTCGTGACAAAATACTCATAAGATGTTGATATTGAACTGGTTAAAAGGTGGGTCAAATTTATACAGAGGTAAGACCATAAACAAGGGGTTGTTCTTAAGGTATTTTCAAGGTGTTTATGATGTGTTCTAACTTGGTTTTGATATGGTTAATGGTTGCTATGTGCTTTGATTCTTCTTGGTATGTTGTGTGAATGTTTTATTAAGGTTAAGGACGTGGTTGGACTGCTTAATCACTTGGTATTCACATTGGAATCTGGTTACACAAGTTTTTGAGCCCTTGGAGGCCGAACACTGATTTTCCCCTCTACCAATGAAGTGCGGGAAAGCCATCATGATCTACTCTATGGGATGATGACTCGTAGGGGGTGTGCACACTTACGGACGTGGGGCGAGGTAGAGAGGTCAGACTCTATAAATCTGGGCATACGGCCACAGAGGTCAGACTCTATAAATCTGGGCATACAACCACAGATGTCAGACTCTATAAATCTGAGCATACGGCCACAGAGGTCAGACTCTATAAATCTGGGCATACGGCCATAGAGGTCAAACTCTATAAATCCGGGCATACGGCCATTGTTTTTGTGGATGTTGAACTTGTGGTGGAACTTGGTATACGTCATGGAACTTGATGGATCTTTATATGATAATGCTTATTACACGTGTGTTGTTATGGTATTGTATACTCGAAGGTAAAATGTATTTTACAGGTGCTGAAGAAGGTTCTAATGTGATGTGTTTAATCATTTGGTTATTACATGTTATTTTGTGAGTGTATACTTATGCACTTTGGTAATATTTAATTGTTGTGGTTTCTGGTGATATATGTTGGTGTGGTTCTTTGATGTTACATATGATTTCTTAAAGAGTTTTATAAGCTAAATGTATTTTACATGTGGTGGTAAGAATTACTCAGCTTTGCTGATGTTTGTTTTCTGGCATGTGCCCTGTGGTCTTTTCTCTGTGATTGTATGACTGACCACAGGAACAGGAAAAGATGGTATTTCTCCCTAGTCGTGAAGTTACACAGAAGTGTGGAACTGGAGGTGATTAGAGTCAGAAGATAGAAGGTGGCGTAATTATTTCCATTAAGTTCGGTTGTAGTGTGTTTAAACACTTTGTAAACTAGTAAAGGAAGTGTAAGTTGATATTTAGTTTTGAAAGAAGTTGTTAGTTGGTAATAGTAAGTAAAGGTTGTAAAGTTTAGAAGATAATCTTGGAAGTACAAGAGGTTCAATGTTGTGGTTAGATTTTGAAAATATATAAAGTTTAAGAGTTTAACTTAATTTGGTATAGTGGTAGTAACTAGCCTTAGCATCCACAGTGAGTGTGGGTTTGGCGGTAGCACCCTGGGTAGAATTGTAAGTCTTCCGCTGTATTGTTCACAATGAAAGAAAAAAAAAATTAGAGCTCGAAATAGGGGTGTTACATTGTGGCATCAGAGCAATAGGTTATAGATCAGGGAAAGGATAGGTGACTATTGTTTGAATGCTTGTGTGTGAATGTTTGATTGTTTATGATCTTGTGACTAACTTGTATGTGTGTAGAATGGTGACTACACATGAAGGGAGGCCAAAAGGGGCCAGCTTGAAACCTTAAAGGATTTAGCTCTTAGCATGTGTAGAAATCTGAGTGGCGCATCGGAAGCGTGGTGTTGAAGAAGCCACTTGGGAATTAGAGAGTAAAATGATGAAATAACACCCACATATTTTGGTTGAGGTTAGTTATCAAGTTTCAGGGGAAACTTTATTTTGAGGAGGGGAGGATGATTAAAGAAAGCATAAGGATGAAAGTCATAGGTTATGGTAATCCAGGGGTCAAGTGGTGTGACTAATGTGTTTATCATGCTATGTCTAAAATTCTATGCTTTGATTATGTTTTCCTAACCTAATTATGTGGAATAGGTAAGACTTGTTGTGTAGAGTTTGTTGTTATTTAATGTGTTATTACTACTTATAACACAAGAGAGATTTTTGCTCTAGTGGTTAATGTTTTGTGGTATTACTAAGATTTGTGGTAGCTTAAGCTTCGGGGACAAAGCTTTGTTTAAGAAGGGGAGAATGAAATACCCCAAGTTATAAAGAAACCCTAATGTCCCGGAAGTCTCGAAAACGCTAGAAACCCTAATTTCTAAAAGTCCAGGAAATCCTAAGAACCCTAGTTCCTGAAAATCCCGGAAGTCTTGGAAACTCCATAAACGACCTTAGGAACTTTAGGGAAGCCTTGAAAACTTAATAAAACCCTATAAAACCCTAATAAACAGAGATACAAAGCCTTAGAAAATTCTACAAGACCCGAAAAATGCCTCCATAGCTAGTTTTACTCCATCATAATCACCTTTCTCCTAAGGAAACACCTTAAGAAGCTTGGTAAGCACGAGGTGGTGACCTAGTTGAGGTAAGGACGAGGTGGCGATCTAGTTGAGGTAAGCACGAGGTGGCAACCTGGTAGGTAGGAAGCTCGAGGCGGCAACCTAGTTAACCTAAACACGAGGTGTCGGGAAGCACGAGGTGTCAGGAAGCATGAGGTGTCAAGAAATTATTGGTTAGCATGCTGTCCAATAGGAAACCCCCTCAGGAAGGAAACCCCCTCAGGAAGGAAACCCTCTCAGGAAGGAAACCCCCTTAGGAAGAAAACCCTCTCAGGAAGGAAACCCCCTCAAGAAAGAAACCCTCTCAGGAAGGAAACCCTATTATGAAGGAAATCCACTCATGAAGAAACATATGTGTGGAAATTTAGGAAACCCACTCATGAAGAAACGTATGTGTGGAAATTTAGGAAACCCTTTCATGAAGAAACGTATTAGGTTTCCCTCACATGAAGAAACGTGCCTTAAGCAATTACACATATAAGTGGCACCAAGAACAAGGACTTGATCAGAGTAGCCAAGGTAGCATACGGGGCATGAGAAAACCATACAATACACCATGGTTTAATTTTACCGGGTCACCTCGTGTTCCTCGAGTCTTACTCTCGAACCACTGATTACATTTCAAATGGTTCTATTAATATCAAGGTATCACGGTACATAAAACTATTACTCCCGTAATTAGCCCGTTATCCCGTTATTTCGGTTTTACTCAAGTATGTTTACTTGCCTTCACTTCTTCATTCACCTATAAACTTGTTTTCTTAAGTTCTTATGGGCTCATTTTTTTTCCTACCATCTTTACCCTTCTTAGGGTTTACTACTAAAGTCTCACACATCTTTTTCTTATATATATAGGCCTGACTGACCCACCGACCGACCCACCCCCTGGGTCGGTCGGATGGAGAGACATCCGGCTTTAGGAATTTACTCTCGACCAACCCACGACCAACCCAATCCCCCTGGGTCGGTCAGAGTCAGAAACTCTTCGACTTGAACTTCTACATTGGACCAACCCACGACCGACCCAATCCCCCTGGGTCAGTCAGAGTCAGAAACTCTTCGACTTGAACTTCTACATTGGACCGACCCACGACCGACCCAATCCCCCTGGGTTGGTCGGAGTCAGAAACTCTCCGATTGAAATACCCCGAACTAATAAAACATGGATTAAACATATAATCACATTAAATAAGGCCTAAACATGCGTTAAAAGTCAATTGAGAACAACGATGGTCAACACAAAGCAAGATATTGCACCCTTTGACTGTTTAGGGTAAATACATACCCAAATGAACTTCTTAGGACCTAAAATTTTTTCCTAAGCATATTAACACATAAATAAACATACTAAAATCGTTGGACAACACTCCAACACAAAGAACAAGCATTTACATGCTTCAAGGTCAAGTAGGGCAAAAATATGCTCTAAGAAACCTTAAAGGTCTTATGACCTTTATTTGATATAAAATTGGATTCCTATGATCAATAATCATGCAAGGAACACAACAAAACCGTTCTCAAAGAAAACTAAGCTCATAAACACCTTGTGACACAAAATGTGCGCTAAAACACCTTAAAGCACCTTTTTGTGTATGAGCTCTAAGATATTGACTTTTTGTCACTTTAAAGACTAGATTACATTCTTTATATCATTTATGTGACATAATAGACTATATTATAAAGTCTAAATCAAAGTTTAAAAATAAAATCAAAATGGGTGATTTTGGGTGAATAGTATCTAAAATAACATTTAATTACTTAACTTTAACCATGGTCAAATGTCATCCATTGCTTGACCACCCATTGCCGCCTTATATTAGCTGTCATACCCACCCATTAAACAACATAAATATCTAGACAATCTAATGAATCATCATTTACTATTACATAAAGTAACATTAATTAACATAAAAGGTAAAAACTAGCTTTCTCTTCCATTTGCCTTCTTCCCAGCCGTGATTACACACCTTCATCCTCTCTTTTGCTCCTCTTTGACGGTAAGAACACTCCATATTCAGAAGAGAACACCAATTGACATAGGTAAGCTTATTAAGCCATTTTATGTTCATTCTCTTCACATTTCTTTCCTCTTTCCATGGAGCTAAGCATTAACCATTTCCATCCATGTTTCTAGATTTTTTTGGAGGTTAAAAGGAGGGAAATTCTCGGCTGTAACAAGGGAAGGAGGTGGAGAATTCTAATCTTGTTCTTAAGGTATAAAAATGTGCTTTAAGCACTTATATCTTGTTTCCTTTCATTACCGGTTGTAAAACCTGTTCTCTTAGGCTTATTATCTTCTTCTTAACATACTTATTCAGTTGGTACATCAAGAGCTTCAAGGAATAGCCAAATCCATGCCAAAAACACCATTTTTGGCATTTTAATCAAGGTGAAAATTAGCCATCTTCTAATCTGAGTTATACCAGTTTTAAAGCTTGGTTTAGTAGCTCTTTTGATACTCTTTATCTTATGTATAAATAGGCCGAAGACTACCCTTGGTTACTTTGGTATTCTAAGGTAAATTTTACCTTGAAAATATACATTAAACACTTATTATTGTTAGCTCTTGTTTGGAGACTAATCATGCCTTAATTGTTGCTTGAAAACATGTAAATAAAGCTGTGGAAAATTTATCTCAAAACAGCCGAGGCCAAACATGGCCTAAACTTGGCAAAAATAAGGTATAAATCACTTAAACCTTCACTTGGTATATTAATATGTGTTTATACATATGTGTATAATATATGTCGTGAATGAACAAGGTGTAAAGTTATTATTTTTACCTTAGGAGATCAAGGAATGGTTTAGTAAATTTATATAAGTAATTAAATAACATAATTGTCAAATTTAAGACATTATGTGGAAAATTGGTAAATATGGAGAACTTATGGGAGAGGCCGAGAGTTTAAAGCATTTTTGGGCATTTATGTGTAATTTATTTTATAAGCTAATGTTTTTAATAAGGCCATATACTTAAGGCCATTTTATTTATGTATTTATAAGGTTTTAATTAAGTTTAGGTGATAAAAATATATTACCGCAAGGTATAGGGGTTTAAAGTGTAATTAAATTAAATTTAGGGGCTATATAATAATAAAGCCGAAAATTAGAGGTTTAAATGAGTTTAAATAAAAATTATAAGATTTTATAAAGTTTTTGTAACACCCCGTCCTAAGCCAATCGTGGTTTTCGTAAACCTAACAGCTTAATCGTAAACATCGCAGCGGAGTAAACTAACACCGGGACCTTGCCACGGTCTGATCATTAGAATATACCGAACTTACTTACTTACAACACTTACCAAAAAGGAGTACACCAACTATCCAAAACATTCACCAACCGAGTTCATAGTATCTCTGTTAACAACATAACTACTAACCGTTTCAATATCAACAGACGGGAGCACAAGCACAACCCGTATTCAAAATAAAAGTCCCACCTAAGTCTACCCGCTCCTACTCTCATGGTGAGACTTCATGGGCCACTTACCTGCAAAAGTAAAAACAGCCCCCAAAGGGGGTCAGCACGAATGCTGGTACGACCCTCTCATGGCCCCCAAGCTAACGGGGCTACGACGACTAATTGTCGATAGCAAGGAAGTTGATTAGAATCACAATCATAATATGGAATGCATTAAAACAACAATCCACAAATGAACATACATAGTTCACACTCAAATGAACGACTTAGAGCATTCTCTTAGTAAGTGAGTTAGTAAGTAAACTCCTTAAGTTCCAACTCCTCTTTTCCTCAGTCCATCTTAACTTACCTCAACCTTAGCCTTACCTTAATCTTAGAATACAAACTGTTCTTTAAATAGAAATGGTCGTATCTTATCTCAATGTTTATTTGGTCGGGTCCAAAGCAACCCTATCCAATGAGCTATTAACTCCATTGGTTGAATAAACAACTTATCTTATAATTTAGGATTTAGGCGATCCTACCACACCATCTTAATGCCTCCTACCTTGGACTGGAAATCCAATGTAGCTGAGCCGACGTTCGACCCTAGGCAACAAGTCCGAAAACAAGTCCTTAAGCGGAAGTCGGATCTGATTCTGATACCGAACCCCCTTTCCTTAGCATGCATGACCGGAGTCAGTCTCGGGTTCCTCACTCCCCCCTTAGGTTCCAGTTAGTGAAAATCTTACAATCCAAGTGTTAGTTAAACCTTAACGGGTATTAACCAACTGTTACCAATATATAATTCCTCTCCTTAACTCAACAGGTACAAAACTTAGTTAGTAGCCAACCTCAAGTCTCGTGGGTTAGTGTAAAGAAGACACACACACAACAAGAGCAATAAAAACCGGTTGCATGCTTTATCTTGTATTAGTCATAGCAAATAAATAGATAGCACACAAGCCGAGGGACACCTCGTTAGCAAGCAGGTCACAAGAAAGACTGTACCGTTCACCGTCGGCGATTGTTCGGTTTATCTCCTTCCAAGTCCCAATTCACAAGTCCTAAAACATTCATTCAGTTTTAAGTCATTATTTAGCTCAACTTAACGTTATTCACTTACTTAACCTTTCTAAACACTAACATTTACCCATTGTTATTTACTAAGTCCTTGTGGTTTTTATCTTAAACGTTTAAGTGCATTGTTTCTTATTGTCTCTTACATTTGTTCTCCCACTTAGTAGCTATTTTACCCACTAAACATGTCATAGACAACCCAATAACATCAATACCTAATAATCCCCTTCATTCCCAATTAGTACTCACTAAGTTCTTAGAACTTAACCTTAAACACTTAAAATCCTTTACTTAACTTAATCCTTTAAGCCCTCATATACTTACTTATCTAATCACCATTGCCCACTTAATAGCTTACTACTAATGCCCCCTTATCCTCCTTAAATTTTAATTTTTTTTTATGTTCTGGTGCGGACCGCCCCACTGGGGAGGTCCTAGGGGCGGTCCACAACAGAAAGTCCCACGCATGCAGCAAACAACAAGACCTCCCCACAGGGGCGGTCCCTAGGGGCGGTCCACTG
Organism: Limonium bicolor; assembly: GCA_023374045.1. Taxonomy (NCBI): domain Eukaryota; kingdom Viridiplantae; phylum Streptophyta; class Magnoliopsida; order Caryophyllales; family Plumbaginaceae; genus Limonium; species Limonium bicolor. The sequence continues at coordinate 268,028,584 of CM041778.1, read as the reverse complement.
CAAAACCTAATTTCTAAAGTGTTTTTCTCCTCTTTTTGGACTCCAATTTCACCCCAATTTTTTTCCTAACCATTCCTCATGTTTTCCCACATGTTTTAACATCATTTAAACACCTTAACACCTCCCTAAATCATCCAACAACCTCCTTAAACTTTTACTCAAATTCTTACTAAATCCTTAGCACTTAGAGCTTAGTTCCTTATACTTCCAACTTGTGTTTTCACCTAGGACTTCCTCTAACCAAGGTTTCTTTCTACTTACCACATAACTACTCCTTATGCATCATTGCCCATACCTACATCCTTTTCTCATCCTTCCTAAAGCTACATAAGCTAGCACATGTTTACAAGTCATTATACCCTAGTTTTCCTCCGAACTTTGCACAAGTTTCCTAACTTCCTTAGTCTTGGTCTTGGTGCCTTAAACTCACCATGGAAACCCTTAGTTCCTCCTAAACATCCCCTAGATCATCCTAGTGCACAAGAACTCCATAGTTTATTCATTTTCACTAAAACAACCCTTAAGGTTTACTAGAACATCCTTATCCCTAAAATCTCCTTAAAACATCTTAAACACTTAGTTTCTCCACCAAATTTTGACATGGCTTCCCTAGTATATTCCTACTCCCAAGCACTTAAATTTTCACCACTTTCACACTATAAACACTCAAATTATCATTACACCATCTTAACACACAATATACACCCAAACTACACTACATCACAATATAGTGCATGAACTTAAATTGCTTGGCACTTAGGCCCTTAAATGCATAAATCTTAAGCACTGAATTTCCACAATATATATTGCCTTTGACCTGCAAATACACACAACAAGGCTCCCATTGCAATATAAGTGTTCTTATAATTCACCTTGAATTATTTTACTATCTCATTTCCCATTTGCTCTTTAATCTCAAGTTCTCAAATATAATCATTGTTTCTCCTAGGTTTTTATAGCCCTTTCCTAATGTAAACTCCAAGCTAAACTTATCACACATCTAAATCCCATCCCTTAATGCATTAAAACACCTTAAGGTAAGACATTTACCTTGTTCTTTTTCAAGCTTCACAAACTTTCTTCCTTAGGTTTTCCCTTGATCAATCTCGGTCACCAAATCAAACTCACCTTGCCAATGCTCTAATCAATAATCAATGATTCTAATGAGTGCTAGACAATGCACCAACCTTAAGGAGCAAACCCTAGGTCAAAATGTGTTTTAAGGTATTAAAGTGAGTATTTTACCTTGAAGTCTTAAGGTAGGCTTGGATATGAATCAAAGAGGACCTCCTCTAGCCCTTATATAATAGAAAAAAAGCTAGAACAAGGAATAAAAATGGAGCCCCATGAGTGATAATTTTCGGACATGTGAAGAAATGGTGGGAACTTGATTTTTCTTACATATTTTTTACCTTAAGAGAATGGAGAAGCTAATGCACCCTCTAAGCTTATTTTTCCTCCTCTAATGGCGGTTTGCCATGGCACCAAATTGAAGCTCTTGAAGTTTTGAAAAGATAGAAAGTAGCAGCTTGAGCTAACAAAGAAGAATATGTATTTTGTTTTGGTTTTGGAGCTAAACTGAGTGTTTTGCAAGCAAAAGGAGATGGAGCTAGCATGGGGGCTGCTCTTACGTGAATGGAGAAGGGAAGAAGATGGTGAAAACCGGTGGTGAGAGAAGAGAATGAAGAGGTGAGGAGAGCGGTATACACAGGTAAGATATTTATGTTAAAAGGTGAATAGTGAATTTACTTACTTTTGCTTTCTTCTTTACTTAACTAGATAAGTGTGGTGAGTCACACTTAAAAACCGGCCCCTTGGTCAAATGAGGTATATTGTGGTCTTTTTTGACCATTTAGTTGACTTACGTTGACTAATGTCTTAAACTAGCACTATTTGGTTACTATTCACTAAACAAGGCACATAATTGTGAAATTTTTGATTTCCCATTGATTTAGACTTCTTAATGTGATACTAAGTAGTACACATGTTGATTAAAGAGTAATGATGGACATTTAGCCACCCAAAACCCATTTACAAGACAATTTTTCAAAAATGTGCTTTAAGACTCCTTAAAGCATATTTTGTGTTTTAACTTGTTTTCAAGCTTGGTTTTCTTTGGTAATTGATTTAACACGACCATTAGGATATTAATAAGGTCTACAAATGATATTTGGGTGCTCACCCAAGTTACTCCAAGCTTAGAGCACATTTTTTCCTAAATTGCTCTTATGGTGTTTCCTTGTGTTTTCTTTAGTTAAAATTGTTTCTTAATATTTATAAGGCATTATTTAGCCCTCTTATATCTTTGTTTATCCTCTAAACACCATATCTAGGTTTGGGGTATTTCAATCTACCCCCCTTAAAAGAACTTTGTCCCCAAGTTCACATATATACTTAATCATTCATGGTACTCGAATTTTCTTAATCTTACACCATATCTTACCTTCACATTCACACACCTCAAGACTCAAAGGTCTTCCACAAGTACTACACAAGTATGATACATATCTTAAACTTACCACCAAAGTGTAATAATTTACACAACTATATCTTACACACATAAAACAAACGACAAACATAGCTCAAAAGCGAGGAAGCTCTACCCCCCTTAAAAAGGGGTACGCCCCGTACCCTATACAAACGATCTAGTCGGTAAAAAAAAGAAGGGTACTTCGACCTCATCTTATCCTCTAATTCCCACATGGCCTCTTCGACATCCTGGTTAGACCAGAGAACCTTCACCAGTCGCACTGACTTATGGCGAGTGTCCCTAGTCTTACTATCCAAGATCCTCTGAGGAATCTCCACGGATCTCATATTCGGTTCTAACGTCAACCTCTCAGGCTCTAACACATGGGAGGTGTGGTGCATGTATTTCTTTAGCTGTGAAACATGAAAAACATCATGCACTTTACCTAACTCAGCAGGTAAATTCAACCTGTAAGCAACTGGGCCCACACGCTCCGTAATCTCATAAGGACCAACAAACTCCAGGCTCAGTTTGCCCTTCTGCCCAAATCTAAATACACCCTTCATCGGTGAAACTCACAGAAATACACGGTCGCCCACTGCGAACTCCAGGTCTCGTCGTCGAACATCAGCATACGACTTCTGCCTATCCTGAGCAGCTTTCATGTTCTCCCTGATTTGCTGAACTTCAGCCTTAACTTGTTCTAAGTATTCTAGTCCTATAATGACCGTCTCACTCAACTCATCCCAGCAGAGCGGTGTACGACATGGTCTACCGTACAATGCATGAAAAGGTGCCATCTTGATCAAAGCGTGATAGCTATTGTTGTATGAAAACTTGATCAGGTGCAACTTGTCAATCCAAATGCCCTGGAAGTCTAAGGCACATGCCCTCAGCATGTCCTTGAGTGTCTGAATCGTGTGCTCAGTATGACCATCTCTCTGAGGATGGAACGCGGTACTCAACTTCAGTTCTGTACACAACGCTTCTCTGGTAGCTCTCCAGTACCTCAAAAGGAATCTGGTATCTCTATCTGACACTATGGTCTTCGGTATCCCGTGGTGCCTCATGATTTCTTTCTCAAATAACTCAGCTAATTTGGTCACCTTCCAAGTATCCTTCATCGATATGAATCGGGCTACTTTGGTAAGGCGATCCACCACCACCCATATCATGTTGAGACCTCCCCTAGCAGGTGGGAGTCCAACTACGAAGTCCATGGAGATATCATGGAACTTCCACTCCGGAACTGGCATCGACTGTACCATTCCGCCCGGTCGTCGGTGCTCGAATTTCACCTTCTGGCATGTGAGACACCTCAAGACGAACTCGGTAACATCTGTCTTCATCCCGACCACCAGAAGTATCTCTTCATGTCTTTATACATCTTAGAGACTCCCGGATGGATGGAAACTGAAGAACAGTGTGATTCTCTAAGTATACGGTCTTTCAAATCTGTGTTGCCTCGTGGTATGCATAACCGGCCCTTAAGTCTGATCAGATCATCATTATGAAGTCTGAAGTTGTATTTCTGACTCTTAAAGGTACCCTCTGTCAGCTTCTGCCTGACCCCTCTCATGTACTCATCTGTCCTCTGAGCCTCTCCAACCTCATCAACCAAGCTGGAGAAACAAACTAGCGAATGGAGTGAGTGTGCTCGACGACTCAGGGCGTCCGCTACAACATTGGCCTTCCCTTCTTTGTACTGGAGGTCAATGTCATAGTCCTTCAAAAATTCCAACCATCTCCTCTGTCAAAGATTCAACTCCTTCTGAGTGAATATGTATCTCATGCTCTTGTGATCGGTGTAGATCGTCACACTAACCCCGTATAAGTAGTGACGCCATATCTTCAAAGCAAAGACTACAGCTCCCAGCTCTAAATCATGCATGGGGAGTTCTCCTCATGTTTCTTCAACTGGTGTGAGGCATATGCCACCACCTTGCCATGTTGCATGAGCACTGTACGGTACGAAACGTGTATTGCAGCAAGTGTACTGGTCAATCGTAGCAAGTTTTCCTAGGTAGTATTCTCTAGGTTATCGAACCAAAGGAGGTTGTGTCTAGTTTAAGTCTTTAATCTACTAACTAATAAACTGAAAGAAAATAACAATAATAATTGGGGGTTTGATTACAGAAATAAAATAAACAAAATAAACTGGAAACAAATAAAAGTGATTATCTAATAAATCTAAATGGTGAATCCTGGTTTACTACTTCTCCCTAGTTTATCAATTCCCATCCCGAGTGTTTCTAAATTCTAGATTGCAACCTCAGATCTAAATTAATCTAAAACCGGTCTCCCGCAAGATAGATTCTTACTAGCAATTCCCAAATCCTAACTCTCGTTATGAATTTACAAATTAACTAATAGCATTAATGATTCATCTGGTTTCTAGTCAGCTAATCCCCAGGAATTGTCATCTGTAGTTTCACTGGTAATATTCCTATGGTCTAATGAACGCCGCATTTCTCACTTGTAAGCAATTCATACCAAATAAACTCAAGCAATAAATAATCACAAGAGAATATCAATAAATAACTAGGAACAAAACTACAATCTGTATAGAATTTATATTCGACAACTCAGGAAGTAAAACAATAAACTAGTTGTCCATAGTAAAACCAGAATTATAAACAACTACTCAGACATCAGAGACAAAGAAATAATAACAATATTAAAGAGATTAGAAAACGTCATCTAATTGTGGGACGATGACGAATTCGATCTCTTTCTTCTGCTCTATCCGACCATCTTCCTTTTCTGTCTGACTGTATGCGGCGGCTGCTCTGTGCTAGGGTTTACAATCTGTCTCGTAATACCCGTCCCAATCATATCTCTCATCCTCTGTATATATACGCCTCCACCGACTTCCAATATAGAGAAGTCTTGTCTCATGCAATTGAAAATGTCGGCTCTGCTCTGTCCAGTCCACCGTGGCATGATGTGCATGTATGTAGTGCATGGCCCATGTTGAATGTATGCAACCAACGTCCATGTCTTTTCCATGTTGGTCAAAAAGGCTGCGCCTTCATTTGGTTTCGTCCAGTCCGATTACCCGTGCATGCGGTAGTCTAGAAGTGCCGGCCCATGATGATGTATATGGAGCAGTCCACCGTCTGCGCATGTCTCCAAGGGAACCAGTTACATGTCTGCGCCTCCTGAATTGGTCCAAATCATGAGCCGTCATCATGCTGCCCAACGACCAAGTGTCTGCGCCACCAATGCATTGGAGTTTGATGGGCCATGCGAGTATGGAGATTATCGGCCCATCATTGGCCTTGTTCAAATGCAAGACCAAATGTTAGTCAGAAGCAGCATATTAAAACCAATCTCACGAGCATGCAAGTTGCGTGAATAGTAATAAGTATATATTGATGATCGGTGATCTCCACGTGCATGGCTTCTGTAAAGTAGGTAAGTCAGGCGCTGCAATTCCAGTAATTTATGTTCGGAGTTGGTCCGGACATGTATATCCAGACGCATGTTCGGACCAGCTCTAAAATATATCAGAATGATCATTTTTGTTTTTATTCGGTTCCGGTTTGATCGTTAAGCTCTTGACATATGTTTTCAGACCTTTTCTTTAGTGTTTTTAACCTGTTTTAGCATAAAACCACATGTGAGGAGTAATCTTAACATTTAACATAATTAAGCATATAAGTAAGGAATTTATCATATAAACCAATAAAATATTAATCAAATTAAGCATAGAAAAATAGATAAATTCCGCACTTATCAAGCACGCAGCCCAGCCCTCTGCCGGATGCGTCACAGTAAACCTCAAAGCCCTCCGTATCTTCTGGAATAGTCAGAACTGGTGTAGTGGTCAGTGAGTCCTTAAAACTCTGAAACGATATCTCACAATCATCCGTCCAAACGAACGGTGCATCTTTCTTCATCAGACTGGTCATCGGTTTCGCGACCTTGCTGAAATCCTTAACAAACCTCCGGTAGTAACCTGCCAAACCAAGAAAGCTCCGAATGTTGGTAACTGGCTTCGGTCTCGGCCAGGTACGTACGGCATCAATCTTTGCTGGATCCACCGAGATCCCAGCATCTGAGATGACATGACCTAGGAAAGAGACCTGGTCAAGCCAAAACTCACACTTGGAGAACTTAGCAAATAGCTGGTTCTCCCTCAATATCTCTAACACCTTCCTCAAATGTTCCTCATGCTCAAGTTTCGATTTCGAATATATCAGAATGTCGTCGATGAATACCACAACTGACTTGTCTAGCTGCTCCCGGAACAAGCGGTTCATCAGATCCATAAATTTCGCCGGTGCGTTCGACAAACCGAACGGCATCACTGTAAACTCATAGTGGCCGTATCGTGTCCGGAATGTAGTCTTCTCAATATCTCCCTCCTTAATGGCTATCTGATGATACCTCGATCTGAGATCAGTCTTGGAAAACACGGATGCCCCCTTCAACTGGTCGAACAGATCGTCAATGCGGGGTAGTGGGTACTTATTCTTCACTGTCACTGCATTCAACTCTCTGTAGTCGATGCAGAGGCGGAGACTACCATCCTTCTTCTTCACGAAGAGAACTGGCGCTCCCCATGGTGATACACTTGGTCTAATGAATCCCTTGTCTAACAAATCCTTTAACTGCTCTTTTAACTCACTCATCTCTGTCGGAGCCATGCGGTATGGTGCCTTGGCTATCGGCCCGGTTCCAGGTAGCAGCTCGATGGTGAACTCTACCTCCCGAGTGGGTGGCATGCCGGGCAGTTCCCGTGGAAAGAGGTCGGGGAACTCTGACACTACCGGTAAGTCGGGGTCGAACTCGGGGTCTCTCTCTATGTCTTGGACATAGCAGAGGTACACTTCTTCCTTCCTCCTCAACTCCTTATACATTGCCATAGCGGTGATGATCTTAGTCGAAGGCTCTCTAGACCTCTGGCGGTGTGATATTGTTACCCCAGACGGACTCCTGAGCAGCAATCTATGCTCGGCGCAGAGGATACGACCCTTGTGCCGCTCCAATCAGTTCATCCTGAAGATAACATCAAATCCCAACTCCTTGAACTCAATGAAATTGACTGGAAAGTCTTCCCCCTTAATACTGACAATGGCTCCTCGGTAGTAGCGAGTGCAATGGACCTTCTCCTTAGACGGGAGCGTAACCGTGAAGTCGGGTAGCTCATCAGCGTCTAGCCTCAACCTTCTCGCAAAAGATGCCGAGATAAAGGTATGCGAGGCCCCTGAGTCAAAGAGAACTGATGCCTCAATCCCATTAATC
>CM041778.1:267894171-268020364 GCA_023374045.1 Limonium bicolor | reverse complement strand
GTTACTTATTCAAACTCTCTTCCAATACCAAGGTAAAACAACTATCTTAATGTTTTAAGACAATGTAAAACTTAGGGTTTATAAGTGTGCTTAAGCATGAAGCTTGAATACTTATTACCTTGCTTGTATATTGATTAGAAACTTGACAAGCAAACCAAAGTCTTGCCGGTTTTAATCAAGGAAGAGCAAGGAGAAAATAAGTGAAAACCTTGTGAAGGAAAAGAGGTAAATGTGCTAACCTAATGTAGCTTGATGTCTTAGGAAAAATGAGCTTATGTTGCTTAATAAAACTACCTAAAGAGCCAATGGTGAATGAGCTAGTAAAAACTCATAAAGAGATTATTAAGAGCATATTGTATGTTGAGTGTATTTACAGGTCAAAGGCACTATAATGTGGAGATTTAGTGTTCTTTAAGATTTTATGCTATTTAAGGGCCTAAGAGCCATGTATTTAAGGGCCTAAGTGCCAAGCAATTCAAATTATGCACTATATTGTGATGTAGTGAATATTTGAAGAAGTTTTGTGTGTGAGAATGCTCTTGATGGATTTAGGTGTTCTTGAATGTTTAATGGTGAAAGCTATGTGTTTTGGTGTAGCACCCATGTCAAAATTTAAATAATGTATAAGACATTTAGGTGTTAAATGAATTTTGATGAGCTAGGAAGTGTTAAGAATGATTAGGTGTTTTACTAAGAGAAGAAAACATGTATTAAGGTGTTCTAGAGGGCTAAAAGGATTTAGGCATCAACTTGGAGGATTTAGAATGCAAAAGAGTGTTTTAGGATACATCAAGTCATGGTGGGTTATGTTAAGGAATTATGTGTAAACTTTGGTGCACTAGGAGAAAATAATGCGTTGTAAGTAGAGGTGTAATCTTGTGAGAAAATTTAAGGAGTTTTGCCTAGTGAGAAAAGATGCTTGGGAGATGATGTTATAGTGGTGAGAAAAGCATTTTGGGATGGTGGTTATCATAGGTGTGAAACACCACTTAGAAACCTAGTAAGAAATATTACAAGTGTTGGTAAGTTTGTAAGAAAAAGAGTAAGTGTTCAAGGGGTTAGGAAATGTGGTTGGTGGTTGTTGTATAAAGGTTTAAGGGTGCCAAATGGTGTGGAAACATGTTAGGAGGGTTGAGGAAAAAGTTGGAGAAGATTTGATAAGTTTTAGGCAAGTTCTGTGGCGGACTGACCCAGGGGACCGACCCTTGGCTGGGTCGGTCGGCCTCTGTTAACCAGCCAGATGAGTTTCTGGAATGGACCGACCCAGTTGGTTGGTCGGTCGGGGTCGGTCGGGCTAAAAACAAAGGGCAAATAAGGTTCTGGAATGACCGACCCAGAGGACTATGGGTCGGTCGGAATAGTGTTGGGTCGGTCGGGTGAATTTTGAAAGACGGAAAAGTTTCTGGAATGGATCGACCCAGTGGACTTGGGTCGGACATGGGTCGGTCGAAGTCGAAGTGGAATTTTTGAAACCAAGAATTACTAGAGTGGACCGACCCAAGGGGTTGGGTCGGTCGGTGGGTCGGTCTGACCAAAACATATAAAAAAAACACTAAATGTGGTTTTAATAGTTAACCCTAGTGGGTATAATGAAGGTAATCAAGGGTAAGCTTGGGTATTAAAACATGTCATATAATCATGTAAAATACTTAGTAGTTCGGGAGTAAATAAGTTAAATAACCGACATTACTAAATGGTATATGGGTTGCCTACGAGGAAAACAAAAGCAGGAAGAACCAAGGTATGGTTTTCTTGCAGTCTGTTGCTTACCGGTTTACACCGGCTTGTGTGTTGTATGTTTTTATGTGTGTTTATGACCTTGTAAGACTTAAGTCATGAAATGAGTTACAGTTGTTCATGTTATTGTGATGGTGAGTTATGCCTCATTACCCTTATGTGTGTGTCTAACTAGACCTAAACACTTGTTGTGAATTGACTTATTAAGTTTCCAATGATGGGTTTTCTAACAAGTGCTAACGGGGGAAGTGAGGAGTCCGGTCTATTCCGGCCACGCGTGTGAGTATGGGGATCGATGTCATAACCGGTTCGATTCTCTTTGTATGTTAAGGTTGTCTTCTCTTTTGGTTTTAAACCTTCCCTTTAGCTTAACCAAGGCTATTTTACTGACTCACGTCGGGCCACATGGGCATACTATGTTGTTGTTTGGTGTGATTGGATCACTATATCCGACGCACCTTTGAGTTAAGTTAACCGTTCATCTAACGGGACGGTAACGAGTTATGTAACGGGCTAAGCATGAGTTTGGCAACAATCTCTAGGCTCTCCATGTGAACTGACTATGTTTTGGTTCGATTCCCTTTGACTTGTTATGTTATGTGCTTATGTGTGCTATGCAATATTACTTGCTATGCTTATTTGTGATGTATGTTAAAAATGAATGCCATGTTATCATGACAATTAGTTGCACGTATCCCGGTAGCCGATGGGCTGCGCGTTAACCATACCAGCCAAGGGTTGCTGACCCCCTCGGGGGCTCCATATTTTTTGCAGGATGAGGATCAAAGAAGCAGAGTGGCTGTAGATCCTAGGTTGTAGAAATACTTTTGGTACTTTTTGGTTGGTAGGCCTGGGATGCGCCTGTGCTTCCGTGGCGGTATATTTTGGATAATGAATACATTACAGTGGCAGTTACAGTGATGGTTGTAAATAAATACTCGGTATTGTATATTATGTATTTATGGTTTTAGTTCTATGCTAGGGAGTCTGATCATCAGACCGGTACACTTGTATTTATTGTGCCTTGTTAACCACGTGGGTGGTTAACGACGTTGTAGCACTGAACCGTTTAGTTATTGTTAGTTGTTTATTTCTGCTGCGATTTCAGTTAATTGTTAAGTACGTAGTAGGGGTGTTACATAATTGGAAGGTTAAGATAGATGTGGATTAAGGATTAAAGTGTAAGATTTGTAAAATGTGTGGCCACCTTGTAATTAAGGAAAATAGTGTGGAAACTAAAGGAAAATAGTTGGGGTATGTTCGGTAATATTAAATAGTTAGCATAGCCTTTTGGAATAAAAAGAATGAGGAATTAAAGTTATAATATATGATATGAAATGTCATTGTAATGTTAGAAAACAAATGTGGGCAAAGGTGTTATATTTAAGAATTTGTGGGTGTATGTCGAGATCAATAAAGTGTTAGGAATGTATTTTAGCATAAGGTAAAATGTTATATGACATACCATTAAGAAAGAGGTCATAATGTCAATATGTGGGAGTTAGCATAATTGAGGAGGATTAGTGCTCCACATAAATTAAAGAAGTTTAGTAATTATAAAGGAGTTATAACTTGTATAAGTGGGTAAGAATACTTAGAGATTTTTGAATGGAGTTATATAATTCAAGGAACTATAGTGAATATAATATATGTGTGATGTTGTTGACTAGTATACTTAGACCAAGTCAACCTAAATGGCCAAGAAGGTCAAGTTGACCAACATATGATTAAGAGGAATTGAAATGACAAGGTTACTAATACCTTAGGGTCAACTATATTAGTCATCGAATAGTAGCAAGACTACAAGGGTGAGCAAGTATATATAAACATACATATAAACGTACAATATCATGATCAAAGAGAAATTAATGAGAATTAATCCTAAGTTATAATATTATACTACATATTAGTTACTAATGTACTTCACGGATTAAACGACTAATCCAAACCCTACTCATAACCCGACCAATGGCAATGATCAATCAAGGGGTAAACGTACGGTGGATTGGTAGTTGTTAGGGATACCGAGTACTTGAATTATAGAGTATTAATACTTGGTGTATACGTATGTATATTCCAAAGTTGAGTAGATAGAGAGCGGGTTGAGATCCGGATATCTGCTCTCCACACATCGGTGAACGGTATATTATTGTATGCACCGAATGTCCTAAGGGTTTCCTTGGGTTCGGGTTGTTTGATTGTATGTTGACAAGAGCGATATGTGTGATTAATATTGAAATGTATATGTGCATTATTACTCGACTATCACGTGTTATATATGTGCGTGAACGTCTTTCGGACTAAAGTGGTACTGATTATCTCCCGACTTTAGTTATAAACAAGATTAGGAAACATCGTTGCTCACTGAAGCTCAATGAATGGCATAACATTCCTAATCAACCTAAGTAAAAGACGTAGGGAAGAGATCCAGTAATTCTAATTTATACTCGAACATGAATATGACCTAGACGACTTCTAGGTATTGTGTAAGACCTAAAAGGCATCTTCATCAAATTTTATTCACTATAACCTGAGAATAGATCTTAGGTGAATTGATTGAGTTACTTAATCATATAGTGAAGGATTGGACATGAGGAGAAACCCAGGGTAGTCTCGGACTAACTGGTTGCGCATGGTGATCACAATAGAGCGGATGACTACTACAGGTCCACTCATAAGGTATTTCTTTTGATAAGACTGATCATTGGACGGGGTTCCCACGAAAAGGAATGGCTTCGGCCGTTGGCACCCCGCCAAAAAAAAGGTGACATAAGGAGGATTCTGAGTCCCCACGTTAAGGGGATGGCTACTGCCATTGGTGTCCCGCCACATAACAGGTAACAAAAGGAGTAAGTGTTGAGGACATGTCGTTTCTAACTTAACGACTATTAGTGGATGAAATCTAAGTAAACTTAACTGATTGACAAGGTCTAATCAATATTATGAGATCCATATAACTCCCATATAGTGGATTATTATTCAAATGCCTTGAAGGCCAGATAAACGAGAACTGTCCAATTAATATAACACTTGTATTGTTATTTATGCACTCATTATCGTATGGATTACATGTGCTTGATGTGTATGAATTGGATGTGTATATCGTATGGATTGATGTATGTTTATCGCATTACAGTTCTCTTATTAATGTATTGATAAACCGAAACAACATGTAACAAATCGCATGTCAAGACGACTAATTAACTTAAGGAGTCTGGAGGTCCATAAGGATCATACTTTAGCATATTCAGCGTTTTGCTGAGCCTATATGACAACACATTACAGGTGCTTAACCGAGTGGCGAAGACTGTGTGCGGGTCTTTGGGTAGACGACCTATTTATTTTGACATCGTACTATCGGACTTATATTGTATTATGTACCTTGGTTGTACACAGATTTAGGGATGTTTAGACTGCTCACTTGTCGATGTATTTTAGATTTTTGATTCGGTATGTAAATATTATTGGTGGGCTATCTCTAGTCATCACTGTAACACCCCATCTCCAAATACAATGATTGTCTCCCTAAGTCCATCTCGTACATTAACAATGCAGCGGAAAAGTTCTACTAAATTGGTGTTACCGCCGTTAGTCACCCACGTGACTAACTAGGCCTATTCTCTTAACAAGTCACTGTCTGACTAACCGGATAATTACTCGAGCATCTAAAACATTACAATTCATAAACCACAATTTATACCGAGTATCTCATATCCTAATACATCATACTAACATCTCATCAATTACTAAACGAGTGTACATGCACAACTCGTGTAACAAATGTAAAAGCAACCCGAAGTACTCTACCCGCTCCTACTCTCAGGTTGAGTCTTCGTCTGGTATCTACCTGCAAAGTTTAAATCACAGGCCCCAAGGGGCTCAGCACATGGCTGGTACAGAAAACGTGCAGCCCACAAGCTAACAGGGTTACACACGACTACTTTGTCGTATACATGCAATTGTTTATTCATACAAGTAATAATAAGAAGTATGATAATAAACAACACATTTATGTGAAACATTCACAGCTCAAATAAATCAACGTCGTAATGGACGCCATTAATGAGTAAGTTAGATTCCTAAATCCTGAGGCCTGAGAATTGATTAGTTCTCGTGTTTGACCATACCTTATAAGTGTCAACCGTTCTCTTAATAGAACTGGTTGTTCTCTAACTGAATTGTTTATTTTTGTCGGGTCAAAGTAACCCTAGCCAATGAGTTATTAGCTCCATTGGTTTAATAAACAATAATTCTTAAGTTATGAGGGGTGTAGGCTTGACCCTCCTGCGCCTCCTGAATTTGCCTCCCATCTCGAACTGTTCACTCGAGATGGTCGGGTCAGTTTGTCGACCCTAGGCGGAAGACAGATCTGATACAGATGCCAACCTCCTAACCTGAACATGCATGACCGGAGTCAGTCCCGGATTCCTCTTCTCCCAAGTTCTAGTTAGCTGAAGTCTCATTGACAATTTGTTAGTTAAACCTCTCTCGGTATTAACCAACTAATAACAGGGAGTATTTATAACCTTATACAATTGTTTACTAAACACAGTTAATGAACAAGCTCTGAATCAATTCGTGTTAGTGTGCAATGGACACACAATAACAATACAATAAATCGGTTTCATGCTGAATCCTATTAGTCGTATCACAACAACACATATCACACAAATCGAGGTAGACCCCGTCAGCAAACAAGCTACAAGAATCCCATACCGTACACCGGAGACTGGCTAGCTCTTAATTCCTCGTTCGCCTAATCCGCCGAACGCCTCTGACTTATCTAATCTGTAACAGAACTAGTATTAATATCGTGTGTCTTAGAACTGATTTGGTTCTCTTTTCAACTTAAACCTCTCCCTAGGTTAAACCGGGTATAATAATATACCGTTAAACGGGTTCGTTCATTTAGGAGCGTTTTCGAGCTCAATTCTAATTCATTAATCACTAACGTCGTTAGTAGTTATTTAGTTGCACAGTTAGCAAGTTTAGACTCATACGGACCTTGTATTAGATTTTCGTATTTTTCACTATTCATCCGTATTTCACTATTCATTTATACGCCTTGTATTATACTATTCACCATATTTCACTATTCACATTACGTATTTTACTATTACGTATACGTCTCGTATTTGACTATTCATATATACGTAGTTACTATTCATGTATACGTATTCATTATTCATGTACGTATTCACTATTAATGTATATGTATTCACTATTCATGTATACGTATTTACTATACATGTATACATTACTATTCATGTATACGTATACTATTCACGTATACAAGTACTATTCATGTACACTAAAATTTTATCGTATAAGCCCGTATGATACTCCGTATCATACGTATTTATTTCTTTTTCCAATATAACTTGTATTTTCAGTAAAATACCTTAAGTATTGATTTTCTCCTATACTTATTAAATTACGGGTATACCCCTCGTATGCCTTAATTTTATACGGGTCTCATTTAAACCCGTCTTAACTCTGTTTCTTTAACAAATTGTTTCTAAATTCTTTATTTAATTTCCTTAACCTTCTTAAACACATAAAAATGTGTTATTTATATTACTTACCCATAGTTTTCTCTTAATCTCCATTTTACTCTTAATAAGTTCTAAACTTGTTTTTTTATTTCTAATTTCTTCCAAAGTCTTTTTATTTAAATTCTTTTATACTTTTGGTCAATTACCAAAACATACCCTAGTTTGACCAGTCTTTTATGGTCAAACCCCCTAACTTTCCATTATTTACAATGTTACCCCTAAAGTTAATTTAACTTAACTTCTTATTCCTTTATCCTTTTAATATCTAACCTTTTGCTACAAATCTTATTCTAGCTCCTCTAAACATTTAATAAACTGTCATTGACCAAGTTTGACCACGTTTGACCAGGGAAATTACCATTTTACCCTTGTGGTCTTTTCTTTTATCCTACTCATTTATTAACCAATTTAACTCTAATAATTTCTAATTTTCGTAACTAATTTCCTACAGATTTTTGAACATCAAAAATCATTTTAAACATCTCTAAACCACCAGATTTAATTATCTAATGTTATAGTATATATATATACCATCCTTTATTAACCTTAAATATACCAAAAACCTTATAAATTCCTTATAACACTTATAAACTCTTTATAAATTGTAAACTTAATTCTACAATTATTTCTCATCATCTAAACTCTAAAAAATTCCATACTGACCCCATTAATTTTCGGTATTCACCTTTAGGTACCAAAACTTCCTAAATTTTACATATTACTCTTAATTACTCTAATTCCTTTAATTTAACTAAGTTAGATAATTTTCTAACTCATTAACAAGCCCTTAATTTTCGGCCATATTATAAACCTTAGTTTATGAATTTTCTTGTATATTATGATAGCTTATATTGTAGCTTATATCATAAGGAGTATAAATCTAATTTTAGATTTACAAATTATTAACATTTATGTGTTAAAAATTGAATCTAACACACCAATAATTTGGTAATCCTAAACAAAATAAATAACATGTTAGATCATATATAGATCAACAATTAGAAACTTGAAATAGGTAGTTGTAGGATTTACCTTGTATATTAACCTTTAGCTTAATATTTAACATTGATTTCCTTAGAAATTTTGACAGCAATTTGCTAGAGAAATTGGCTCCAAAATCATAGAATAAGATAAAAATAAGAAGGGTTATTAACCCTAGGCACTTGGCCTTGATGAAAATCAAAGAAGGAAGAGTTTCCAAGAAGGCAATGTTTTACCTCGAGAATCGAAAGCACTTCTTCATGTTTTTCCTGAGAATCTGGGGCTCATGAGCTATGGTTGTAAAGCTCTTGAAGATAGGATTCCAACAGCTATCAAGATTGTGATTTGGAGCTAGGACGAGAAAGTTATGATTTCTACAAGGCAAGGTGTTCTTTAAGGTTCAAAACTAAGAACATTGAGTTTTTTGTGTTGTTTCTTTGAAGAGAGGATGAGCTACGACCTTGGGAGCTCTCTTTGACAGGTAAGAGTCTGATTAATGATTTACCAAGGGGACAAGATGATATGGCAATCCAAGGAAGTCTTGGTTGTTGAAATAGTAAAAATAAAGCATTTTTGTCCATGGTGACTCACCATTGAGGTCGGCAGCCTTATGGCTTGTTTGACCTGAATTATTTTGTTTCTCTAATGTGTTTATGTAATATTTGATACATTAAACTCGTTCCTAATGACTTATACCATGTGATAGGTATGTTACAAGGCCAAAAATGCCTTAAAACACATTTTATGTGCTTCCGGGTTCACATTGATTTTGCATTTTATTTTGGCTAGTTTAAATGTGTTCTTAGTACATTTACAACCTTTAGAAACTTTGTTCATGAAATAGCATATTGCTCATTCCAATTTAAACCAAGTCGTTTAGTGGTTTCTCCTTGACTTTCGTCAGTTTAGTACCTGTTTACTGTGGACTTGTATACTTAATTTGTGTGTATACGCTATGGCTCCTATGACCATTTAATTGTTGTTCCTTATTCCTTATTGGTATTTAGGCTCATTAGCCTTTTAGTTCTATGTATACATGCTTAAGGCACATTTTTTTTAAAGCACATTTCCTTTAAAGCACATTTTTGTGCTCTAAGGTGCGTTTCCAGTTTAAACGCTAATTCCGCTTAATGTGTATTACTAATCTTAGAGGTATTTCATATTTGAAATCTCTTGGGAATTTATTGGTAGTTCCCTAAATTTATTTATACTTTAAAACACCTTTTGCTCTAATTGTTCCTAAAGCATGTTTTGGTGTAAATTGTTGTTTAACACTTCTTCTAATGTTTCTAAGGCACGTTCTAGCCTTAGTATTAGATAGTTCATTAATATATTAAGGTTTGGGTATTTCAATCTACCCCCTTAAAAGAACTTTGTCCCCAAAGTTCCTATGTATCTATATCTCTTAGAACACACAGGTAACTTCACACTAAAAGATCATATAGATCACTCATATCTATATAGGCATTCTGACTCATAAGGTCTGCCATATATATATATATATATTTACCACACTTGTCACACAACATGTCTTTGCATGTTTAGTAATCAAAATACTCTTTGTATATTCCTTGTTGTATACTCCTCATGTAACCAGTCCGGAGACAAAGGTTTTCATGTCCTCGAGTTCATGAGCGAGTAATACAGAAAATACATGTCAACATCCATTCCACTTTATGCTACTGCATCTACTCTTAACGTGGTTATTTGTGACCACTTGTAGGGAGTTTCAGGAATCATCCGACCCTGATGTGATCAGCATCATTGTTGAACTATCCTTTCACCCCAATTTGTGTTCAGTTTTCCCTTGATCTGGCCAGATCAAGTTCTACCTCCCACGTCAACTTCAAACAATCAAATAATTATTCATGTAGCATTTATTCTTTAGTCCTTCTAGTCATAATCACAATTAATACATCTCCAAATTATGGAACTCAGTCCATCAGTCATTCTTAATCCATCTCTCAGCAATTACTTAGAGAATTTAATCCTACCAGGTTCTACATCGGTCTCATACCGATTCCTACCTCATAACGACCATATTTGTCTCATATCAATGCATACCTCATAACATTACCATATTTGGTCTTATATCAAATACATATCATAGGGATTTTAATTCCCCTGGAGTTTCTACTCCTCTGTTCTTGAATTCTCGCACCAAAGTTAACGAGGTCGTTCTCTAATACATCTGGTATTCACATTTAATGGTGCGTATAACCACTACCACATAAGATGAATACATGTGTTTTTATAAACATACGTATCGACATCACAACTAATTGTATGGTGCTATGCACACTGTATGTTACGTACTCAATACGTGAAATATAGGCTAAGCGATTGTACGCTCTACCCCCCCTAAAATGGATTACGCCCACGTAATCAACATTATATCAATCCTTGAACATAGGTTCAAGATGTTATGTGTCATGGAGCATTCTAGGTTCCATGTAGTCTATCTCACATTATGATTAGGTCATAGGATCTTCACCATGGTAATGGCTTAGTCTCTGTATCAAGGATTCTTATTGGTGTCATACCAATCTTACCATTCCAGTGTAGTCTCTAAGGCTCCAAGTATTTGGTAGATAAGTCATATTTTTATTCGACTAGAAGATGTGAGACACATCCTTCCTTCTTCTCTTTTGTTAGGTATATCAAACCTTTTAAGATACGGTCCACTAGCTTCTGCTGCGACTTTGATAATCTTGAGGCTTTAGTTTGCCCTTCCTACCTCCTCAATATGTTTACAACTCCTTTGTATCCTTATAATTTGGAATAAAGGTCTCTTAATGGACGTGTGGTTATTTATCTATACACGGTCTCTATGGAGTTATAGCTTGTCTATCCAGTTCTCTGGAGATCTGATGTTCATGCTGTTATTGCGTGTTCCAGCGTCTGAATTGTTTCCCACTAACTGACCCTCAGTTTGATTTTTTGTATACTCTGGAGTTACTGTTCAGTCTTATTGCTCTTAACAGTTTCCTCAAAAATCTTGAAACATATGAACTGCTCATACTTACTAATTAGTGCTTCTCGCACTTCATAATTCTTAATTGTTTTCCTCCTCCTAAATGAGTTCTTTGACTCTTTTAATCTCATGGTTTAGCTGAATTCTTCCTCATCCATTGTTCACGGTAATTTTGTTGTTCTGGTGTGAGTTGCATCTCTGACTGTCGTACGGAGTCGACTACTTCTCGTGTTCCTTACACTACTCGTTTACATATACGGGGTACCTTACTGATACATTGCCACTTACCGACTAACTTATAAATAAGTCCATCAGGTCCACAAGCTCCTTTGGAGTGCGGTCGTCCCACATCTCGTTTGTATACTAGTAGTGTTCGTCACACGCTTGGTTATAGCTAATTTGTGAAGTATTCTATTGTCGATCTCCTCTCCTCATTCCATATTAACGCACATGTCGTTCTTCTTGAACTTAATCAGGAATATCCATCTACTGGGTTCATAACTACATTATACCTTATGTATTTAGTACGGACTCGATCCTTTAATAATTTGAGGTTTCTTTCCTTAGAGCTTCTTATCTCATTTCTCATGTCGATCCACTAGTAATGCACTTCCAGTCCCTTACAGAATGGATAGTGTGCTTCTTGTGAAATCTTTCATCACATGGTCTAGGCTATTGGCGTTACTGCACAGTCTATCTCCCATTTCATCACCTTACTTATATCGGTTTTTTAATCCCTAAATCTGATTGCTTTCGTGTCAATATTTGATGGCTTATATATAGTGGTTGCCTTGCTGCGCACTGTAACTTAATCTACCTGATAGGTGTTATCCTCATGGCCTCCACTATCGAAGTAGCTTTACCTGTCTTATATTGCCCATTGATGGCACAATTCTTCAATTGTTGACTTCAACGTCTTGTTTTTTTTTTCAATCCCATTCTTGGTGTAAACAGACTAGAAGTTCTCTAATTTTTGAGCTGGTGGTTGCCGTATCGTGTTGTTAAATGGTTATCCCTTAATATGAAGGTGTTCTGCTTCAATATCAAGTTCGTAAGTAGGCTAATTTCTCTCACATTCTTTCATCCTTTCTGATGTTATTTACCATGTAGTTTAACCGGTTACTGAAGAAGTCATCCGTTGAATCACAAGCTCTTTTGAGCGTTGGTCACTTGACGTGCCATACTGCGCACTCACAATGTTTATCTCTGGCGATTGCTGATTCTTAATCCTGGATGTTGGATATGAGGTCTGTCTCTATAGCCTTCAATATATTTATGTGTAACTGGAATGTTCAAAGGCAATTTCAAGGTCTACGGTTCCCATTCTCCAATAGAGGGCATTCAATCTCTAAGAAGTGAAAGCCCCTTTTTGAGGGGTTTATTCCCACTCATGGCCTCACAACTAGGAGAGGTATTCCCACCCTAAAAGGGATGGTTCGTTCTCCGCCCCTGTCAATAGCACTATCTCAACATTCTCATTCGTGCCCTTTCCTGGCAATTTCTCCTCAATTTAGTATAGGTTTGGTTTTTCGATAACCACTCGTAGTACGAGTTGTAGTTCATTCATGGCCTAGATAAGCCTTCTACCGCTTTCCAGTGCCTCGGGCTCTGATGTATTTAACATCCTTGGCTCGAAGGCCCTTTATGCTTGATTAGTCTCAAGTGATAGCCGATGTTCGGTTCACTATTGCATTATTAATCATCTATAGGTTATCCACGTGATTCTCTTGTTGTCTGAACTCTGTCAATGTTGGGTCACATCATTGGATGTACTATTGGGTTTCACAATAAGTTGCTGTATCCGCGCTTCCTGCTGTGGAAGTTCTCTTAGGTAATCCATTTATCAGTGTCTGTGACAATACTTTTGCTCTCATAGACTTACGTCTTTTAGCAATTAAGGATTAGTTCTCATTAGGCCTCTGCCTTCAGGTGTCTAAGTCAGATATTTACCCGGATATCATGTGCTGCTATGTCAATACTTTGTTCAACTTTTGTTGACTATGCCACCCGTTAATGACTAATCATACTTGGGTGTTAATGAGTTAGGCAAGCAATACTAAGCATCGTTTATTGGGTCTTTTTCTGCTCAACTATACCAACTCTATGGTGTAGTCCTTTTGAGGTTCTCTCTTTCGTGATTGCACGTCTTTGATCCTAGGTAGATCATTGCTTAAATTTGTCTTCCCTGATTCTGTTTCTGGGTTTATCAATATCTTCAATGAAGAGTGCTTGTAATAGTATTATTCTGGGAATTCATCCCGTTTTTATTGAAAGTTGTTATGTCCTCCACCTTCATTGTATGTCGTAATACCTTCCTTGTAGGTTATTACTTACATTCGGTCCTCTCACATTGTTGAGTAATCTCTTCGGCTCCCATTCAAGGTTAGGCTTGGTTTTGGGTTGATGTCTCCCTATAGTGTCGGTTGTCTGTTGTTGGTGCCCCACGCTGTTTAGTTTCCTGACCAAGTCCAGCTCCCTGCTGACCGGTGTATTGTTAGTTTGTCATGGTCAGGCGTCAGGTCCTTCCAATGTTTCGCTCTCGTTCGTCTTAAGGATTTGTAATCCGGCGTTAATATGTTTTATATCCATGGTTTTTACCATTGGGTCTTCACGGCTTCCTGTAAAGCTTCATTGCGGCGGCACTTGCCAAGGCAAGTGCGCCATGTAAGATGGGCTACCGGTACTGTGTACGTCGGTAATGGTACATTCCCCTAAACTCCTTGTAGGTGGTAGTCCATGGGACTCCTTCTTTGCCCTTTTTGGGTTTGGTTAATTGATTATCTGGGCAGCTTCCTGACTGCTTTTGATTGTATAATTACTTATCAGGGTATTCCTCTTTCTGAGGGAACCCTTTTTCTTTTGCTTTCGCCTTGGTTCTCACTCTCGTTTCCACACCTTCGTCGTGGTTATCGAGTATTGACTCTCCTTAGGCACTACGTCGTAGTCCTATCTTGGAGTATGACTTGCATATGCATTCGTAGTCGTCTGAGCTTTTGCGGCCAGGTCTTTGCACCCCCCTTTTGTATAGGTTCAGAGTTACCTGCTGTATGATTGACTCTTAGGTAGTCCCTATGCTCTTGCGCGGTATTATCCCATTGTTACTGCTCCCTTGGACTGTTGTCCGGTGTTTCTGTCACTTCTCTTGTCCTCTCGTTGCACTTGTAGTACTTTCCTCCTTACTGGTATGGCAGGGTTATATCGACTGCGTAGCATGTCGACCCATGTTGCTGGTAATTATTATTCTCTCATTGGTAGGATTCCATGGGTAGCGCTTGATTCAACGTTGCGCTCCAATTAGGACCTTCAAGTCTTGAAAGACTATTGCATAACGAGGTGTTTCTCGTATTGCATAATACTAAGTAATTGCCAGATCGAGTTTTCCCGAGTAAGAGAAAGCTTGTCTTCTCTCTGGCGTTCATTCCGGTATCTTAAAACCAGGGGCGCAGAGGGCAGGTCAGTATTATAGATATCCGACATACATCGGGAATCCTAACTAACGCACCCCTCGCACCAATATACTCAACCCCTTATCCGAAAGTCTAAAGTTCCTAACTCGGTAATTCCTAAGCTCAGTAATTTCCAGTCATCAGAGCATAACTACGCTCTGATACCACTTTTGTAACACCCCATCTCCAAATACAATGATTGTCTCCCTAAGTCCATCTCGTACATTAACAACGCAGTGGAAAAGTTCTACTAAATTGGTGTTACCGCCGTTAGTCACCCACATGACTAACTAGGCCTATTCTCTTACAAGTCACGGTCTGACTAACCGGATAATTACTCGAGCATCTAAAACATTACAATTCATAAACCACAATTTATACCGAGTACTCATATCCTAATACATCATACTAACATCTCATCAATTTACTAAACGAGTGTACATGCACAACTCGTGTAACAAATGTAAAAGCAACCCGAAGTACTCTACCCGCTCCTACTCTCAGGTTGAGTCTTCGTCCCGTACCTACCTGCAAAGTTTAAATCACAGGCCCCAAGGGGCTCAGCACATGGTGGTACATAAACATGCAGCCCACAAGCTAACAGGGTTACACACGACTACTTTGTCGTATACATGCAATTGTTTATTCATACAAGTAATAATAAGAAGTATGATAACAAACAACACATTATGTGAAACATTCACAGCTCAAATAAATCAAACGTCGTAATGGACGCACATTAATGAGTAAGTTAGATTCCTAAATCCTGAGGCCTGAGAATTGATTAGTTCTCGTGTTTGACCATACCTTATAAGTGTCAACCATTCTCTTAATAGAACTGGTTGTTCTCTAACTGAATTGTTTATTTTTGTCGGGTCAAAGTACCCTAGCCAATGAGTTATTAGCTCCATTGGTTTAATAAACAATAATTCTTAAGTTATGAGGGGTGTAGGCTTGGCCCTCCTGCGCCTCCTGAATTTTCCTCCCATCTCGAACTGTTCACTCGAGATGGTCGGGTCAGTTTGTCGACCCTAGGCGGAAGACATATCTGATACAGATGCCGACCTCCTAACCTGAACATGCATGACCGGAGTCAGTCCCGGATTCCTCTTCTCCCAAGTTCCAGTTAGCTGAAGTCTCATTGACATTTGTTAGTTAAACCTCTCTCGGTATTAACCAACTAATAACAGGGAGTATTTATAACCTTATACAATTGTTTACTAAACACAGTTAATGAACAAGCTCTGAATCACTTCGTGTTAGTGTGCAATGGACACACAATAACAATACAATAAATCGGTTTCATGCTTAATCCTGTTTAGTCGTATCACAACAACACATAGAACACAAACCGAGGTAGACCCCGTTAGCAAACAAGCTACAAGAATCCCATACCGTACACCGGAGACTGGCTAGCTCTTAATTCCTCATTCGCCTAATCCTCGAACGCCTCTGACTTATCTAGATCTGTAACCAGAACTAGTATTAGTATCCTTTGTCTTAGAACTGATTTGGTTCTCTTTTCAACTTAAACCTCTCCCTAGGTTAACCCGGGTATAATAATATACCGTTAAACAGGTTCGTTCATTAAGGAGCGTTTTCGAGCTCATTCTAATTCATTAACTCACTAACGTCGTTAGTAGTTATTTAGTTGCACAGTTAGCAAGTTTAGACTCATACGGACCTTGTATTAGATTTTCGTATTTTTCACTATTCATCCGTATTTCACTATTCATTTATACGGCCTCGTATTTTACTATTCACCATATTTCACTATTCATGTATACGTATTTTACTATTCACGTATACGTCTCGTATTTGACTTTTCCTATATATGTAGTTACTATTCATGTATACGTATTCATTATTCATATATATGTATTCATTATTCATGTATCCGTATTTACTATTCATGTATACGTATTCACTATTCATATATACGTATTTACTATTCATGTATACGTATTTACTATTCATGTATACGTATTTATGTTACTATTCATGTATACATATTTACTATTCATGTATATGTATACTATTCACGTATACAAGTACTATTCATGTACACTAAAATTTTATCGTATACGCCTGTATGATACTCCGTATCATACGTATTTATTTCTTTTTCCAATATAACTTGTATTTTTATTAAAATACCTTAAGTATTGATTTTCTCCTATACTTATTAAATTACGGGTATACCCCTCGTATACCTTAATTTATATACGGGTCTCATTTAAACCCGTCTTAACTCTGTTTCTTTTACAACTTGTTTCTAAATTCTTTATTTATTTCCTTAACCTTCTTAACACATAAAAATGTGTTATTTATATTACTTACCCATAGTTTTCTCTTAATCTCCATTTTACTCTTAATAAGTTCTAAACTTGTTATTTTTATTTCTAATTTCTTCCAAAGTCTTTCTTATTTAAATTCTTTTATACTTTTGGTCAATTACCAAAACATACCCAAGTTTGACCAGTCTTTTATGGTCAAACCCCCTAACTTTCCATTATTTACAATGTTACCCCTAAAGTTAATTTAACTTAACTTCTTATTCCTTTATCCTTTTAATATCTAACCTTTTGCTACAAATCTTATTCTAGCTCCTCTAAACATTTAATAAACTGTCATTGACCAAGTTTGACCACGTTTGACCATGTTTGACCAGGGAAATTACCATTTTACCCTTGTGGTCTTTTCTTTTATCCTTACTCATTTATTAACCAATTTAACTCTAATAAATTTCTAATTTTCGTAACTAATTTTCCTACAGATTTTTGAACATCAAAAATCATTTTAAACATCTCTAAACCACCAGATTTAATTATCTAATGTTTAGTATATATATATACCATCCTTTATTAACCTTAAATATACCAAAAACCTTATAAATTCCTTATAACACTTATAAACTCTTTATAAATTGTAAACTTAATTCTACAATTATTTTCTCATCATCTAAACTCTCAAAAATTCCATATTGACCCCATTAATTTTCGGTATTCACCTTTAGGTACCAAAACTTCCTAAATTTTACATATTACTCTTAATTACTCTAATTCCTTTAATTTAACTAAGTTAGATAATTTTTCTAACTCATTAATAAGCCCTTAATTTTCGGCCATATTATAAACCTTAGTTTATGAATTTTTCTTGTATATTATGATAGCTTATATTGTAGCTTATATCATAAGGAGTATAATTCTAATTTTAGATTTACAATTATTAACATTTAATGTGTTAAAAATGAATCTTACACACCAATAAATTTGGTAATCCTAAACAAAATAATAACATTTTAGATCATATATAGATCAACAATTAGAACCTTGAAATAGGTAGTTGTAGGATTTACCTTGTATATTAACCTTTAGCTTAATATTTAAGCTTGATTTCCTTAGAAATTTTGACAGCAATTTTCTAGAGAAATTGGCTCCAAAATCATAGAATAATATAAGAATAAGAAGGGTTAGCAACCCTAGGCACTTGGCCTTGATGAAAATCAAAAAAGGAAGAGTTTCCAAGAAGGCAATGTTTTACCTCGAGAATCAAAAGCACTTCTTCATGGTTTTTCCTGAGAATCTGGGGGCTCATGAGCTATGGTTGTAAAGCTCTTGAAGAGAGGATTCCAACGAGCTATCAAGCTTGTGATTTGGAGCTAGGACAAGAAAGTTATGATTTCTACAAGGCAAGGTGTTCTTTAAGGTTCAAAACTAAGAACATTGAGTTGTTTGTGTTGTTTCTTTCTTCAAAGAGAGGATGAGCTACGACCTTGGGAGCTCTCCTTTGACAGGTAAGAGTCTGATTAATGATTTACCAAGGGGACAAGATGATATGGCAATCCAAGGAAATCTTGGTTGTTGAAATAGTAAAAATAAAGCATTTTTGTCCATGGTGACTCACCATTGAGGTCGGCAACCTTATGGCTTGTTTGACCTGAATTTTTTTGTTTCTCTAATGTGTTTATGTAATATTGGATACATTAAACTCGTTCCTAATGACTTATACCATGTGATAGGTATGTTACAAGGCCAAAAATGCCTTAAAACACATTGTATGTGCTTCCGGGTTCACATTGATTTTGCAATTTGTTTTGGCTAGTTTAAATGTGTTCTTAGTACATTTACAACCTTTAGAAACTTTTTTCATGAAATAGCATGTTGCTCATTCCAATTTAAACCAAGTCGTTTAGTGGTTTCTCCTTGACTTTCGTCAGTTTAGTACCTGTTTACTGTGGACTTTGTATACTTAATTTGTGTGTATACACTATGGCTCCTATGACCATTTAATTGTTGTCCCTTATTCCTTATTGGTATTTAGGCTCATTAGCCTTTTAGTTCCATGTATACATGCTTAAGACACATTTTTTCTTTAAAGCACATTTTCCTTTAAAGCACATTTTGTGCTCTAAGGTGCGTTTCCGGTTTAAACGCTAATTTCGCTTAATTGTATTACTAATCTTAGAGGTATTTCATATTTGAAATCTCTTGGGAATTTATTGGTAGTTCCCTAATTTATTTATACTCTTTAAAACACGTTTTGCTCTAATTGTTCCTAAAGCATGTTTTAGTGTAAATTGTTGTTTAACACTTCTTCTAATGTTTCTAAGGCACGTTCTAGCCTTAGTATATCCTAATTAGATAGTTCATTAATATATTAAGGTTTGGGGTATTTCAATCACAGCGGTTATTAGTGTTGTAAGTAGACGCTTCTTCACTCACATGGGTGAGTGATGGCAGTAACACCCGAGTTTGTAAGTTTAGTTAAAATTTCTGCTACGAATCACGTCTTTAATTACGCTATGACTGATGATTATTCGAGATTAGGAGTAGGGGTGTTACAACTATGGTTAAGCCTCTTAGGCCTCCGGGCAGAGATAGACATATAGATCTCACCACCGGGCTTTAACGGTGCTATTCTTACTTCCCTGGTTTCGACCCTATATCGGGTCTAGCATGGAGGGAAGGTTCAACTTGCAACCGGAACTATTCTCCTAGTTCCTCTTTCTCACAAGCATCCGAATCTCCATCGGTCTTCTCACTTTCCCAAACAAGTCCTAATCATCATCTAATACCATTACCAATCAATTCCCTTTCTTTTATTTCCATTTATACACTCACAGTTTGATTTCAGGGGTGGTCCGGGACATGGTCCGGACCCTAGGTCCCGGACCAAGTTGTTTCAGAAACTCTCGGGTGCTCTTTACATGTGGTCTGGGACTTGGTACCTGGCTAAGGTCCTGGACCAATGTTGCAGCATTCTCTCGGGATGTTTTAGTGTGTGGTTCGGGACTATGTATGGGTCCTAAGTCCCGGACCAAGCTACAAAATTTACTCTCAGTCATTTTTTACATGTGGTTCGGGACTACGTACAAGGAGTAGGTCCCGGACCTTGCTATAATCTGTCAAATTTGACAGTTGTCAATTGCTATATTACTCAATTCTTAAACATTTCCTTTCTAATCTTTCCACATGCATTTCAAACATGTTCTAACACCATAATCTCACCTTAAACCTTCCTAAACCATTGGTCAATCTCATCACTTAATCTTGATCAATTCTATAAGTTTTCACTATCATTTTTTGTACTTTGCAAATTTAGTTTATAAGTTTCTAAGATGCATATTTTACTCACACCTTTACTAACCCAATTGTTTCAATCACACATTTGCTTACACCACATCAATAGCTACACATCTTGGTCATACTAACCCCTTTACCACTTATTTTCTTCCTTTTTACACTTCTACTCACCATTTTCAGTATTATGCACACTAGTGCATTTCTAGCCATTCTCATGACAACTTACCTCATTAATACTCCAGGTTTTACACATCTCCATAATCTTCTTCAACTATAGCTCCAAGGTGACTAGTTAATCAAATTTATCTCTCAAAACACCTAGTTAACCCTAGGTCATTCCTCACTTATAACCTCACCTAAAACACTTTGTTTCTACAGAAATTTCGTCATAACTTCGTCACTATACTAGCACATCCAAATTTCATTGTCTTCATCATCTAATCCAAAACATTCACAATTCAACACAAGATAACCAAATCCTTAGTGGATTCTACCAGCACACAATTTCATCCAATCTCATCATTCACATTATAATGCAACAACCTAAATTACTTGGCACTTAGGCCCTTAAATAACATAATTTAAACAATCAAGGGGGAATGCATTTGCCAAATTCTAAATCAACACCCAGTGAGGAAATGAGACTAAGTAAAGTCACTTAGAATCATTAATTACTCAAGACAAGAGAAGGTGCTTAAAGCACAAAAATTAGGGATTTACCTTAGAACCCTAGAATGGGCTTTGGTCATGAATCAAAGGGGAGCTTCCACTAAGCTTTTGCAGCTTGAATCAATGCTCATACAAGGAAGGAAATAAGGCATTTGAGAAGGCAAAATCTCCCAAGTCAAGAAATGGAGGGGAATGAGTTTTTGAGTTTCTTTCTTACCTTGAATCGGAGAGGAGATACTCTAGCTCCAGAAAATCTACTTTCTCCTCAAATGGAGCTCTACCCATGGAAGTCAACTTCAATCTTTGAAGGTTTTGAAAGATGGAAAAGAAAGCCCTTGATGAGGCCAACAAGAATATGTTGATTTATTTTGAGTTTGGAGTTTTATTGTAGCTTGGGCAAGGGGGAGAATGCAAGAGCTGGAAGGAGGCTGCCAAATCGCCATGGAAGCTACTTCAAAATCGAGAGGGAGAGAGAGAGAGAGGAGGGAAATGTGTGTGAGAGAGAGGGGAAAAGTAAATATGTACTTTTTCTTTAGGGAAAATTACATCCCCCCCCCATGACGTTTGACGAAATTACACACCCCACCCACGAGGTTTCAAAAATTAATTTGCCCACCAATGTGGTTTCCTTTATTTTACATCTGGCAACTTTTTTAATATTTGATCATCTTAAACGAGGCTTAAATGTTGTCCAAAATTGATAAAACTTTACATGGATGATGCTAAGGTGTTATATTTTTGGCTAATGCCAAATCTAAAGTTTTTTAAGGTCATATATGACATGTGGGACCCAATGAAAATATGTTCACATGTTACATGTTTCATTAGGTCCCACGGATCACATATGAGCTTAAAAAACTTTGGATTTCACGCTAGATCAAAATATAACACCTTAGCACCGTCCATGTAAAGTTTCATCAATTTTGGATAACATTTAACCATCTTTTAAGTTGATCAAATATTAGAAAGTTGCTGGATGTAAAATAGCGGAAACCACATGGGTGGGCAAAGTAATTTTTGAAACCTCATGGGTGGGGTGTGTAATTTCGCCAAACGTCATGGGTGGGGGATGTAATTTTTCCTTTTCTTTACTTTATTGCTTTTATCTCTTCTAACTAATAGAGTTAGGTTGGCTGAGAGAGGAGGGTGCCAAGTCACCCAAAAACCGGCCCCTTGTAGTTAATTAGGGAGGGGTATTTTTGTCTTTTTGTAGGAAACACTCTTAAATTCCCCATTTGGCACTATTCATCAACCGGGCCCGTTTTCTGGATTTTTTTTCGTTTTGTTAATTTTAAGGTTCTTAGACCTCCATTAATATTTAACTATAGTAATATGATCGACTATAATTTATACGAGTCCATTAAACACTTAAAGTCACATTTCCGAAAAATGCGCTTTAAGAATTCATTTGCGTTTTCAACCCACTATATGGATTCGGTTTCTTCAGAAATTGTTCCCACATGTTCTTAGTGTATAAATAAGTCTTAGGAGTCCTTCTAGGACCCTAGTTAAGGTCATATGTGTAACGTCCCTAAATTACTAACCATAATATGACAATAAACTTGCTCAGATTAACAAAGCGGAAGCATAAGTCTTATAGGGCATTACTGCCACATTCACAACCATGTGAATGCTTAGGCTTAATTTACAACCAAACTAACTTTGTGTTACATAAGTTATAGAACAACCTAATACATTAATCTAGAAACCAAAAGAGACTAAAGTGATGGTCTTCTAGCCCCAAAAGCTCACACTCTCGGATGTCTCCACAACTAAGGAGAAGCTTCTTCATTTCCTGCATCTGTGGTCATTCATACAATCATAGAGAAAAGACCACAGGGCATAAAGCCAAAAAGTCAGCAAAGCTGAGTAAAATCAAAGCTACCATCAGAAATAACTTAGTAAAGTACTAGATGGTATATACACAAACTTTGCTCAACCAAGAGTTCAAGCATAAGGCATCTAAACCTGCACAAGTACATGTTAATCAATTCACATAATTTCCTTAGTCATCAACTTCTCCATTCCACACAAATCAGTTCAAGGGACGAATCCCATCATTGAGGTGATCCAACCTTTCCCAAACGCACTTCAGGCCCTAAAAGATGTGCACACCCCCTATAGTACCTTTAAACTATAGTGTAGGAAACCATGAAGCATCTCATGGAGCCCAAGGCATACCATGAGTCCAATAATTCATAAGAAGGCATTTATTGCTCAAGTTCCACATATGGCCATATATCTCAACAATCCATTCCAATAAGTTACTCATTGAATCCTCATTAACCAGAATATAACAATTTAAAGTATAACAAGAATCAACAGTCAAGTTACTTAACAAAGCCCATTTCATAATTTCAAACACAAGGGACATAACAATAATCAAACAACACTTAAGGAAAGGCTATGATCACAGAATCTTACATGGCACCTTCGGTCAGATCACAGCATCAAATACCTCAGTTTAACAATTCAAACAACCATAAATCATACCTTAATAACAAGTCTTGATCAAACAAACAAATCATATCCATTTCAGTTCTATTATAAACTATCTCATCTAGATTCGCTTAAGACATAATTTAACTATAGATTACAACCTGAATCAAACCATAATTGGTTCCTAACATTTTCGTCACAATATTAACCAGATTAGCTCTTCTAGTAATCACACTTAACATCATAAACAAATCTATACTTTCACCTATGTTACTCGGCCATAACAATCAGATAGGTTCTAGGTTAGTTAAGCACCTAAAACACTTGATTAATGCTCTAGAATTCCACCCACAAATCTGGTGATTAAACAAAACTCTCTAAGACACCATTTATCCTAGATTATAACAACACCAGATTAGACTAAAGATCATCCAGAACAATCATAATTACCTCTAGGTTATTCCCACTTACTAAACAGCAGCAAACACCATAAACAAGCTCTTAGGAAATCAGTAATCAAAGGTTGGTTGCAAACACATCCTTTTCTTCCTTAAAACACTTTTCTAACTCTTCTAGCTTTAGGTTAATAAATACCTACGAATTTTAATTAGATAATATAGAGGTAATACTCTTGTAAAACATATAGATTTATTAAGGGATGGTAACCATGAAGTTACCTTGAAAATTGATGAAGAGAACCTCTCTAAAACCTTGCAGAACTTTGCTAGGAATCTAAGGCACCCTTGAACAGCTTGGAGACCTTG
Organism: Limonium bicolor; assembly: GCA_023374045.1. Taxonomy (NCBI): domain Eukaryota; kingdom Viridiplantae; phylum Streptophyta; class Magnoliopsida; order Caryophyllales; family Plumbaginaceae; genus Limonium; species Limonium bicolor. The sequence continues at coordinate 267,996,214 of CM041778.1, read as the reverse complement.
GAAATGGCAACTATGGAGCTTCTAGTCCTCTCTTCTTTTACGACCAGAGGTTACCTCCCAGGTAGGTTTCCTTCTTGCTCTCTTCTAAACTGGCTGTAGGAGATCCAGATGATGGATGAATGATTTAAGTAAGTCAAAGGTTCCTCTCATCATTCCTCTTTTGCTCTCGGCTGAAGTGGTAAGCAATGTAAGCTCTCTTCTCTTCTTTCTCTTCTTAATGGAGGCAGGAACACAAGACTGGGATGAAGAGAATGGAGTATGAACGTGGGTTATATATAGGCAAGGGCTGATCCTTGTCAATTTCCTCCTTGATTAAGTAAACTTCTAAGTGGTGACACCTTAGGCTCCATTTGCTAGCTTCTGATTGGCTCATAATAAGGCTCAAATATAAGAAAGACAACACATGGGCTGACTAAGGGAGGTGAGGCAGCAGCCTATTCTCATTGGACCAAGGTGTGGTCTATAGTATGGTGATACCTCCTACTAGGCTGCATAGGTGTCGGGCTCCTATTGGTCATAGTGTTAACCAATGCTAATTTGACACCTCGTGCTTGCCACCTCTTGCTTGCCACCTCATGCTTGCCCCTCGTGCTTAAAGACGTCCTACTTGCCTACTAGCTTGGTCGTACTTAAGACGTCCTACTAGCTTGCTAGCTTAATGAGTCACCTACTTGCTTACTAGCTTGATGAGTCACCTACTTGTGTGTTTACTACATAAGCTAGCTGCTGCATCACCTACTAGCTTGGTTGTCACAACGTTATTGGAGCATTCTAGCTAGCCACTTTTAAAACGACACAAGAAGTGCTATTAAGGACTTTTCAGGTCCTAATGTGTACTTAGGCCAATATTAGGATTTAAAAATGCTTAATAGCTCATTAGGACCTAATTAGCAAAGTAATTCATCCTTTAGAAACTCTAGGTATTTCATTCACTCCCCCTTAAGAAAAGCTTCGACCCGAAGCTCCAGCTATTCCCAAGAACTTCCATTCATTAAAACTATAACTCAGCTAATAAACATTTAATTATTCACACCAAGTAATCAAGCATAAACAGAAGAACATTCATGAATAAGAGTATCGAAGTCACTCCCCCTAAATTTTAAGTTATGACCTTGTAACTATAATGTTACCTAGGATTCATCAAAAAGTTCTGGATATCTTGTTCTTATAAAATCCTCTGTTTCCCAAGTGCTTCCTCAGCTTTATGGTTGGTCCAAAGGACTTTCACCATTTTCGTAGTCTTTGATCGTGTCTCTCTGACCTTGTGCCCAATATTTGTATTGGAACCTCCTCATATGATAAAGATGGGTCAATCTGGACTTTTTCAGGTTGAATGACATGTGATGGATCGTGTATATACTTCTTCAACTGAGAAACATGGAAAACGTTGTGTACCTTGTCTAATTCTGCTGGTAATGCTAATCGGTATGCCAAAGTTCCCACTCGTTCTAAAATTTCATATGGGCCGATGTATTTAGGGCTAAGCTTCCCTTTCTTCCCAAATCTCATGACTCCCTTGGTTGGAGATACCTTCAAGAATACTTTCTCTCCCGCTGTAAATTCCAGAAACTTTCTCTTTTTATCAGCATAAGACTTCTGTCGATCCTGTGCAGCTTTCATCCTTTGCTGGATGAGTTTCACTTGCTGAATCATGTTTTCAATCATTTCTGGTCCTAACAAAACTGTTTCTGAGATGTCATCCCAACATAGTGGAGTTCTACACTTTCTTCCATATAGAGCTTCATATGGAGCCATTCCAATGCTACTATGTAACTGTTGTTGTATGAAAACTCTATCAAATGGAGATGGTCAGTCCACGTACCTTGGTAGTCCATAATACAAGCTCTCAACATATCTTCTAATGTTTGAATTGTTCTTTCGTTTGTCCATTTGTTGCGGGGTGAAATGCAGTACTGAACTTTAACTGAGAACCCATAGCTTTCTGAAAGCACTGCCAGAAATGACTTTGAAACCTAGAATCCCTATCAGATACTATACTTGTAGGAACTCCATGATATCTGACCATTTCCTTGATGTAAGTAGCAACTAACTTATCCATTGTCCAAGTATCTCGCATGGTATAAATCTGGCTGTTTTGGTGAGTCGATCCACAACAACCCAATTTGATTCATTCCTGACCTAGTTAAAGGTAGTCCCGCTATAAAATCCATAGATATGGAATCCCATTTCCAAGCTGGTACGTCCAATGGTTGCACTTAGCCTCCTGGTCGACTATGCTCAAACTTTACTTTCTGGCAAGTTAAACATCTCGCTACAAACTCAGCAACTTCACGTTTCATTCCTGGCCACCAAAACTGTTTCTTTAAATCCTTATACAACTTATTACCTCCTGGACGTATGGAGTAGGGTGATTGATGGGCTTCTTGCATCAACTTGTTCTTGATCTCCCCACACCTCTTAGGAATGCCACCGCCGACCTTTGAACCTGAAGCTTCAATCTTTATGGATCGTAAATTCTGTAGCTTTTCCTTCTGTAATTTTCCTCTTGATTTGTTCAAGTTTCTCATCCCCTGACTGGTCTTTCCGGATCTCTTCAAATATCCAGAGAAATGGACATTTGGTTGTAGACTTGATTATGCTTCTTCTCCACTAACTACTAACTCCATGTTAAGCCTACGAATATCTTCATACAACTTATCTGGGAGGATCCACATGGCTGCTGTTGAATGACTTCTTTTTCTGCTTAAAGCATCAGTTACAAGGTTTGTCCTGCCTTCGTGGTATTGAATATCCAGATCATAATCTTTGACAAACTCTAACCATCTTCTCTGCCTCATATTCAGCTCCTTTTGAGTGAATATATATTTTAAGCTCTTATGGTCGGTGAAGATTTGCAAGTGACTCCATATAAATAATGTCTCCAGATTTTCAGAGCAAATACTACTGCTACAGCTCAAGGTCGTGAGTGGGGTAATTTTCATCATGTTTCTTCAATTTCCTAGGAGCATAGGCTATCACTCGCCTATTTTGCATTAGAACACAACCCAGACCAAACTTCGAGGCATCACAGTAGACCTCCAGGCCATCCACTCCTTCTGGTAATGTTAACACTGGAGCAGTAGTTAATCTAGTCTTTAGTTGCTGGAATGACTGCTCACATTGGTCACTCCACTCAAATCCAACAGATTTCTTCCAAATTCGTCAATGGCCTAGCAATTTTGGAGAAATCCTTGACAAATCTCCTATAATAGCCCGCAAGCCCCAGAAAACTTCTAACCTCTGTAACATTGGTAGGACGAGGCCATTCCTTAACAGCTTCAATCTTTGAAGGATCCACTGCTATACCTTCACTTGAGATAATATGGCCCAAGAAAGCCACTTCTTTCAACCAAAAATCACATTTAGACAGCTTTGCATATAACTTATGCACTTGTAGTAACTCTAACACCTTTCTTAAATGCTCGGCATGATCTTCCTGGTTCTTTGAGTAAATCAAGATATCATCAATAAACACCACAACAAAACTATCCAAATATTGACTGAAGACCCGGTTCATCAGATCCATAAACACCGCAGGAGCATTAGTTAGGCCAAACGGCATTACCGTAAATTCGTAATGGCCATACCTCGTTCGAAATGCTGTCTTTGGAATATCTTGCTCAACTACCCTTATCTGGTGGTAGCCCGATCTTAAATCAATTTTGGAGAACACTAGCTCCCTTCAATTGGTCAAACAAATCATCAATTCGAGGTAGTGGATACTTATTCTTAATGGTTACTTTGTTTAGTTCCCTGTAGTCAATGCAGAGTCGAAGGCCCCCATCCTTCTTCTTTACAAACAGAACTGGAGCACCCCAGGGTGATACACTAGGTTTTATATACCCTTTCTCCAATAACTCCTCTAACTGAGCTTTTAATTCCTTCATCTCCACTGGTGCCATTCGATAGGTGCTTTTGCTATTGGTCCGGTTCCTGGCACTAAGTCGCAAAATTCAACTTCTCTTTTGGGTGGCATTCCAGGAATCTCTTCTGGGAACACGTCTGGGTACTCAGCAACAATAGGAATTTCAGAAAGCTGATTTCTCTTTTCATTTAGATCTCGTACATAACACAAGTACACTTGTTTTCCTTTTCTACTTCTGCTGCCATGGAGATGGCAGAAATGATCTTCACCTTTGGCTGCCTTACTATCTTCCTGTATGATACCCGTTGCCCTGAAGGACTCTTTAACAAAATCCACTGTTCATAACAATCTAACCGCCCTTTGTACCGTTGCAGCCAATCCATCCCCAATATAATATCAAATTCCAAGCCTTCAAATACTACCAAGTCAGCTGGGAAACCTACTCCTTTAACAAGAATATTCACGTTCTCTATAATCTCAGAGCATTTTATCTTTTCCCCCGATGGTATTGTCACACAAATATTCACACAAGAAATACTGGACAACTTCAATTTCCTCATGAAAGCAGTAGAAAAAAAGAGTATGTGGCACCGGAGTCGAATAAAACATGTGCTTCTAATCCATGAACAGGGAAAATACCTGTAATGACATTTCCCTGAGCTCTAGCCTCTGATTCATTCATCATATTCAGGGCTCCAGACTTCTTGTACTTGTTCTCATTCTTTTCAGCCCCTTTACTGCTACTTTGTCCACCCCAACCCAGAAGCTGCTTTAAAGGTATTGAGTTTGTCTGGCTAACCGGTGGCATGCCTTTCCTGAAGCTTCTTGACTCAGGGTTTCGGAAACATTCATAGGCCCGATGCCCCAGCTTTCCACAGTGGTTACAAGTCACAACCTCCCTTCACAATCTTTTCCGGGATGATTCTTCTGACATCTCCTACAGTTATAAGTTCTTCCACTTGGTGCTGTGGAAGATGTCTCCTTACCCTTGCTCTGGATACCTACTGAATCTTGTCTTTTGATTGAGATTGGGCTTCTTTACATCCGACCCCTCAGCTGGTCCACCAAAGGGCCTCTTTTTCTTCCCTTCATGGAACTCCCTTCTTTCATGCTGTACCATCTCAATGCTGGCAGCCTTCTCATAAGCTTCTTGTAATGTTTCATAAGTTGATCCCGCCATGATCCCGAAACTCCCGAATTCGAAAATTAGCCCAAGTCTAAATTTTCTTGCCTTAGATCTTCATCAGGGACTAGGTTTGGAGCGAACCTAGCTAGTTCTAGAAATCTGGTCCGGTACTCAGCTACCGACATAGATCGTTGTTGCAGGTTCAGAAATTCTTGTTGCTTCTTCTCTTTTAGATGATCCGGGTAAAAGCGAGTCCTCATCAATGTTTTCAATTCCATCCATCCAAAGCCAGGTTGTTGAAGACAGCCCTCTTTTACAGCTCCCCACCATAGGTCTGCTTCATCTTTGAAGTAATAGGCAGCACATCCTACCTTTCTATCTTCGGGGCAGCCCACTGCCTCAAAGACTTTATCAAATTCTCGTAGCCATCCCTCTAGAATCTGAGGATCTTCCTGCCCATGGAAACTCTCGGGTTTTATCGCAGTTATCTGACGCATAACATTATTCCTGTTTGCTTCTAGATGTGTCATTGCTTGAGCCATCTCTTGGATATTAGCTGCCATCTAATCTTGGCAACAAAAGGGTTACTAACATATACACATTCCCTTAAACAATAATAACAATCAAGCAGATAAGAGTATTATACTCCATATTCCTGCAGGTTAGTTAACACAACAGGAACAAACACGTGCCTTACTCTCACAGCCCCATATCCCATCCTTATCAAGAGCAACCATGCTCTGATACCACTTTGTAACGCCCCTAAATTACTAACCATAATATGATAATAAACTTGCTCAGATTAATAAAGCGGAAGCATAAGTCTTATAGGACGTTACCGCCACTCACAACCATGTGAATGCTTAGGCTTAACTTACAAAAACTAACTTTATTACATAGGTTATAGAACAACCTAATACATTAGTCTAGAAACCAAAGAGAATAAAATGATGGTCTTCTAGCCCCAAAAGCCCACACTCTCGAATGTCTCCACAACTAAGGAGAAGCTTCTTCATTTCCTGCATCTGTGGTCATTCATACAATCACAAGAAAAGACCACAGGGCATAAAGCCAAAAATCAGCAAAGCTGAGTAAAATCAAAGCTACCATCAGAAAATAACTTAGTAAAGTACTTGATGGTATATACACAAACTTTGCTCAACCAAGAGTTCAAGCATTAACAATAAGGCATCCAAACCTGCACAAGTACATGTTAATCAATTCACATATTTTCCTTAGTCATCAATTTCTCTCCATTCCACACAAATCAGTTCAAGGGACGAATCCCGATCATTGAGGCGATCCAACCTTTCCCAAACGCACTCCAGGCCCTAAAAGATGTGCACACCCCCTATAGTACCTTTAAACTATAGTGTAGGAAACCATGAAGCATCTCATGGAGCCCAAGGCATACCATGAGTCCAATAATTCATAAGAAGGCACTTACTGCTCAAGTTCCACATATGGCCATATATCTCAATAATCCATTCCAATGAGTTACTCATTGAATCCTCATTAATCAGAATATAACAATTTAAAGTATAACAAGAATCAACAGTCAAGTTACTTAACAAAGCCCATTTCATAATTTCAAACACAAGGGACATAACAATAATCAAACAGCCCTTAAGGAAAGGCTATGATCACAGAATTTTACATGGCACCTTCGGCCAGATCACACAACATCAAATACCTCAGTTTAACAATTCAAACAACCATAAATCATACCTTAAGACAAGTCTTGATCAAACAAACAAATCATATCCATTTCAGTTCTATTATTTACTATCTCATCTAGATTAGCTTAAGACATAATTTAACTATAGATTACAACCTGAATCAAACCATAATTGTTCCTAACATTTTCGGTCACAATATTAACCAGATTAGCTCTTCTAGTAATCACACTTAATGTCTTAAACAAATCTATACTTTCACCTATGTTACTCGGCCATAACAATCAGATAGGTTCTAGGTTAGTTAAGCACCTAAAACACTTGATTAATGCTCTAGAATTCCACCCACAAATCTGGTGATTAAACAAAACTCTCTAAGACACCATTTATCCTAGATTATAACAACACCAGATTAGACTAAAGATCATCCAGAACAATCATAATTACCTCTAGGTTATTCCCACTTACTAAACAGCAGCAAAACACCATAAACAAGCTCTTAGGCAATCAGTAGTCAAAGGTTGGTTGCAAACACATCCTTTTCTTCCTTAAAACACTTTTCTAACTCTTCTAGCATTAGGTTAATAAATACCTACGAATTTTAATTAGATAATATAGAGGTAATACTCTTGTAAAACATATAGATTTATTAAGGGATGGTAACCATGAAGTTACCTTGAAAATTGATGAAGAGAACCTCTCTAAAACCTTGCAGAACTTTGCTAGGAATCTAAGGAACCCTTGAACAGCTTGGAGACCTTGGAAATGGCAACTATGGAGCTTCCAGTCCTCTCTTCTTTTACGACCAGAGGTTACCTCCCAAGGTAGGTTTCCTTCTTGCTCTCTTCTAAACTGGCTGTAGGAGATCTAGATGATGGATGAATGATTTAAGTAAGTCAAAGGTTCCTCTCATCTTCCTCTTTTGCTCTCGGCTGAAGTGGTAAGCAATGTAAGCTCTCTTCTCTTCTTTCTCTCCTTGATTAAGTAAACTTCTAAGTGGTGACACCTTAGGCTCCATTTGCTAGCTTCTTATTGGCTCATTAAGGCTTAATATAAGAAAGACTGTTGTCTTTCTAAGGGAGGTGGGGCAGCAACCTATTCTCATTGGACCAAGGTGTGATCTAATAGTATGGTTACACCTCCTACTAGGCTGCATAGGTGTCGGGCTCCTATTGGTCCTAGTGTTAATCAATGCTAATTTGACACCTCGTGCTTGCCACCTCGTGCTTGCCACCTCATGCTTACCACCTCGTGCTTAAAGACGTCCTACTTGCCTACTAGCTTGGTCGTACTTAAGACGTCCTACTAGCTTGCTGAGTCTCTTGCTTACACTAGCTTGTTTGATTGAGTCCCTACTTGGTGTTTACTACATAAGCTAGCTGCTGCATCACCTACTAGCTTGGTTGTTCACAACGTTATTGGAGCATTCTAGCTAGCCACTTTTAAAACGATACAAGAAGTGCTATTAAGGACTTTTTCTGGTCCTAATGTGTACTTAGGCCAATTTAGATTTAAAGATGCTTAATAGCTTATTAGGACCTAATTAGCAAAGTAATTCATCCTTTAGAAACTCTGGGTATTTCAATATGCCTCCTATAGTTACTTAACGCATGTTTTTACATTTTGTGCATTTTAAGCGTTTTCCTCTTTATTTTGGTTTTACTTTCTTCACCAATATTCTTTAGGCATCATTAGGCCTCTTAATCACATATTAGAATAATTAATCACCATTTTTAAGTTAGGGGTATTTCAGGCACCATCATTAGGCCTTGTTTGTTAATAATCCTTATAGCCTAAATGGAACTTGCTCGTGTGACTAATTACCAAAATAGACTTTGAGTGCATAATTGCCAAATTACCCTTATAGTTACCTACAGTATTTTTATGTCCCATTGCTCATATTAAGAATTGGAACCCACTACATTATAGTGAAAACTTCCATAAATGCAAACATACTTGCATGATCAAATTTACATCCCCAATAGTGTACAAACTCACTATCACCATACTCGGTTACATATATGATTTTCATCAAAAAAAAATTTTGTTCTCATACTTGAACTGAACTTCTAGATATTCTCTACAAAACATCTCAAATTTTTATGCTTTCTTGTAAATAAACAATCATATCAAAACAGTTAGGGAGACGTGCTTGAACATAACAAAAAAAACATATCACAGATTCAAGCCTGACCATTGTCTAATGGTGAACACAAGAGCAATCTTACACTGGAAGTTATTATGTATATAGGCATATCAATCATCCAAGAAATTCAGTTTAATAACCCAATAAAATAGACAATGTATATATTTACCCCAAAACAAACTCCCCCTAATATCATATTCATCATTGAAAAATAATCTATATCCTTGGCAGTGCTCTCCTCTATCCTTCATAAACCCTTATCTGTAAGTTTTAGTTCCCATATCATCTTCTTCCCTCTTTGGCAAGGGTAAGTTTTTCTTCTTTTGATTTTGGGTTTTGTTTCTCCCCAATTAGTAACCTGGAAATGTCAGACCAATGTACTGTCTTGTATGTGTACTTTGAGACAGTGAAATGGTTGATGTAAAAGCATATGGATGTGGACAGAGAAGATCCTAACTTTAACTTCAAACAAATGATGAGCAAGATGCTGATGCACATGACAATGATCGGCGTTCCAATTTGGTGAGTTTTTCCATTTCAGAAGGCGGTGGTTGATGCTTGGATGATGATGCATGTATTTGTGGGTTTTGATACGAACTTGCAATCGCATGTGAAGATTGAATTAGAGAGAACAAGGGTGAATTCAAAGAAGTCGAATTTGTTGAGTCTGCTAATGGTAATTGCGGTTGATTGGTTTCTTGCCATACCGATTGAGAGTTTCGATTGAGTCTTTGTATCTTTACCGTCACTAACATCTATTTTAATTGGGGTTTGTTCTAGTATGATAGGTATTTTAGGTGATGATACTTCTTATCCATGGCTATTAGATCCTGGTAATCTATAGGCTAGAGTTTAGCTTATGGATTCAAGTCAAGTTTACTTTTTTTTTGATTAAGATGGTGGATCGAGTATAAAGCAAGAAACAAAAAAGACACTAAGATTTGCGTGGTTCGGTCTTAAGTGACCTAGTCAACGAGGGTTTAATAGAGGTTCTTAGTATAGGGATAGAATCAGGCGATTACAAGTGAGGGATATAGAGGATTTCGAGAGTTGTCTTTTATCTCCTCTATCGTCCTCCTAATAAATGGATAAGAGAGTTATTGAGTCCATCCGGCTTCCCGCTTGCCCACTTTTTGGGCTTGATGATGAGAATCATGTCACGAGCTGGGGCTGACGTCACTCACTGTCAGGGACGAAGCTTCCTTGCTCTGTTTCGGCCTCCCATTCTTAATTGCGGAAAGGACACTTGCTGTCTTAGGATATTAATGGTATGTCAGAGAGGCATGCGAGTTGCTAACCATGGGTTTCCAAAGCGGTAATGACGGGTTGTCCGGTGAGACTTATTGGACAGGTCATCAGAGGGGGGGGCTGTACCGAGTCACGAGTGTTCCTCCATGGTGACGGGATTCAATCGACGTTTTGGCTGGCAATGCCTGGCCGCCTTTACTCGGCATTGAGGTCGGGTGAGGTCGGCTTCCTGGATTCGTTGGCTGCTAGTTGAGGCCTTCCCCGACTGAGGTTCTTGTCCGATTATTGGTTTGTCACCCGGGTACATGCGATCATAAGTGGGAAACGTGATTAGTGATCTTCATAATATGGTTAAGTAGGACTAGGACTAATTCTACCGTATCAACGGTAGAGCTGATCAACATTGACCCTGGACCTGCTGCCCAACCCGGCCCAGCCTGGAAATAATGCCCGTCCAAAAAAAAATTCGGGCTGGTTTGGACAACAAATCAAGCCCAAATGAAAAACCGGGCCGGGCTTCGGCAAAATTTTAGGCCCGTAACTAAGCCTGGCCCAGCCCGGTTTATTGGGTAGAGCGCAAAACCACTTAGTGTGTATTACCGTACAAGTGTACGTGACCTATGGTGTGCATAGCACAAAATAATTTGTTTTGATGATTGGTGTGTGTGTTACGTAAACATACGCATTCATTCATGGTTTAATTGTGGTAATTGCGCACAGAAGATGCAAATACCATTGTGATAAGTGTGTTTATTTGTTAACAGTTGTGTGTGATAGTACAAGTGTGGGGAGTAGAGAAACTCCCGGTGAAATACCCCAAGTTTCTAAGGAATGATTTATGTTGTTGTTTAAGTCTTAATAACCTATAAAGCACTTTTAAACCCTAGCATTGACATAAGTACACCTTAGGACCAAAGATGTCCTTAATCACACTCTTTATACTCTTTTAGGAGTAGTTAGCCAGAATGCTTCAATAGTATGTTGACAACCAAGCTAGTAAGTGATGCAGCAGCTAGCTTGTGTAATAAGCACACAAGTAGGTGATCCAGCTAGTAAGCTAGCAAGTAGGTGACCCAGCTAGGTGGCAAGCACGAGGTGGCAAGCATGAGGTGGCAAGCACGAGGTGGCAAGCATGAGGTGGCAAGCACAAGGTGGCAAGCATGAGGTGGCAAGCACGGGTGGCAAGCATGAGGTGGCAAGCACGAGGTGGCAAGCACGAGGTGACAAGTAGGAGGTGGCATGTTGGGATTGGCTAACATCAAGACCAATAGGAGCCTTACACCTAAGCAACCTATTAGGAGGTGTCACCATATTATTAGACCACACTTTGGTCCAATGAAAGTAGGCTGCCGCCCCATTCCCTTAGTCAGCCCTTATGTGTCATCCTTATATTAAGCCTTAACTAGAACCAATCAGCTTGGAGCAAGTGTTATACAAGGTGTCACCATTTAAGGTCTTACCCACCTAGGAAGGAAATTGACTAAGCTAATCTCCTTGCCTATAAATACCATCATCCACCACTCCAAAATACATCATCCAGCACCAAGATTTCGTCCTTCATTAAGGAAGAAGGGAAATAAAGGTCACCTTGTTATTCTTGTCTTGGCTGAGAGCAAAGAAGAAGAAGATAGATCCTTGTTCCATCCTTACCTTTCCAAATCATTCATCCACCATTTAAACCCATTGTAATCAGTAAGAAGAAGGCAAAGAAGGAAGAAACCCATGTAGAAAGAAAGCTTAGAACGAGAAAGGAAGGAAGAGGGAGAAAGCTCCATACCAATTCCAATCCTTGAAGTAAGGTGTTCCTAGAAGTTAACCATCCATTACTAGTTGTTGGTGGCCGAAAATCAGAGGAGAAACCAAGAGAACTCACTCCATTTCCATGTCCAAGTTAGGTGTTCCAAAGGTGTCTTAGGGTGTCCTAAATCCAGCAAGAGTTTCCAAGGTCCTAAAGAAGGTTTTCTTCATCAATTCTTAAGGTAACTTCAAGGTTACTATCCTTTCACAAATCTATATGTTTTCAAAGACTAGTACCTCTTAATGGATTATGTAAATTTGTTGGTATTTTGGGGTACAAAACCATTGAGTTGGAAATAAGCTTTAAGGAAGAAAAAGGTGCCTTAAAGACCTAACCTATATAACCGAATACATGAGAGTTGATTTGTGATGTTTAAGCATGGTTTTAAGCGTAATTGATCTTGAAACTTATCTGGTTATATGTGCGTTATTGAGGCTGAAATTGTTATGGTTTGTTTGGTGTAACTTCATGGTTACCATCCCTTAATAAATCTGTATGTTGTACAGGAGTATTACCCGTATATTATCTAATTAAAATTCTTAGGTATTAATCAGCCTAAAGCTAGAAGAGTTAGAAAAGTGTTTTAAGGAAGAAAAGGATGTGTTTGCAACCTACCTTTGATTACTAATTCTTTAAGAGCTTGTTTATAGTGTTTTGCTGTTGTTTAGTAAGTGGGAATAACCTAGAGGTAATTATGATTGTTCTGGATGATCTTTAGTCTAATCTCATGTTGTTATAATCTAGGATAAATGGTGTCTTAAAGAGTTTTGTTTAATCACCAGATTTGTGGGTGGAATTCTAGAGCATTAATCAAGTGTTTTAGGTGCTTAACTAACCTAGAACCTATATGATTATTATGGCCGAGTAACATAGGTGAAAGTATAGAATTTGTTAAAGATGTTAAGTGTGATTACTAGAAGAGCTAATCTGGTGAATTAGATGTCTAGTACAACCGCTTTCAGTTGCAAGTTAATTAGTGTAAATTAGATGTTTCCTAGGGCTAAAAACATGATTGTTGATTGTTCTGGTCATTAGTAACCTATTATGACAGAATTGGCTATGAACTATTAAAGAGATGTATAGCATGATTTTAGGATGAAGATGATAGTTTAAACTAAGCTAGGACTTAAAGTCTTAAAGTCTAGTATGTTGGGAACTTATATGTACTGTCTTAGAAGGTTGTTTATGGTGGTATAAACTCCTAAGCTAATCTGGTTAATATTGTGTTGTTATGATCGAAAATGTTAGGAACCAATTATGGTTTGATTCAGGTTGTAATCTATAGTTAAATTATGTCTTAAGCTAATCTTGATGAGATAGTTAATAATAGAACTGAAATGGATATGATTTGTTTGTTGAATCAACACTTGGTCTTAAGGTATGATTTATGGTTGTTTGAGTTGTTAAGCTGAGATATTTGATGCTGTGTGACCTGGCTGAAGGTGCCATGTAAGATTATGTGATCATAGCCTTTCCTTAAGTGCTGTTTGATTATTGTTATGTTCCTTGTGTTTGAAATTATGAAATGGGCTTTGTTAAGTGATTTGACTGTTGATTCTTCTAATACTTTAAAACGTTATATTCTGATTAATGAGGATTCAATGAGTAACTCATTGGAATGGATTGTTGAGATATGGCCATATGTTGAACTTGGGCAGTAACTACCTCTTTATGATTTATCGGACTCATGGTATGCCTTGGGCTCCATGAGATGCTTCATGGTTTCCTACTCTATAGTTTAAAGGTACTCTAGGGGGTGTGCACATCTTTTAGGGCCTGGAGTGCGTTTGGGAAAGGTTGGATCGCCTTAAAGATCGGGATTCATCCCTTGAACCGATTAAAGGTTGGATCGCCTTAAAGATCGGGATTCATCCCTTGAACTGGTTTAGATAGAAATGGAGGAGTTGAATGGATAATCAATTAAATGAATTGGATTATATCCTATCTAAGCATACTTGGAAACCCTGTTGTATTTGGGTGGTTAATTATCCTACTTGATATATATATATATTGGTTGGTTATAAACTAAATATATCTGATGGCTTATTGTTGTACTCATATTGTTATTGTTAATACTTGAATTATCATGATAAATACTTGGTCTATTCTGAATATTACTTGAGCTATTAAATGATTAAGAGTGGCTATGAATCAGTGGCTATTTTGATATACTATTTCTTTTGATGGAAGCTTTGATTTTACTCAGCGCTGTTGATTTTTGGCATTATGCCCTGTGGTCCCTTCTCTGTGATTATTTGAATGACCACAGATACAGGAAATGAAGATGACTTGAAGGAGCTCGAGAGTGTGGGCTAAGGGATTAGAGACTTTCACCTAGTCTTCTGGAGTTTTGGTTTTATGTTTTAAAGTAAGTTTGAAAACTTTGTTAACATTTGGACATGTAAGTTATTAAGCCTTAGCATTCACAGAAATTGTGAATATGGCGGTAGCGCCCCGCTAGTTTAAAGCTTCCGCTACTACCACTCGTATATGTTTAATATGATAAGAAGATGTAGGAATATTGGGGCGTTACAAAGTGGTATCAGAGCAAGGACGCTCTTGATCAAGGATTTAAAAGGACCTAGGAAGGGTTAAAGGGGTTGGAGAGTAAGGCACGCTGTTTCCTTGCATATCAGTTAAACTAACTTGCAGGTTTGTGATACGAGACTTGTAAAGTGAGGTATGAGATGTGTGCTTTGTTTTGAATGATTTAGGAATGCTTTCTATAAATGTTTGGATTTCTACTATGAATGAATGCTTAAGTGATTATTGGTTATGTCTTGACCATAATGGTTCATATTGTTGTTATTGGCTATGTCTTGATCATATTGGTTGAATGTGTTGGGAATAGTTGGAGCTCCGGGGTCGAAGCTTTTCTTAAGAGGGAGTGAATGAAATACCCCAAGTTTCTAAGGAATGATTTATGTTGTTGTTTAAGTCTTAATAACCTATAAAGCACTTTTAAACCATAGCATTGACATAAGTACACCTTAGGACCAGAGATGTCCTTAATCACACTCTTTATACTCTTTTAGGAGTAGTTAGCCAGAATGCTTCAATAGTATGTTGACAACCAAGCTAGTAAGTGATGTAGCAGCTAGCTTGTGTAATAAGCACACAAGTAGGTGATTCAGCTAGTAAGCTAGCAAGTAGGTTACCCAGCTAGGTGGCAAGCACAAGTTGTCAAGCAAGAGGTGGCAAGCATGAGGTGGCAAGCACGAGGTTGCAAGCATGAGGTGGCAAGCATAAGGTGGCAAGCATGAGGTGGCAAGCACGGGTGGCAAGCATGAGGTGGCAAGCACGAGGTGGCTAGCACGAGGTGACAAGTAAGAGGTGGCATGTTGGGATTGGCTAACATCAAGACCAATAGGAGCCTTACACCTAAGAAACCTATTAGGAGGTGTCACCATATTATTAGACCACACTTTGGTCCAATGAAAGTAGGCTGCCGCCCCATTCCCTTAGTCAGCCCTTATGTGTCATCCTTATATTAAGCCTTAACTAGAACCAATCAGCTTGGAGCAAGTGTTATACAAGGTGTCACCATTTAAGGTCTTACCCACCTAGGAAGGAAATTGACTAAGCTAATCTCCTTGCCTATAAATACAGTCATCCACCACTCCAAAATACATCATCCAGCACCAAGATTTCGTCCTTCATTAAGGAAGAAGGGAAATAAAGGTCACCTTGTTATTCTTGTCTTGGCTGAGAGCAAAGAAGAAGAAGATAGATCCTTGTTCCATCCTTACCTTTCCAAATCATTCATCCACCATTTAAATCCATTGTAATCAGTAAGAAGAAGGCAAAGAAGGAAGAAACCCATGTAGAAAGAAAGCTTAGAACGAGAAAGGAAGGAAGAGGGATAAAGCTCCATACCAATTCCAATCCTTGAAGTAAGGTGTTCCTAGAAGTTAACCATCCATTACTAGCTGTTGGTGGCCGAAAATCAGAGGAGAAACCAGGAGAACTCACTCCATTTCCATGTCCAAGTTAGGTGCTCCAAAGGTGTCTTAGGGTGTCCTAAATCCAGCAAGAGTTTCCAAGGTCCTAAAGAAGGTTTTCTTCATCAATTCTTAAGGTAACTTCAAGGTTACTATCCTTTCACAAATCTATATGTTTTCAAAGACTAGTACCTCTTAATGGATTATGTAAATTCGTTGGTATTTTGGGGTACAAAACCATTGAGTTGGAAATAAGCTTTAAGGAAGAAAAAGGTGCCTTAAAGACCTAACATATATAACCGAATACATGGGAGTTGATTTGTGATGTTTAAGCATGGTTTTATGCTTAATTGATCTTGAAACTTATCTGGTTATATGTGTGTTATTGAGGCTGAAATTGTTATGGTTTGTTTGGTGTAACTTCATGGTTACCATCCCTTAATAAATTTGTATGTTGTACAGGAGTATTACCCGTATATTATCTAATTAAAATTCTTTGGTATTTATTAACCTAAAGCTAGAAGAGTTAGAAAAGTGTTTTAAGGAAGAAAAGGATGTGTTTGCAACCTACCTTTGATTACTGATTGTTTAAGAGCTTGTTTATGGTGTTTTGCTGCTGTTTAGTAAGTGGGAATAACCTAGAGGTAATTATGATTGTTCTGGATGATCTTTAGTCTAATCTGGTGTTGTTATAATCTAGGATAAATGGTGTCTTAAAGAGTTTTGTTTAATCACCAGATTTGTGGGTGGAATTCTAGAGCATTAATCAAGTGTTTTAGGTGCTTAACTAACCTAGAACCTATCTGATTATTATGGCCGAGTAACATAGGTGAAAGTATAGAATTTGTTAAAGATGTTAAGTGTGATTTCTAGAAGAGCTAATCTGGTGAATTAGATGTCTAGTACAACCGCTTTCATTTGGAAGTTAATTAGTGTAAATTAGGTGTGTCCTAGGGCTAAAAACATGATTGTTGATTGTTCTGGTCATTAGTAACCTATTATGGCAGAATTGGCTTTGAACTATTAAAGAGATGTATAGCATGATTTTAGGATGAAGATGATAGTTTAAACTAAGATAGGACTTAATGTCTAAAAGTCTAGTATGTTGGGAACTTATATGTACAGTCTTAGAGGGTTGTTTATGGTGGCATAAACTCCTAAGCTAATCTGGTTAATATTGTGTTGTTATGACCGAAAATGTTAGGAACCAATTATGGTTTGATTCAGGTTGTAATCTATAGTTAAATTATGTCTTAAGCAGATCTAGATGAGATAGTTAATAATAGAACTGAAATGGATATGATTTGTTAGTTTGATCAAGACTTGGTCTTAAGGTATGATTTATGGTTGTTTGAACTGTTAAGCTGAGATATTTGATGTTGTATGATCTGGCCGAAGGTGCCATGTAAGATTATGTGATCATAGCCTTTCCTTAAGTGCTGTTTGATTATTGTTATGTTCCTGGTGTTTGAAATTATGAAATGGGCTTTGTTAAGTGACTTGACTGTTGATTCTTGTTATACTTTAAATTGTTATATTCTGATTAATGAGGATTCAATGAGTAACTCATTGGAATGGATTGTTGAGATATATGGCCATATGTGGAACTTGAGCAGTAACTGCCTTCTTATGATTATTGGACTCATGGTATGCCTTGGGCTCCATGAGATGCTTCATGGTTTCCTACACTATAGTTTAAAGGTACTATAGGGGGTGTGCACATCTTTTAGGGCCTGGAGTGCATTTGGGAAAGGTTGGATCGCCTCAATGATCGGGATTTGTCCCTTGAATCGATTAAAGGTTGGATCGCCTTAAAGATCGGGATTCATCCCTTGAACTGGTTTAGATAGAAATGGAGGAGTTGAATGGATAATCAATTAAATGAATTGGATTATATCCTATCTAAGCATACTTGGAAACCCTGTTGTATTTGGGTGGTTAATTATCCTACTTGATATATATTGGTTGGTTATGAACTAAATATATCTGATGGCTTATTGTTGTACTCATATTGTTATTGTTAATACTTGAATTATCATGATAAATACTTGGTCTATTCTGAATATTACTTGAGCTATTAAATGATTAAGAGTGGCGATGAATCAGTGGCTATTTTGATATACTATTTCTTTTGATGGTAGCTTTGATTTTACTCAGCGCTGCTAATTTTTGGCATTATGCCCTGTGGTCCCTTCTCTGTGATTATTTGAATGACCACAGATACAGGAAATGAAGATGACTTGAAGAGCTCGAGAGTGTGGGCTAAGGGATTAGAGACTTTCACCTAGTCTTCTGGAGTTTTGGTTTTATGTTTTAAAGTAAGTTTGTAAACTTTGTTAAAATTTGGACATGTAAGTTATTAAGCCTTAGCATTCACAGAAGTTGTGAATGTGGCGGTAGCGCCCCGCTAGTTTAAGCTTCCGCTACTACCACTCGTATATGTTTAGTATGATAAGAAGATGTAGGAATTTTGGGGCGTTACAAAGTGGTATCAGAGCAAGGACGCTCTTGATCAAGGATTTAAAAGGACCTCGGAAGGGTTAAAGGGGTTGGAGAGTAAGGCACGCTGTTTCCTTGCATATCAGTTAAACTAACTTGCAGGTTTGTGATAAGAGACTTGTAAAGTGAGGTATGAGATGTGTGCTTTGTTTTGAATGATTTAGGAATGCTTTCTACAAATGTTTGGATTTCTGCTATGAATGAATGCTTAAGTGATTATTGGTTATGTCTTGACCATAATGTTTCATATTGTTGTTATTGGCTATGTCTTGATCATATTGGTTGAATGTGTTGGGAATAGTTGGAGCTTCGGGGTCGAAGCTTTTCTTAAGAGGGAGTGAATGAAATACCCCAAGTTTCTAAGGAATGATTTATGTTGTTGGTTAAGTCTTAATAACCTATAAAGCACTTTTAAACCCTAGCATTCACATAAGTACACCTTAGGACCAGAGATGTCCTTAATCACACTCTTTATACTCTTTTAGGAGTAGTTAGCCAGAATGCTTCAATAGTATGTTGACAACCAAGCTAGTAAGTGATGCAGCAGCTAGCTTGTGTAATAAGCACAAAAGTAGGTGATTCAGCTAGTAAGCTAGCAAGTAGGTGACCCAGCTAGGTGGCAAGCACGAGGTGGCAAGCATGAGGTGGCAAGCATGAGGTGGCAAGCACGAGGTGGCAAGCATGAGGTGGCAAGCACAAGGTGGCAAGCATGAGGTGGCAAGCACGGGTGGCAAGCATGAGGTGGCAAGCACGAGGTGACAAGTAGGAGGTGGCATGTTGGGATTGGCTAACATCAAGACCAATAGGAGCCTTACACCTAAGAAACCTATTAGGAGGTGTCACCATATTATTAGACCACACTTTGGTCCAATGAAAGTAGGCTGCCGCCCCATTCCCTTAGTTAGCCCTTATGTGTCATCCTTATATTAAGCCTTAACTAGACCCATCAGCTTGGAGCAAGTGTTATACAAGGTGTCACCATTTAAGGTCTTACCCACCTAGGAAGGAAATTGACTAAGCTAATCTCCTTGCCTATAAATGCCATCATCCACCACTCCAAAATACATCAGCACCAAGATTTCGTCCTTCATTAAGGAAGAATGGAAATAAAGGTCACCTTGTTATTCTTGTCTTGGCTGAGAGCAAAGAAGAAGAAGATAGATCCTTGTTCCATCCTTACCTTTCCAAATCATTCATCCACCATTTAAACCCATTGTAATCAGTAAGAAGAAGGCAAAGAAGGAAGAAACCCATGTAGAAAGAAAGCTTAGAATGAGAAAGTAAGGAAGAGGGAGAAAGCTCCATACCAATTCCAATCCTTGAAGTAAGGTGTTCCTAGAAGTTAACCATCCATTACTAGCTGTTGGTGGCCGAACATAGAGGAGAAACCAGGAGAACTCACTCCATTTCCATGTCCAAGTTAGGTGCTCCAAAGGTGTCTTAGGGTGTCCTAAATCCAGCAAGAGTTTCCAAGGTCCTAAAGAAGGTTTTCTTCATCAATTCTTAAGGTAACTTCAAGGTTACTATCCTTTCACAAATCTATATGTTTTCAAAGACTAGTACCTCTTAATGGATTATGTAAATTCGTTGGTATTTTGGGGTACAAAACCATTGAGTTGGAAATAAGCTTTAAGGAAGAAAAAGGTGCCTTAAAGACCTAACCTATATAACCAAATACATGGGAGTTGATTTGTGATGTTTAAGCATGGTTTTAAGCTTAATTGATCTTGAAACTTATCTGGTTATATGTGTGTTATTGAGGCTGAAATTGTTATGGTTTGTATGGTGTAACTTCATGGTTACCATCCCTTAATATATCTGTATGTTGTACAGGAGTATTACCCGTATATTATCTAATTAAAATTCGTAGGTATTTATTAGCCTAAAGCTAGAAGAGTTAGAAAAGTGTTTTAAGGAAGAAAAGGATGTGTTTGCAACCTACCTTTGATTACTGATTGTTTAAGAGCCTGTTTATGGTGTTTTGCTGCTGTTTAGTAAGTGGGAATAACCTAGAGGTAATTATGATTGTTCTGGATGATCTTTAGTCTAATCTGTTGTTGTTATAATCTAGGATAAATGGTGTCTTAAAGAGTTTTGTTTAATCACCAGATTTGTGGGTGGAATTCTAGAGCATTAATCAAGTGTTTTAGGTGCTTAACTAACCTAGAACCTATCTGATTATTATGGCCGTGTAACATAGGTGAAAGTATAGAATTTGTTAAAGATGTTAAGTGTGATTACAAGAAGATCTAATCTGGTGAATTAGATGTCTAGTACAACCGCTTTCAGTTGGAAGTTAATTAGTGTAAATTAGATGTGCCCTAGGGCTAAAAACATGATTGTTGATTGTTCTGGTCATTAGTAACCTATTATGACAGAATTGGCTATGAACTATTAAAGAGATGTATAGCATGATTTTAGGATGAAGATGATAGTTTAAACTAAGCTAGGACTTAAATTCTTAAAGTCTAGTATGTTGGGAACTTATATGTACTGTCTTAGAAGGTTGTTTATGGTGGTATAAACTCCTAAGCTAATCTGGTTAATACTGTGTTGTTATGATCGAAAATGTTAGGAACCAATTATGGTTTGATTCAGGTTGTAATCTATAGTTAAATTATGTCTTAAGCTAATCTTAATGAGATAATTAATAATAGAACTGAAATGGATATGATTTGTTTGTTGAATCAACACTTGGTCTTAAGGTATGATTTATGGTTGTTTGAGTTGTTAAGTTGAGATATTTGATGCTGTGTGACCTGGCTGAAGGTGCCATGTAAGATTATGTGATCATAGCCTTTCCTTAAGTGCTGTTTGATTATTGTTATGTTCCTTGTGTTTGAAATTATGAAATGGGCTTTGTTAAGTGATTTGACTGTTGATTCTTCTTATACTTTAAAACGTTATATTCTGATTAATGATGTAACACCCCCGAACAACAATCAATAATTAAAGGACGATCCTAACGGTAGTACTAGATGTCTACACAGCGGTTCCTACTCTATTCGGGTGCTACAGATGCCAACCACCCGTGTGGTTGACAGACCACAATACCAACTCCAAGTTACGGTCTGAATGACTAGAAGTCCCACTTAACGAAATCCACATACAATATAAAGTATAAGTCAAGTACCGAGCATCTACAGTTTAGTTAACAACTTAAACAACATAACTCATACATAAGTAAGCATACTACTTAAAGTCTTGCCATGTGGACTACCCCTATGGTAGCCATCCCGCCTACGCTCCGTTCGTCCGGCATAATACCTGTAAAAATTTGGTTTGGGAAGGACTCAGCAAACTACGCTGAGTATGAACGTGTGAAGCCCGCATGTTACCGGGCCACACGACTACTTGGTCGAATATTATTAAGTCAATTTACATGCTATATTAAAGCAGTAAAGCACACATCACAATACATCATAACATCAAACACACTTTTAAGGTAGCATAGCAATATCAACAAACATCCAAGCATAACAGGCTGGCATCATAGCCCATCAAACACGCAACCAAGCACAACAAGCTGCTAATATAGCAACAACAATCATGTAAGTCATCAGACGTGTGCGTAGGTATGTTTACCAATGATCCTCCCTATGGGATAGTTCGAGTGTTGTGTGTTTTCATTTCTTTTCTCTTGTTCTCATAATGTGTATTTTCTTTCTCTTCCTTTGCACCAGGTCAGGGGTATAGCTTAGATCCCGTGACCATATCAAGTAGGTGCCAACCTTTCCTTGTTTCTTAAATGGTTACTTGTGAATTCTCTTATCACCACAATTTGGAGTACATCCTGTCCATAGCTAATCCTTCATTCCCGGATAGCTCTTTCTCTCTCTGTTGTTTCTAAATGTTACTGGCCATTGCCCCGGATACCAAGGGTCCGTCTCCCTATTCCTTTTCCATGTTACTAGCCTCCGCTCCGGATTCAAAGGGTCCGTCTCCCTATTCCTTCTCAATGTTATTAGCCTCTGGTCCGGATTCTAAGGGTCCGTCTCCCTATTCCTTCTCAATGTTACTAGCCTCTGCTCCGGATTCTAAGGGTCCGTCTCCCTATTCCTTCTCAATGTTACTAGCCTCTGCTCCGGATTCTAAGGGTCCGTCTCCCTATTCCTTCTCAATGTTACTAGCCTCTGCTCCGGATTCTAAGGGTCCGTCTCCCTATTCCTTCTCAATGTTACTAGCCTCTGCTCCGGATTCTAAGGGTCCGTCTCCCTATTCCTTCTCAATGTTACTAGCCTCTGCTCCGGATTCTAAGGGTCCGTCTCCCTATTCCTTCTCAATGTTACTAGCCTCTGCTCCGGATTCTAAGGGTCCGTCTCCCTATTCCTTCTCAATGTTACTAGCCTCTGCTCCGGATTCTAAGGGTCCGTCTCCCTATTCCTTTTCCATGTTACTAGCCTCTGCTCCGGATTCTAAGGGTCCGTCTCCCTATTCCTTCTTAATGTTATGGTCCTTACCCCGGATACAAAGGGTCCGTCTCCCTATTCAATCACAATGTATTGGCTTATCATTATCTTGATAACTCGACACCATAGTGGGTGTCTTTAGAGGTCCTCTATAGTTAAGAGGGGTTTTCTCTTTTTGTAGTTCTTTTGGTTTGTCTACGTGGTTCATCATGTCTCACCAAAGGAGACTTGCTCTTCATTATCATTAAAGCATGGACACCATAGTGGGTGTCACGGTAGTCCTCAATGGTTTAGAGAGGAGTTCCCTTTATAGCGTTTTCCTTGTTTTCATAGTTCATAGTAGTTCTCGTATAGTTTTCCTTTTTTGTAGTTTTTTGTTTACATAGTTCGTTGAGTCTCATCTCAAAGTTCCATAACGCGACAGGGACTAAACTACTGTGTGCGCGCAAGTAATATGCCACAACAATATAACAATCACATAGGCAAGATAGGCATGCAATCCGATTTCATGCTTTAGTCTTAGAGTCATTGTCAAACACAAGGCACACAGCACACAAGCCGTGTAACACGGCAACATACGAACCACACATGTCCATACCTTATTCGAAGTACGAGTCGTCTTACACTCGAAGTCCCGGTCGGAGTTCGCTACGGCCCTTATTAATAGTTTGGCTGTTTTTCCTTCGTTGATATCTGGCACAAATGGAACTCCCAAGTCCTTGCTAACTCCAGGTTGTGCTTTAACAGAGGATTGGTAGCTTTTACTCAGTTGTTTCTTCTGAATAAGCCTAGGGGGCTGCATGAGAGTTCACGCACGAGATGAACCAGTGCTTTGGGTGAGTATTCCTGTAGTGTTTTCGGACATCAGAAAGAAAAACAAAGGACAGACAGAGAGAGTTGCAGCAAGGTTGCTTCATGGTCTCACCGTGGGTTGAAATGCAAGCAGGAACGCAGATGTTTCTGCTCGTGGAGGATCAGGGGTATGAAGGAGGTCTCTTGCTGACTCCAGGATGTGAAGCACCGGGCCAGTGTCGGACTGATAACAAAAAGAGTATCAGGCTTGAACTCGGAGAGATAGATCGCGAAGGAAAATCACTCGCCAAGAGGGATTGGACTTCCCACGCGATGATCCAGGATTAACCAAAGGAGAAGGAGGACTTACCTTCACGCATGAGTGAGAGCAAGAGGAGTTCTTTGAGTTGCTGTAAGCGCTAGCATGCAAGGGGAAAAATAACTGAGCAGAGAAAGGGCCTGAATCAGGGGACAGTATATATCGTGGTTTGAAATGCCCAAGGCTAGACAATGGCTAGTGGGTGAAGTTTCAGTAATGAATTCGTGGAAGTTTGAAAAAAGGATACAGGCTCAGATTCTCATACTGGTCGCTTGATTCCTCTGACTGAAAAAAAAAAGAATTTGTGTACGTGATGAGGGGAGAAGGGATTCGATGCTACAGAGGCTTGTTTGCTTCTTTTTATTTGTAAACACTTAATGGACATATTACAAATTCTAATTCGATGGTATCTATTACTGAATTTGAGCACAGCTCAACCGGTTAAGACGTTTGCTAGGTATACGGGAGGTACGGGGTTCGAACCTCACTGGGAGTGCCTTTGCTCTTTTTTCCTTTTTCCTCTTTTTTTTGTATAAGTTATATTCATGCTTATTTATATATATATAAGCGACTACATAATATGTCGCGTTATTAATTGCCTACGTTGTTAGTCATCCATACGTACATGTAAATTTATATACGCCCCCCTTTTATTTTGTCGCGTTATAGTTGTAAATACCTATGCGACGTTTTTAGTTAATATTTACAACGTTGTAATGTTGTAATATTACGTACATGTATTTCCGTATACGTACATATATAAGTACGTGGCTATATTAATACACAACGTTACATGTATATACCACTTTAATTGTTCGTACATTATTATATGTCCGAATTATAAAATGTGTTATGTTTTGATGCGGTACAATGTTCAGGGGTATTTCAACTTACCCCCCTTAAAAGAGACTTCGTCCCGAAGTCTTACTTCCTTAACTTATATTTTCTACTCCTAGCAATCTTAGGGATCCAGTCCCGCATTCATTATCGATACCCAAAGGATTAAGTCCATAATTATAATGCTCGGTGCTTCTAAGCACCGTGCCACATCAGTGGCTTCACACAAGTTCTCATATTAGACCAAGAAGCTAGCAATGTGTATAACATGCTAAAGTGCAAGCCAAGGCACACAACATTCATTCATAGCACAAAGTACATCCAATACAGTACACACACAATTCCGCACAATTCATACACGCAGACCTACCAACCAACGTGTGGTTGTAGGAATACACATAGTCAATTTCCAACCAAGGTCCACAGTTCTATTTCAACATTTGTGCTTATAAGCACTACGCCACATTTGTGGCTTCACCCAGTTATCAATAATATTTTGATGTACCAACAATATCTATGTACTACACTCATATCAACCAGGTGAACAAGTCATTCATTCATGACCTCCATGTATTCAAACCAATCCACACACAGTTCACAAACATAACAACCAAAACAACACCACAAAACGAGCAATAACCCGGTAGAAACGCAACGCGCCTACCCCCCTTAAAAATGGATTACGCCCACGTAATCCCTATTATACTCTCCTAGAGCCTTGGTTCAAGATGTTTAATTCTCATTGAGCATTCTAGTTTCTATGCAATGTAACTCACAATATATTCTCGTCAAAGGTCTCGACCATGTTAAGGGTTTAGTTTCTGTATAAAAAGACTCTTATCGGTATCCGTACCGGTCTAGAAATGGATTCGGATTTAGGCTCTCTAGGTTTAAGATATTGGTCGATAGATCACTTGGTATTCCACAGGCTAATGGGGGATACGGTCCACCAGCTTCTGCTGTGCGACTCTGATTCCCTTCAGGTTTAGTTTTTTTTTTTTCTTATCCTCATCGTTGTTCTTATGATTGAATCGAGCAGCAGTTTGTCGGTTAGCTCTGCTTAGTCGCAAGGTCCATTGCCTTGCATTTGGTTTCTGTACATGTTTTCATGTATTATCTGTTTGGTTATTAGTAACCTCACACTATTCTTCCTACAACTTCAAGTCTTTACATCTTTGTATGGGTTTACTTTCCAGGTTTCGAACCATGTATCCATGTATTTATGTGATTTTATTATCCAATAGCAACAACGCTTTCTTCACACTTTCCCAACCAAATTCATACAAATTGATGGCTATTTGTGGTTATGTGTCCACTTGTAGGGGGTTTCGAGAATCATCCAACACTGACGTGATCAGCGTAAGTGTTGGGCTACCTCTGCACCCCAATTTGTGCTCAGTGTTACTTGACTTGGCCAGAGTCAAGTTCAACCTTGCACGTCCGATTTATAAGGTTCAAGGTCGTATTTATTATAAGGATCCCTTGATTTATATACATCTCCATATGAGTGTTCTCTCAAATCTATATTCTTCTGGTATTATATGTCCTCTCTCCAATCCTCGTACCATTTGTATGTGTATGCATGTTCATTAGATACATGTGGTCTCATAAATTTCCCAGTGTTAGTTAATTGGGTGTACCATGGTATACTTCCCAATTCTTAATATTACTATGATTTCCTTACACTTACAAATTGATATTGAATTTACAAAATGTTTCATCGCTCATCTTAGCCCATCAATCAATCTCTCTATTACGCCCTTAATTTTGTTCAAAATTTTGAGTTCCGATACCCATTGTTCATAAATATTTGTCTGATTTTTCTTGTTGGCCCGATTCGGCTCCCTTCAATCTGACTTAAGCTTTATCCCGTTTTCCATTTTAATATTTTTTTTTTCTGGGTCTCGTAACTCTTCTGTTACTTTCTCATTATTATTCTTTGTTCACTGGTGGTAGAAACAGAGGTGAATGACCAGTTGTGGTCATCAGTTTCAGCTGTCTGAGATTGAGAGACTTAGAAGAATAATTGAATAAAAGAAGAAGGAAGGACGTGGGATTGTGTTTCTCAAGTAATGCAAAGAATGAAGAAAAACGTGAGAAGCAGCAGGGAATTTACTGAATTCCGTAATATTATACTTTAGTGTGTAAGATGGTGTCATGCTTCGTTAAGCACTATAGGTTATACCAATTTTATGGTGTAATTTCGTCTCAACTATATTCTCTTATCTCGTGGTTTCATGAAAGGTTTACTAAAATCAGTCTCTCAAGTGTATGAATTGTATAATTTCTTCCAATCCCATCCTTAGCTTAATTATTTGTTTTCTTTGGCAACGTCTTTCAACTTCACGCCCCAGTCAGAGCTTCGAGTCTCAGGTCTATTGTATACTTTAGTTTTCCTTACCGGATTGATTATATGCCATTGTGTAAATGCCGGATCGGGTTTCCCCGAGTGTGAGGAGGTTTTCTGCCTCTCCGGCGTTTTCCTATGAATTGAAATGGACCCTAGGGACATGGAGGTTGGGTTCAGGTGACTGTCAGGTATCCAGTATTTACTGGGGAAGAACCCTAACTAACGAGCCACACATACTAACCCGTAACCCCGTTCCCAAATTTAGATTTTCCTATACTCGGTACTCCTCTGTTCCAGTCATCAGAGCGCAACTACGCTCTGATACCACTTTCTGTAACACCCCCGAACAACAATCAATAATTAAAGGACGATCCTAACGGTAGTACGAGATGTCTACGCAGCGGTTCCTACTCTATTCGGGTGCTACAGATGCCAACCACCCGTGTGGTTGACAGACCACAATACCAACTCCAAGTTACGGTCTGAATGACTGGAAGTCCCACTTAACGAAATCCACATACAATATAAAGTACAACTCAAGTACCGAGCATCTACAGTTTAGTTAACAACTTAAACAACATAACTCATACATAAGTAAGCATACTACTTAAAGTCTTGCCATGTGGACTACCCCTATGGTAGCCATCCCGCCTACGCTCCGTTCGTCCGGCATAATACCTGTAAAAATTTGGTTTGGGAAGGACTCAGCAAACTACGCTGAGTATGAACGTGTGAAGCCCGCATGTTACCGGGCCACACGACTACTTGGTCGAATATTATTAAGTCAATTTACATGCTATATTAAAGCAGTAAAGCACACATCACAATACATCATAACATCAAACACACTTTTAAGGTAGCATAGCAATATCAACAAACATCCAAGCATAACAGGCTGGCATCATAGCCCATCAAACACGCAACCAAGCACAACAAGCTGCTAATATAGCAACAACAATCATGTAAGTCATCAGACGTGTGCGTAGGTATGTTTACCAATGATCCTCCCTATGGGATAGTTCGAGTGTTGTGTGTTTTCATTTCTTTTCTCTTGTTCTCATAATGTGTATTTTCTTTCTCTTCCTTTGCACCAGGTCGGGGGTATAGCTTAGATCCCGTGACCATATCAAGTAGGTGCCAACCTTTCCTTGTTTCTTAAATGGTTACTTGTGAATTCTCTTATCACCACAATTTGGAGTACATCCTGTCCATAGCTAATCCTTCATTCCCGGATAGCTCTTTTCTCTCTGTTGTTTCTAAATGTTACTGGCCATTGCCCAGGATACCAAGGGTCCGTCTCCCTATTCCTTTTCCATGTTACTAGCCTCCGCTCCGGATTCAAAGGGTCCGTCTCCCTATTCCTTCTCAATGTTATTAGCCTTGGTGATTCTAAGGGTCCGTCTCCCTATTCCTTCTCAATGTTACTAGCCTCTGCTCCGGATTCTAAGGGTCCGTCTCCCTATTCCTTCTCAATGTTACTAGCCTCTGCTCCGGATTCTAAGGGTCCGTCTCCCTATTCCTTCTCAATGTTACTAGCCTCTGCTCCGGATTCTAAGGGTCCGTCTCCCATTCCTTCTCAATGTTACTAGCCTCTGCTCCGGATTCTAAGGGTCCGTCTCCCTATTCCTTCTCAATGTTACTAGCCTCTGCTCCGGATTCTAAGGGTCCGTCTCCCTATTCCTTCTCAATGTTACTAGCCTCTGCTCCGGATTCTAAGGGTCCGTCTCCCTATTCCTTCTCAATGTTACTAGCCTCTGCTCCGGATTCTAAGGGTCCGTCTCCCTATTCCTTCTCAATGTTACTAGCCTCTGCTCCGGATTCTAAGGGTCCGTCTCCCTATTCCTTTTCCATGTTACTAGCCTCTGCTCCGGATTCTAAGGGTCCGTCTCCCTATTCCTTCTCAATGTTATGGTCCTTACCCCGGATACAAAGGGTCCGTCTCCCTATTCAATCACAATGTATTGGCTTATCATTATCTTTGATAACTCGACACCATAGTGGGTGTCTTTAGAGGTCCTCTATAGTTAAGAGGGGTTTTCTCTTTTTGTAGTTCTTTTGGTTTGTCTACGTGGTTCGTCATGTCTCACCAAAGGAGACTTGCTCTTCATTATCATTAAAGCATGGACACCATAGTGGGTGTCACGGTAGTCCTCAATGGTTTAGAGAGGAGTTCCCTTTATAGCGTTTTCCTTGTTTTCATAGTTCATAGTAGTTCTCGTATAGTTTTCCTTTTTTGTAGTTTTTTTGTTTACATAGTTCGTTGAGTCTCATCTCAAAGTTCCATAACGCGACAGGGACTAAACTACTGTGTGCGCGCAAGTAATATGCCACAACAATATAACAATCACATAGGCAAGATAGGCAAGCAATCCGATTTCATGCTTTAGTCTTAGAGTCATTGTCAAACACAAGGCACACAGCACACAAGCCGTGTAACACGGCAACATACGAACCACACATGTCCATACCTTATTCGAAGTACGAGTCGTCTTACACTCGAAGTCCCGGTCGGAGTTCGCTACGGCCCTTATTAATAGTTTGGCTGTTTTTCCTTCGTTGATATCTGGCACAAATGGAACTCCCAAGTCCTTGCTAACTCCAGGTTGTGCTTTAACAGAGGATTGGTAGCTTTTTACTCAGTTGTTTCTTCTGAATAAGCCTAGGGGCTGCATGAGAGTTCACGCACGAGATGAACCAGTGCTTTGGGTGAGTATTCTGTAGTGTTTTCGGACATCAAAAGAAAAACAAGGACAGACAGAGAGAGTTGCAGCAAGGTTGCTTCATGGTCTCACCGTGGGTTGAAATGCAAGCAGGAACGCAGATGTTTCTGCTCGTGGAGGATCAGGGGTATGAAGGAGGTCTCTTGCTGACTCCAGGATGTGAAGCACCGGGCCAGTGTCGGACTGATAACAAAAAGAGTATCAGGCTTGAACTCGGAGAGATAGATCGCGAAGGAAATCACTCGCCAAGAGGGATTGGACTTCCCACGCGATGATCCAGGATTAACCAAAGGAGAAGGAGGACTTACCTCCACGCATGAGTGAGAGCAAGAGGAGTTCTTTGAGTTGCTGTAAGCGCTAGCATGCAAGGGGAAAATAACTGAGCAGAGAAAGGGCCTGAATCAGGGGACAATATACATCGTGGTTTGAAATGCCCAAGGCTAGACAATGGCTAGTGGGTGAAGTTTCAGTAATGAATTCGTGGAAGTTTGAAAAAAGGATACAGGCTCAGATTCTCATACTGGTCGCTTGATTCCTTTGACTGAAAAAAAAAAGAATTTGTGTACGTGATGAGGGGAGAAGGGATTCGATGCTACAGAGGCTTGTTTGCTTCTTTTTATTTGTAAACACTTAATGGAAATATTACAAATTCTAATTCGATGGTATCTATTACTGAATTTGAGCACAGCTCAACCGGTTAAGACGTTTGCTAGGTATACGGGAGGTACGGGGTTCGAACCTCACTGGGAGTGCCTTTGCTCTTTTTCCTTTTTCCTCTTTTTTTTTGTATAAATTATATTCATGCTTATTTATATATATATAAGCGACTACATAATATGTCGCGTTATTAATTGCCTACGTTGTTAGTCATCCATACGTACATGTAAATTTATATACGCCCCCCTTTATTTTGTCGCGTTATAGTTGTTAATACCTATGCGACGTTTTTAGTTAATATTTACAACGTTGTAATGTTGTAATATTACGTACATGTATTTCCGTATACGTACATATATAAGTACGTGGCTATATTAATACACAACGTTACATGTATATACCACTTTAATTGTTCGTACATTATTATATGTCCGAATTATAAAATGTGTTATGTTTTGATGCGGTACAATGTTCAGGGGTATTTCAAATGAGGATTCAATGAGTAACTCATTGGAATGGATTGTTGAGATATGGCCATATGTTGAACTTGGGCAGTAACTGCCTCTTTATGATTTATCGGACTCATGGTATGCCTTGGGCTCCATGAGATGCTTCATGGTTTCCTACTCTATAGATTAAAGGTACTATAGGGGGTGTGCACATCTTTTAGGGCCTGGAGTGCGTTTGGGAAAGGTTGGATCGCCTTAAAGATCGGGATTCGTCCCTTGAACCGATTAAAGGTTGGATCGCCTTAAAGATCGGGATTCATCCCTTGAACTGGTTTAGATATAAATGGAGGAGTTGAATGGATAATCAATTAAATGAATTGGATTATATCCTATCTAAGCATACTTGGAAACCCTGTTGTATTTGGGTGGTTAATTATCCTACTTGATATATATTGGTTGGTTATGAACTAAATATATGTGATGGCTTATTGTTGTACTCATAATGTTATTGTTAATACTTGAATTATCATGATAAATACTTGGTCTATTCTGAATATTACTTGAGCTATTAAATGATTAAGAGTGGCTATGAATCAGTGGCTATTTTGATATACTATTTCTTTTGATGGTAGCTTTGATTTTACTCAGCACTGCTGATTTTTGGCATTATGCCCTGTGGTCCCTTCTCTGTGATTATTTGAATGACCAAGATACAGGAAATGAGATGACTTGAAGGAGCTCGAGAGTGTGGGCTAAGGGATTAGAGACTTTCACCTAGTCTTCGGAGTTTTGGTTTTATGTTTTAAAGTAAGTTTGTAAACTTTGTTAAAATTTGGACATGTAAGATTAGCCTTAGCATTCACAGAAGTGTGAATGTGGCGGTAGCGCCCCGCTAGTTTAAGCTTCCGCTACTACCACTCGTATATGTTTAATATTATAAGAAGATGTAGGAATTTTGGGGCGTTACACCCGGGGACCTAAAAACCCGACATTATATGTTCATATGACACTAAATGTGAAACTGTGTGTTGTATTTTGATAAAATATATGTATATATGTAATATAGTGATTCATGAAAGGGTATGGAACCGACATAGAACCTAGTGAGAATAAGATTCCCTAGGTAACAGGATTAAAGTGAATGGAGATAACTGATAGACGGAGTTCTATCCTTTGGAGATGTAATGATTATGACTAGAATGACTAAAAGATAGAAAATTGGAAATGAGTGTATTGTTGGATGCTTGAAAATGAAGTGGGAGGTGGAACTTGATTTGCATGTGATCAAGGGAAGCCGAACACAAATTGGGGTGGAAGGATAGTTCAACACTGATGCTGATCACATTACGGTTGGATGATTCTTGAAGCTCCCCTTAAGTGGTCACAATTAACCACGCTAAGAAAAGAAGCAAAGAGCATAAGTTGGACTTGGAGTTGCATGTGTTTTCAAAAGGATTTTGAATTGGTATTTATAAAACGTCGATAGATACCTTACATTATGGAAGTACTTTTACTTAACCTTAACAAAGAATATTTTTGTAGTACTTGCCCGGTGACATGGGAAGCATATGTGTTAAAGATTAAGTGATTGTTTTGATCTCCCAAAGGAACGGGGACGGAAGGTGTCCATCGCGACCGGGTTCTGCGGGATCATAGTGTATATAAAAGATATTTTTGGTTGTCGTACATGCTAAGACATGTTGTGTGGTATGTGTAATAAATATTATTTTGACCTTGGGTCTTCATGTGGTTGAGTTCTAAAAGTTGTTATGTTACCTAGACCTATGTGTCTAAATGTTGTTATGTTACCTAGGCCTATGTGTCTAAATGTTGTTGTGTTACCCAGACTTGAGAGTCTAAGGGTTGTTATGTAAGTACAATGTTGTTAAGATACCCAGACCGTTAAGTCCGAGGTTATCATGTAAGTATGTTATGTTATGTATGGATGTGTATATGTACCCGGACCGTTAAGTCCGAGGTTGTAATGTAAAGTATGTTTGGTAATGGAAGTTTTATTTTACAAGTAATCCCCGTATTCTAATCCAATGATGTGTGGGAAGTGTGAACTTCGAGGATGAAGTTCTTTTAAGGGGGGTAGATTGAAATACCCCAAACCTTGATATATTGTTTAAATACTAAACTATGATATTTAAAGGTTAAAAAGTGCCTTAGAAACATCAGTGTACAATTTAAACCATAGTAAAAACAGTAAAGCACTAAAAGACAGTTTGGGCAAAAGCATGCTCTAAGCTTAGAGTGAACTTGTTTAGGACCCAATGAGCCTACCAAGACTTAATAACATTCAATTATGATTTGATAAGGCTAACTAAGTCTTTAGGAAACTTTGGTAGGCAGTTAAACCAAACAAAACACAAGAAAACACCTTAAAGCCAATATGGGCGAAAATGTGCTCTAAGCTTGGGATAATTTTGGTTAAGACCTAATAAGCTTACCAAGACCATATGAGTATGTTAATGAACATATTAAACCAATTACTAAAGAAAACCAAGCTTGAAAACAAGTTAAAACACAAAATGTGCTTTAAGGAGTCTTAAAGCACATTTTTGAAAAATTGTCTTGTAAATGAGTTTTGAGTGGCTAAATGTCCATAATTACTCTTTAATTAACATTTGTACTACTTAGTATCACATTAGGAAGTCTAAATCAATGGGAAATCAAAAATTTCACAAATATATGCCTTGTTTTGTGAATAGTAACCAAAATAAGCTAGTTTATAACATAAGTCAATATAAGTAAGTTAATTGGTCAACAAAGACCAAACTACCCCTAAGTAGATGATGGGGGCGGGTTTTTATTATGGTGAGTCACCACCATGTAAAAATCAATTAAAGAAAGGAAGGAAAAGTAAGTAAAAAGAAGAAAGTTACTTTATAACATAAATATCTTGTAAAAGCAAACACCTCACTTCATTTCTTCCTTTCCCACTCACTTCCACCGTCTCCAACCTCCCTCTCTTCTCCATTCTTGGTTTGCTACAGCAAACCATACCCTCTCCATCTTTGAATGCTTGTAACTCCTAGCTCCATGGTCCAAATTCAATTTCAAGACCACCATTCTTCTAGTTGGAGCAAGCTCTACACTTCTATCTTTTCAAATCTTCAAAAGCCTCATTTCGGTGCCATGGAGATTCACCATTGAAGGAGCTTGAGCTCATATTTTCATGCCTTGTCATTCTTCTTTGCTTCAAGGTAAGGAAAACCAAAGAAAAACAACATTTCCCCTTGTTTTTGTATATGTCCGAAAATTCACCGTTAATGGTGTCTTCTCTTGTTCCTCCATAGCTCCATTTCAATCTTCCAAGGGCTTGGTGGAGTCCTCTCTTGATGCTTATTCAAGCTCTCTTTTGTTTCCAAGGTAAAACAACTATCCTAATGTGTTAAGACAATATATATAACCTAGGGTTTGTAAGTGAGTTCAAACATGAAGCTTGAATGCTCATTGGTTTTACTTGTGTATTGATTAGAACATTGACAAGTAGCCAAGTCCTCTTGCCGATTTCAAAACAAAGAAGAACAAAGGTGTTCAAGTAAAAATCTTGAAGAAAGGAGGTAAATGTGTTAACCTAATGTGGTTTAAATGCATTAGGAAAAATGAGCTTAAGTTGTTCACTAAAACTACTTAAGGAGCTAATGGTAAATGAGTTAGTAAAATGCTCTCAAGGAGTATATTAAAGGCATATATGGTGTTGTGTGTAATTGCAGGTTAAAGGCAATTATTATGTGGGAAATTCAGTGTTTAAGTTTAGTGCAATTTAAGGGCCTAAGAGCCATGTTATTTAAGGGCCTAAGTGCCAAGCAATTTAAGTTCATGCACTATATTGTGATGTAGTGTAGTTTAAGGATTTAGATGTGTGTAAAGAACATTCTTTGTGAAGATGAGTGTCTTGGATGGTTAAAGGATGAAAAACAATATGTTTGTGTGTATTAAATGAATAAGGGTTCTTGGTTACATTAAGGTGAAAAATTATGTGTTTTGGTGTAAGGAGATACAAGAGGAACTATGTCAAATTTGGTTAATGAACAAGGAGTTTTAGGTGTTCAAAATGATGTTTGGTGACCTAGGTTGAACTAGGAATGATTAGGGTTTAAATTTGTGAAAGTAGGTGAAATAAGGTATCCTTAGGTGTTAAAATGTCTTGGGTGTTATCTTGGAGGATTTAGGATGCAAATGAATATTTTAAGGATACTTCAAGATCATGGTGAGTTGTGTTAAGGATTTATACAAGTTTTGGTACCAATGAGGAAGTAAGGTGTTGTAAGGAAGATGTGTGAACTTGTGGAGAAGATTCTTGGAAGGACATAAAGTATTTTGGTGGGCTAAATAATGTGTGGGAACATGCTATAAACCTAAGGGGGAAATATTATAAGTGTTGGGCATTTAGGCAAGAAATGAGTAAGTGATTAAGGGTATAGAAAATAAAGTTTTTGGCACGTCCGAACTACCATCCGAACCTGGACGTTCGGACATGCCCTGTTGCGTTTAGGTTTTCTGAGCTTCGACCAGTGTCCGAACTACCGTCCGAATTTGGAAGTTCGGACACACCCATCTCTATTCTCTGGTTTGGCCTCGAACAGTGTCCGAACTTGGGAAGCTCGGACGCATGTTAGGACAAGGTGCTGTTTTGACCATAAACCTTGTTTAAGGTTAGAAAATGATATCTAGTGATGGGGATTGATAAGTAATGATGTTATGAGATTGTTAAGGACATGTTAAGTGAGTTATAATGATAATTGAGTGGCTGAAAAGTTGTGTTGAAATGTAAAAGTAAAGCATGTTAAAAATGTAAAGTTATTTAACTGATTAACGGGAGTAAGTCACGAGCATTAGTCTTTAAACAATCAAGTTACCCCGGTGTTAATGAAAGTAAATGTAATGTTACCAGTTGTTCAAAGATGTTACGAGGAACATGTGATGGCACGTTAGAGTGAAACCCCGGTGACAGGTATGGTTTTCTTGCAACCTGTGTCCTACCGGATTACACCGGCTTGTATGCCAATGTGTTTTTCTGTATGTTTGCCACGTTATAAGATAAATCATGAAACGAGTTTACAGTCGTTATTGTTGTTGTGTGTCGCGTACCGATACCGGTAACCTCGAATGCGCATGAAAGGCTAGTTAACCATTATTAGGTAAATGTAAGAGAACGGTATCCGGTAATAACATTTTCCAATCTAAGGAACGTTCTAACCACGGCTATGCGTGAGTTAATTGTGTGATGTTGTGTGTGATGTTGCTGTAAATGTATGATCCTCCTTTGTGTGATTAACTCAGTTGTAATACTGTATAATGTGCTGATGTGATAGGTTCCACAGCGGAGTCTTTATCTGTGAATATATATATTATGGGGGGTGAGGAATCCGGTAGTTCCGGTCGCGCGTTGTTTGGGGTGTTGTATACAATTTCTTCAGCTTCCTCTCTGTTGGTTGTCTTCCTTCATTGGTCTTCGATCACCCCTGAGCTTAACCAAGGCTCTTGACTCATGTATGTTGGGGATTATGTATGTTGTGTTCGGATCACTATATCCGATCCATCTTTATGTTAAGTTATCCGTTCGTCTAACAGGACGGTAACGAGTTATGTAAACGAGCTTAGCATGAGTTTGACAGCATCCTCTAGGCTCTCCCAGTGAACTAACTATGTTTGGGGCGGTTCCTAAAGAGATCCGTACCCGTTATGTTATGTGTTATTGATGTACTGCAATGTTATTCGCGATGTGATGTTATATGTTGTTTAAATGTGGAGTATGTGGATCATGGATATGAATCCCAGTTTATAGTAAGAGGCATTTATGGATAACCCGATTAGTGGGTAAGTGTCGTCTATTGAGGAAATAGCTCCATTAGAGGAGAAACACTCTAGGGTCAAAGAACACAAAGAGTGATTTATTAGGTGTGGATGTGTTGTCAGTATTTGTTGTGACCACTATTGTGGATTGTACTGTGTTTTGTGTTATTGGTGTACATGCATGATTTAAATGTAATCAACCGCATGCTAAGACGACAAATAGTTGTGCGTGGCCCGGTAGCATGCGGGCTGTGGGATTACCATACCAGCAAAGGTGCTGAGCCCCTGGGGGGCCACCCTTTTCTTCTCTTTCCTATTTCAGGTACAAGGAGATGGAAGCCGTTTGAGAGTAGGACGGGGTAGTCATTTGTACATGGGTAGTCATTTAAGTTGTATATGTACAGTAGGTGTAGTAAGACCGAAATTGTTATCGGCATTAGTTTGTAAATACTCGGTACAGTTGGAAGGTATATGTATGAGTTGTTGTAATGGAAAGGGATAGGATGTGCAGTCGCTCGGGAATCTAGTCCATCAGAGCGATACAATGTATATGTAATAGCCTTGTTAGCCACGTGGGTGGTTAACGGCGTGTAACACCAACGAGTTAAGTAATGTGATGAAGTATGTTTTCCGCTGCAGTTAGTTATTAAGTGTGTTGTTGTTGGATGGAGTGTTACAAGGATACCGACCTCCCCCAATACACATGTGCCGGTACCATTCTGGATTCCCCACTCCCCCCCCCCCAAGTTCTAGTTAGTAGAAGTCTCAGAGTCAATGTTTGTTAGTTAACCTCTTTTGGTTACTAATAAAACAAATTTGGGAGTGTTCCTCATTCTCACACAATTCTTTACTAAACATTGTTAGTAAGTTCTCAAGGTAAGTTGTTTTAGTTTCAAACAACACACAACAATACAATAAACCGGTTGCATGCTTTATCTTGTTTAGTCGGCACACATAAACAAATAGCACACAAGCCGAGGGACACCTCGTTAGCAAGCAGGCTACAAGAAAACCATACCGTACACCGTCGGTCGTTCCGTTGATTATTCTCCTTCCGAGTCCCAATTCTCAAGTCCTAAAACATTCATCCAAGTTGGATTGTTAATTACTTTCAATTAACCTAACTTACTTTGCTACTAATGATCCCCAACTTATAACCACTAAGTCCTTGTAACTTTTAACCTTAAACACTTAAATCATCTTACTTAACTTAATCCCTTAAGTCCTTATATGCTTATCTTTCAAATCATCATTACCCCCTTAATGGCTTACCACTAATGCCTCTTATGATTCTTAAAAAAAAATTAAGGGCCGACCGACCTTGCAGGGTAGGTCCCAAGGTCGGTCGGAGTCAGTGCGCTCCCCCGTTCAAAAATTCTAGCCCGACCGACCTTGCCAAGGTCGGTCCTAAGGTAGGACGAAGTCAGAAAGCGTCCTGGATGGGTATTTAGGCCCGACCTACCTAGCCAAGGTCGGTCCTAAGGTAGGTCGAAGTCAGAACCTTGTTTTTAAGTGTTTGTTTCACCTCTAAACCTTGCCATAAGTGACCTAGTATGTTCTAACATCATTTTGGCACTTTAACACACTCTTAAACCATCCACCAAACCCATTAATTAACCCATCATCAAGCTCCTTAATCATTTACTCAAATTCTTACTAAATTCTTAACACTTAACACTTGATTCCTTACACTTCCAACTTGTAATTTTTCCTAAGACCTCAACTAACAAAAATGTTTCTTCACAACCTTCTTAACTACTCCTAAAGCATCATTATGCATCCCCCATTTCCTTTACTCAAATTTTTCAAAGTTCCCAAAGCTATATTGCATCTCATGCATAATTTCCTCTCCTTTACACTTACTACTCATCATTCCTAAACTTGTACCTACCTATACATTTCTTGCCATCCCTTTAACACCTTGACATTGTTCTTCATTTACATTGACCATGATATACCCTTCTTAGACAACTTTCATCCAATCACTCAAATCCACTAATACCATGAATGTTACACAAACTAGATCATACCTAAATCATCATAAGGTATTATACATCATTTCCTACAGAATTTTTCACAAGTTTCAACATTCCTCATACCATGATTTTGATGTGTTTGACACACCCTCCTAACCTCAAATTCCTCCCAGACAACTCTAGGTCATTCTAATCCTCCAGAACACCATTGTTAACTTATTTCCCCTCAAATTTCTTTAAATGATTCCTAGCAAATCCTTGGCACTTAAATTCACAACAACCACTAAAACACTTTGTTATCTACTCAAATTTCACCATAACACCTCTAGTATATTATCATGCCCATTTGCATAGTTTTTCATCCCTTAACAACTTAAGACAATCCAATCCTCAATGGATGTTCTCAAAACACCAATTACACTCATATACATTAATCCATATTATAATGCATAAACCTTAAATTGCATAGCACTAAGGCTCTTAAATGACATGGCTCTTAAGCCCTTAAATGACATGAATTTAAACACTGAATTTCCCACATATAATAGCCTTCAACTTGCAATTACACCCATCAATCTCATAGTAGTTATGATGCTCTTAAAATCCATCTTAAGCTTATCTTACTAACTCATATACCATTGGCTCCTTAATCAGAAGTTCACAAGCTTGTTTAAATTCTTTTTCCTAGGTTATATAACCCATTACATAATGTAAGCTTTAAGCTACATTTAGTACTTGTAACACACCCATCCAACAATAAATACATAACAACAATCTGCAGCGGAATACACAACTCATCAATTAACTCAACACGCTGGTGTTACACGCCGTTAACCACCCACGTGGCTAACAAGGCTAATACACACACATTGTACCGGTCTGATGGGCTAAATTCCCGAGCGACTACACATTACTATCCCTTTTCATTAACAACAACACAACGTACACCTTTCAACTATACCGAGTATTATATACTGATGCCGACAACAATTTCGGTCTTACTACACCTACTGTATACATACACTTGAATGATTACCCATGTACGACGACTACCCGTCCTACTCTCGAACGGCTTCCAGCACTTCGTACCTGAAATAGGAAAAGAAGAGAAAGGGGTGGCCCCCAAGGGGCTCAGCACCTTTGCTGGTATGGTAATCCCGCAGCCCACATGCTACCGGGCCACGCACAACTAATTGTCGTCTTAGCATGCGGTTGATTATTTTTAAATCATACATGCAACTGTAAACACACAACCATAATCATTCGCCTCAACGGGCTCAACAAACGGATAATATATCCTTACTTAATAAGTCACTCATGGTATTCATTATCCCTAGAGTGTTCCTCTCTAATGGAGCTACTTCCTTAATAGACGACACATACCCTTAAATCGGGTTATCCTTAAACGCCTCTTATCACAAACTGGGAATCATATCCATGATCCACACACTCCACATTATACAACCTATAACATACACTACAACAAACACTTAACAACACTTTGCACGTTTCCACGTGCACAACATAATACCGCAATAGATATTGCATCACAACAAAAATACATAACATAACGGGAATGGTTCTCTTAGGAACCGACCCAAACATTGTTTATACACTGGTGAGCCTAGAGAATGTTGCCAGTCTCATGATAAGCTCGTTATACAATGACAACAACACTCATTACCGTCCTAATAGTTGGACGAGTAACTTAAGTTAAGGCGGTTCGGGTTTGGAGGCCCGAACACACCACAAAAACACATGTTCCCCCTAAACCGATCATAAGTCAGAATAGCTAAGCTTTGGAGTAAGCTAAGGGAAGATCATAACCCGTGAGGGAAACAACCATAACAAAGAGAAGGGTAAGGCTAAGAAGGATACCCTCTCCCAAACAACGCGCGACCGGCCCAAACCGGATTCCTCACTACTATTAGTACATACTTACTTTTAGATACTAGTTAGAACCCCACTATGGAGCCTATCACATGACAACACATACAGTATTACAACTGGGTAAACATACAAGGGAGATCCCTACATTCACAACACATATCACACAATTAACACACGCACAGCCGTGGTTAGTACGTCCCATGGTTCGGGTCGTTTACTCCGAATACCGTACTCTCATGTGATCCTAGACTCGGTTAACTAAGGTTAACACTTCCGAGGTTAAATGGTATCGGAGTTGTACACGCCACATAAATGAATTACTGTAAACTCATTACATGTTTTATCTTACAACGTGGCAAACATACAGAAAAACACATTGGCACACAAGCCGGTGTAATCCGGTAGGACACAGGTTGCAAGAAAACCATACCTGTCACCGGAGTCCACTTTACCTTACCACGTCCACTTATGTTCCTCGAGCAATTCTCGAACAACTGATAACATTACATGTATTTTTATTAACATCGGGGTAACATGATTGTTTAAAGTCTAATGCTTATAACTTTTCCCCGTTAACTTAGTTGGATAACTTTACAATTTTAACTTGATTTACTTTCACATTTTATTACAACTTTTCACCCACTTAATTGTCATTAAAACTCACCTAACATGTCCTTAACAACTTTATAACATCTTTACCTATCAATCCCCATCATTACATATCATCTCATAACCTTAAACAAAATTTTTTTACATACTTTGGGCCGTCCGACCCACCGTCCGACCCACAACTGGGTCGGACCGTTCCAGAAACTTTTCCCGTCTTTCAAACACACCTGTCCGACCCATGTCCGACCCAACCATCTGGGTCGGACCATTCCAGAGACTTAACACACACATGTCCGACCCATGTCCGACCCAACCATCTGGGTCGGACCATTCCAGAAACTCCAACCGGTGACTACAACAGAGCTGTCCGACCCACCCTGGGTCGGACCACTGGGTCGGACAACAACAGAAGTTGTCCAAAACTTGTCAAATTTTCTCCAAACTTTTTTCCTCAAGCCTCCTAATGTGTTCTAACATCATTTGGCACATCAAACACACCTTTAGCCATATGCTTAACTCTTTAAATCACTCACCACCAAACCATTTTATCATTCACAAATTTCTTACAAAATTCCTAGCACTTGGGATGTTTTCTCCTTAAGATTTCTAAGTGGTAGTTCACCAATAATGACCACTACACTAAAATGCTTCTTCACCTTCATAACATCATCTCCCAAGCATCTCCTCTTACTAACCAAATCCTCTTTTCACAACTTCTTGAATTCCTTTCTCAAAACCTTACCTAAACCTCATTCCCTCCTTATTCATCAACTTTACCCAAACTTTAAACAAACTTCTCCAAGACTTTATTACATCCTAAAACACTCATTAAATTCCTAAACTTCCAATATAGCACCTAAATCCTTGTAACACCTTAATGCACGTTTTCTTCCTTAGTGAAACATTTGTTCACCCTTAATACTTCCTAGTTCACCAAAACTTTCTTAAAACACTTAGAACTTCTCACACATTTCCCCAAATTTGGCCATAGCTTCTCTTGTATTTACTCACATCCACACACTTAGGTTTTTACCTTATTTCATTCAAGAACACCTAAAATCCATCAAACACATTTTTATACACAAGACTTCACACATTTAGCACTACATCACAATATAGTGCATAACTTAAATTGCTTGGCACTTAGGCCCTTAAATTGCATAACCTTAAACACTGAATTTCCCACATAAATAATGCCTTTGACCTGCAAATACATACACCAATACATATGTTCTTTTACTAGTCTCCTTGAGAACACTTTACTAGGTCATTCACCATTTGCTCTTTAGGTAGTTTTAACAAGCATTATAAGCTTATTTCTCCTAAGGCATTAAACCACATTAAGATAGCATATTTACCTCTTTTCCTCCCAAATTTCTTTCTTGTTTCCTTACAAAACCGGTAAGGCATTTGGTTCCTTGCCAACTACTAAACATTATACAAACAACATAATGAGTATTCAAGCTTTAAGCTCCATCTCATTGTAAACCCTAGGTTTACATTATTTCAAAACATTAATGTAGTTGTTTTACCTTAATCTTTGAAGGGTGTTTGAATATCTATGAAGAGAGGACTCCACCTAGTCCTTGAAAGATTCAAATGGAGCTAGAACAAAGCAACACAAGGAGCTCCATCAATGAATATTTTCGGTCACACACAAAACATGGAGGAAACTTGATTTTTCTTTGAGATTCCTTACCTAGGAGCAAAGGAGATCAATAATATGTGGAAAGACAAGCTCAAGCTCCATCAATGGTGGAACTCCATGGCACCGAAATGGTGATCTTGAAATTTTGAGAAGATAGGAATGAAGAGCTTGATGAGAGGAAGAGAATGGTGGTGTTTGTTTTTGATTTGGTTAAGTGAGCTAGGTTTTACAAGGGTTCAAAGGTGGACTTCCATGGTGGTGGTGCTGTATGAACGTGAGAACAGAAAGAAGAGAGGTAGAAAGAGCTTGGATACGTGGGAATGAAGAAGGAAATGAGAGAATGATGAGTTTTGCTTTTTGGAAGATATTTGTACTTAAAAAGCAAATAGTACTTAAGTTAGTCATTCTTTATTTCCTTAGCATGTTAACAAGGGTGGTGAGTCACCACACCTTAAAAACCGGCCCCCAATAGTACCTAGGGGTATTTTAGACTTTATTAATCAATTGTCTCACTTATAATAACATATGTTACAAAATAGCTTATTAAAGTCACTATTCATAAAACAAGGCACATAGAAGTGAAATTTTTGATTTCCTATTGATATAGACATCCAAATGTGATACTATAGTACACATATATATTTAAGAGTAATGATGGAAATTTAGCCATTCAAAACTCATTTACAAGACAATTTTTCAAAAACGTGCTTTAAGACTCCTTAAAGCACTTTTTATGTTTTAACTTGTTTTCAAGCTTGGTTTTCTTTGGTAATTGATTTAATATGTTCATTAACATATTTATAAGGTATAGGTATGACCATTAGGTCTTTTACAAATTTATCCCTAGCTTAGAGCACATTTTTGCTCTTATCGACTTTAAGGTATTTATTTGTGTTTTGTTTGGTTTCATTGTCTACCAAAGTTTCCTAAGGACTTAGTTTGCCTTATAAACTCATAATTGAATATTATTAAGTCTTGGTTGGCTCTTTGGGTCCTAACCAAGTTCACTCATAGCTTAGAGCATGTTTTTGCTCAAACTGTATCTTAGCATTTTATTGCATTTTACTATGGTTTAATAGTTTACTGATGTTTCTAAGGCACTTTTTAGCCTTTACATACCATAGTTTGATATTTAAACCACTTATCAAGGTTTGGGGTATTTCAATCTACCCCCCTTAAAAGAACTTCGTCCTCGAAGTTCACACTTTCCACACATCATTAGATTAGAACACAGGAATCACTTGGAAATAAACTTCCATAACCAAACACACTTTACATCACAACCTCGGACTTAATGGTCGGGCAACACATTCACATCCACACTACATAACATATCCACATGATAACCTCGGACTCT
The DNA here is from genome assembly GCA_023374045.1 of Limonium bicolor. NCBI lineage: Eukaryota > Viridiplantae > Streptophyta > Magnoliopsida > Caryophyllales > Plumbaginaceae > Limonium > Limonium bicolor. The sequence goes on along the minus strand of CM041778.1, from coordinate 267,952,097 downwards.
ATGGTCCGGGTATCTTAACAACACTTACACATACATAACAACCCCTTGGACTCACTGGTCTTGGGTAACATCACAACATTTGGACACATAGGTCCCCATAACATAACAGTCTTCAGACACTTAGGTCTATGTAACACAACACATTTAGACTCATAGGTCTCAATAGCATACACTTTTAGGAGATCAAAGTCAAAATAACATTTATTACACATACCACACAACATGTCATAGCATGTATAACAATCAAAAATATCTTTTACATACACACTGTGATCCCGCAGAACCCGGTCGCGATGGACACCTTCCGTCCCCGTGCCTTTGGGAGATTAAAACAATCACTTAAGTTTAAAATTTCCTTGTGAGGTTAAGTAAGAAGACTTTAATTATGTAAAGTATCCATCAACGTTTTATAAATACCAATTTAAAATCCTTTTGAAAACACACACAACTCCAAGTCCAACTTAAGCTCTTTGCTTCTTTTCTTAGCGTGGTTATTTGTGACCACTTATAGGGAGCTTCAAGAATCATCCAACCCTGATGTGATCAGCATCAGTGTAGAACTATCCTTCCACTCCAATTTGTGTTCGGCTTCCCTTGATCACATGCAAATCAAGTTCCACCTCCCACTTCATTTTCAAGCATCAATTAAATCACTCATTTCCAATTTTCTATCTTTTAAATCATTCTAATAATGATCATAACATCTCCAAAGGATAGAACTCCGTCTATCCGTTACCTCCATTCGCTTTAATCATGTTGCCTAGGGAATCTTATTCTCACTAGGTTCTATGTCGGTTTCATACCCTTTCATGCATCACTATATAGTATATATATACACATATATTTTATCAAAATACAACACCTGGTTTTACATTTATACACTGTCGGGGCTTTTGTTCCCCCGGGAGTTTCTCTACTCCCCACACTTGTACTATCACACACAACTGTTAACAAACACACACACTTATCACAATGGTATTCGCATCTTCTGTGCACAATTACCACAATTAAACCATGAATGAATGTGTATGTTTACGTAACACCCACACCAATCATCAAAACAATAATATAATTTAGAGCTATGCACAATATAAGTCACACACACTACGTACACTTGTACGGTAATATACACTAAGTGGTTTTGCGCTCTACCCCCCTTAAAGGGGTTACGCCCACGTAATCAATCACTAAACATTGGCTTAAATGTTCTGCCGTCGTGAAGTGTTTTAACTTCCACATGGTCTATTACACAATGGATTCTGATTAGAGGATCTTAACCATATTGGCGGATTAGTTCCTAAACCAAGAATTCTCATTGGAGTTTGTTTAAACTCTTAGTCGGTTTCGATTCTGGCCTGTTAGGCTTCTAGGCGTTAATAATTAGCCATTCACTCGTATTCACCATGTACATTCAGCACTTGAATCACTGGCTCACTAGTTACTGCTGCGAAACTCTAGTAACTGTAGAGCTTAATCGCCCCATTTGTTATTCTTACTGTATTGTACATCCCCAATTATCACCTTTATCTTGGTGACAATGGTTTCTCAACCGACGCGTGGTATCTTTTACCGTTAGCGAATTTGGTGAGTTATACACTTTCTATCCACTTTCATAACAATTTACTGTGTATACCACTATGTATTTCACAATGATTGACTTGTTCCCTTCCGACTTACTGTCGGTTGAGATTGAGCTACTACCTAGTGTGTAGTGCTCTCTCATCTATTTACAACATTTGGGGTATATTCCATACCGATATTTGGCAGTTAGTGCTACTGTAGTCACTTACTGTTAATCATGTCTCCACATTTGGTTTTGTACAAGTACTCTTTTATTGGTGTGGCCTTGCATTTCCTATGCATCGGCCATTATAACATTATTCCTCCACAATTAACATGTTTCCAATTCCTAGTTATCCCACTCGATCATTACTGCGCAAGTGCAATACCAAAACACTTAGTCATACAGAGTGCAGAGGCGTAAACTCTTGACAGTAAATCCCTTATGCAATTCGCTATGGAATTCACACTGAGTTCCTCATCACACAGTACCTACCACTGGCTTATTGCCCAGTCCGTTTAACATCGCTTATCTTGCATCTCTACTAAGTTTAACTCATAACTGGTCTTATCTGCCACCTTATTACTCATAACATTGATTCAACGGTCGCCTGCCGCGAACCGTGCTCTTACTCATTGCATAACAATAACTTACATGGTATTACTGTCACATTAACTTCACACATATACTTACATCATTCGTATTATGGTTCATCACTCATTTGGATGACTACTGAATGCTCCTTGAGCATCGATCATTCGAGTCACAAGCCGGCATTATTCAGCTCGGTGTTTCACTTTAACACACATACTACTAAGCTAACTGTTCTCTTTCAATAATAACATCGTCCATCCTTAACATATTTCTTGAACTTGATTCACATAACTACCGCTCCTGCGGTCTCACAATATCGAGAGGTATCCCCACTCTTAATGCAGTGGTTCGTTTACCACTCTATTCACTTATACAACATAAACTTCTACAATCAATCGAGTTTATATAACATATCTTGCTTATGGCTTATAAGCCTTATTTGCCTTGAGCTGGGCTCATTGTAGGCTGTCCACACACATGTACTTCTCTGACAAGGTCGTTGCATCACGTTTCCTTTTACGGGATGCCCCTTAGGATTGCTAGTCCGTCTCCTGACAACTTATGTCTAAACTGGGTGTTGGTTTCAACCCTCGTGTTTCTATCACGTTATCTTGTTCAATTATCGTTGATGCAAACACCCTTCAAGGATCGCTCCTGGTGTGTTGCTAAGTTATGCCTTTACATCTAGTTCACACTTATTGGTATATTCAGTTAGCCACGCCGTTTGCGTTCTTAACTGGCTTATTATCCTCTTCTGTGAAGATCAACATTTCCTGATAGTGTAGGTACTCATTCTGGGAGTTTCATCCCGTTCATTGCACATTAATGTGTCCACATCAAGCATCTGCCTTGCCATGCACAGGCTGGGTCACCGTTCTAGCTAACATGTTTATCCCTCAGAATTCTTAAGACATGTGTGATGTCTTTACATAACAGTTAGTGCACTTCGCACCTCCTGACTCTTAAACATATCCTTGAAAGGGATTCACTACTTCCTTTAGTCTCGTTAACTTGACTTGTTCCTTAACTTTAACCATCATGGTAATCCTTAGCTCTTGTTTGACTTTTACTGCTGACCGTAGTATGGAGTAAACTACTTCCCGTGTTCCGGACTCTACTTGTATACATATGTGGGGTACCATACTGATACATTACTACTTACCCAACTAACCCATAAGTAGGTCTGTCAGGCCCACAAGCTCCTATCGGAGTGCGGTCGTCCCACATTTCAGTTGGTACACTCGTAGTGTCCGTCACACGCCTAGGTGAAGTATTCTGTTGTCAACTCCCTTATATTATCCCGTGACAATATTCATTCCGTGCTTCCCGAACTTAATCGAGGGGAAAGTTTATCCATTGTTGAATTCTTATCAACTGTCCTTGGTTTTACTGGTTTGGTTTAGAAGAAGGTTAGAAAGATTTGTTTGAAAGAAAATATGGTTTTGAAAAGGAAAGAGTTTGAGTAATCTGAGTTGAAAGAAATTTTCATGGTTTCACAACATCTTCTTACCTTAACCAAGTCTAGCTTCTTGCTGACTGGTGTACTTCCAATTACAGAGGTTAGGCTAACAGGCCCTTCCACTGTAATGACGATCACATTTAACCTTATGGTACTTTACCAAGTACATGTAGTGGTTATAAATTTCCCGAACAGCCCTGTTATAGCAGCACTTGCTATGGCAAGTGCGCCATGCTAACTGGCTATCGATTTAACACATACCGGTTGTGGTATTGTTTTTATCCGCACTGTTCTCAGTGGCCTTGTTGGCCCTTACTGATCTTACTGTCTCGATAATAACTCTCTGGGTAACTTCAACTTCTCACTGTCTTCATATGATAATCATTAACTAGGGTGTTTCCCACTCTGGGAGACCCCTTTTACTTAGTATTGTATCCTCTTTGTAGCCCGTTCCACGTATTTGTCGTGGTTGCTGAGACTTGTCTCTTGTTTGGGCACTACGTTGTAGTTCCCTTGTCGGTTGGTATACCGTTGGTGTTTTATTATCAACTGTGGTTCCGTAGACACTTGTCTCGGGTTCCATTAATCCACTTCTTGCCTGTTGCACAGTTGGTGCGTTGCAAACTGGTTATTCTCGACTGCTCGGCATGTCGACCCAGGTTGCCGAGGATTCTATTCTCTTACACACAAAATCCTTCATTCATCGCTATTAAATGCGGTTAACATTGTTCAGATGGAGACCGTCTCCGGATTCCCAGTTTTCGGGATCTACCGTATGACAGGTTCTCCATACCTTTAGAGGTACTTAATAATAGCCAGATCGGGTATTCCTGAGTAAGAGAGGACTTCCATCTCTCTGGCGTTCTTTCCCAAGTTATGAAACAGGGATTGTGGGGGTGGGATGGATATTGTAGGTTTCCAGTAGTCACTGGTAGTTCCTAACTAGCGTATCTCTCACGCTATCACTCAACCCTTAACCCAAAGTACTAAAATCCTAACTCGGTACTTCCTAAGCTCGGTAATTCAGTCATCAGAGCGATACTTCGCTCTCATACCACTTTTTGTAACACCCCATCCAACAACAAATACATAACAACAATCTGCAGCGGAATACACAACTCATCAATTAACTCAACACGCTGGTGTTACACGCCGTTAACCACCCACGTGGCTAACAAGGCTAATACACACACATTGTACCGGTCTGATGGGCTAAATTCCCGAGCGACTACACATTACTATCCCTTTTCATTAACAACAACACAACGTACACCTTTCAACTATACCGAGTATTTATAAACTGATGCCGACAACAATTTCGGTCTTACTACACACTACTGTATACATACACTTGAATGATTACCCATGTACGACGACTACCTGTCCTACTCTCGAACGGCTTCCAGCACTTCGTACCTGAAATAGGAAAAGAAGAGAAAGGGGTGGCCCCCAAGGGGCTCAGCACCTTTGCTGGTATGGTAATCCCGCAGCCCACATGCTACCGGGCCACGCACAACTAATTGTCGTCTTAGCATGCGGTTGATTATTTTTAAATCATACATGCAACTGTAAACACACAACACATAATCATTCGCCTCAACGGGCTCAACAAACGGATAATATATCCTTACTTAATAAGTCACTCATGGTATTCATTATCCCTAGAGTGTTCCTCCTCTAATGGAGCTACTTCCTTAATAGACGACACATACCCTTAAATCGGGTTATCCTTAAACGCCTCTTATCACAAACTGGGAATCATATCCATGATCCACACACTCCACATTATACAACCTATAACATACACTACATACAACACTTAACAACACTTTGCACGTTTCCACGTGCACAACATAATACCGCAATAGATATTGCATCACAACAAAAATACATAACATAACGGGAATGGTTCTCTTAGGAACCGACCCAAACATTGTTTATACACTGGTGAGCCTAGAGAATGTTGCCAGTCTCATGATAAGCTCGTTATACAATAACAACAACACTCATTACCGTCCTAATAGTTGGACGAGTAACTTAAGTTAAGGCGGTTCGGGTTTGGAGGCCCGAACACACCACACAAACACATGTTCCCCCTAAACCGATCATAAGTCAGAATAGCTAAGCTTTGGAGTAAGCTAATGGGAGATCATAACCCGTGAGGGAAACAACCATAACAAAGAGAAGGGTAAGGCTAAGAAGGATACCCTCTCCCAAACAACGCGCGACCGGCCCAAACCGGATTCCTCACTACTATTAGTAATACTTACTTTTAGATACTAGTTAGAACCCCACTATGGAGCCTATCACATGACAACACATACAGTATTACAACTGGGTTAAACATACATGGGAGATCCCTACATTCACACACATATCACACAATTAACACACGCATAGCCGTGGTTAGTACGTCCCATGGTTCGGGTCGTTTACTCCGAATACCGTACTCTCTCATGTGATCCTAGACTCAGTTAACTAAGGTTAACACTTCCGAGGTTAAATGGTATCGGAGTTGTACACGCCACATAAATGAATTACTGTAAACTCATTACATGTTTTATCTTACAACGTGGCAAACATACAGAAAAACACATTGGCACACAAGCCGGTGTAATCCGGTAGGACACAGGTTGCAAGAAAACCATACCTGTCACCGGAGTCCACTTTACCACGTCCACTTATGTTCCTCGAGCAATTCTCGAACAACTGATAACATTACATGTATTTTAATTAACATCGGGGTAACATGATTGTTTAAAGTCTAATGCTTATAACTTTTCCCCGTTAACTTAGTTGGATAACTTTACAATTTTAACTTGATTTACTTTCACATTTTATTACAACTTTTCACCCACTTAATTGTCATTAAAACTCCCCTAACATGTCCTTAACAACTTTATAACATCTTTACCTATCAATCCCCATCATTACATATCATCTCATAACCTTAAACAAAAATTTGTTTACATACTTTGGGCCGTCCGACCCACCGTCCGACCCACAACTGGGTCGGACCGTTCCAGAAACTTTTCCCGTCTTTCAAACACACCTGTCCGACCCATGTCCGACCCAACCATCTGGGTCGGACCATTCCAGAGACTTAACACACACATTCCGTGTCCGACCCATGTCCGACCCAACCATCTGGGTCGGACCATTCCAGAAACTCCAACCGGTGACTACAACAGAGCTGTCCAACCCACCCTGGGTCGGACCACTGGGTCGGACAACAACAGAAGTTGTCCAAAACTTGTCAAATTTTCTCCAAACTTTTCCTCAAGCCTCCTAATGTGTTCTAACATCATTTGGCACATCAAACACACCTTTAGCCATATGCTTAACTCTTTAAATCACTCACCAAAACCATTTTATCATTCACAAATTTCTTACAAAATTCCTAGCACTTGGGATGTTTTCTCCTTAAGATTTCTAAGTGGTAGTTCACCAATAATGACCACTACACTAAAATGCTTCTTCACCTTCATAACATAATCTCCCAAGCATCTCCTCTTACTAACCAAATCCTCTTTTCACAACTTCTTGAATTCCTTTCTCAAAACCTTACCTAAACCTCATTCCCTCCTTATTCATCAACTTTACCCAAACTTTAAACAAACTTCTCCAAGACTTTATTACATCCTAAAACACTCATTAAATTCCTAGAACTTCCAAGATAGCACCTAAATCCTTGTAACACCTTAATGCACGTTTTCTTCCTTAGTGAAACATTTGTTCACCCTTAATTCCTAGTTCACCAAAACTTTCTTAAAAACTTAGAACTTCTCACACATTTCCCCAAATTTGGCCATAGCTTCTCTTGTATTTACTCACATCCACACACTTAGGTTTTTACCTTATTTCATTCAAGAACACCTAAAATCCATCAAACACATTTTTATACACAAGACTTCACACATTTAGCACTACATCACAATATAGTGCATAACTTAAATTGCTTGGCACTTAGGCCCTTAAATTGCATAACCTTAAACACTGAATTTCCCACATAAATAATGCCTTTGACCTGCAAATACATACACCAATACATATGTTCTTTTACTAGTCTCCTTGAGAACACTTTACTAGGTCATTCACCATTTGCTCTTTAGGTAGTTTTAACAAGCATTTAAGCTTATTTCTCCTAAGGCATTAAACCACATTAAGATAGCATATTTACCTCTTTTCCTCCCAAATTTCTTTCTTGTTTCCTTACAAAACCGGTAAGGCATTTGGTTCCTTGCCAACTACTAAACATTATACAAACAACATAATGAGTATTCAAGCTTTAAGCTCCATCTCATTGTAAACCCTAGGTTTACATTATTTCAAAACAGTAATGTATTGTTTTACCTTAATCTTTGAAGGGTGTTTGAATATCTATGAAGAGAGGACTCCACCTAGTCCTTGAAAGATTCAAATGGAGCTAGAACAAAGCAACACAAGGAGCTCCATCAATGAATATTTTCGGTCACACACAAAACATGGAGGAAACTTGATTTTTCTTTGAGATTCCTTACCTAGGAGCAAAGGAGATCAATAATATGTGGAAAGACAAGCTCAAGCTCCATCAATGGTGGAACTCCATGGCACCGAAATGGTGATCTTGAAATTTTGAGAAGATAGGAATGAAGAGCTTGATGAGAGGAAGAGAATGGTGGTGTTTGTTTTTGATTTGGTTAAGTGAGCTAGGTTTTACAAGGGTTCAAAGGTGGACTTCCATGGTGGTGGTGCTGTATGAACGTGAGAACAGAAAGAAGAGAGGTAGAAGAGAGCTTGGATACGTGGGAAATGAAGAAGGAAATGAGAGAATGAGATAAGTTTTGCTTTTTGGAAGATATTTGTACTTAAAAAGCAAATAGTACTTAAGTTAGTCATTCTTTATTTCCTTAGCATGTTAACAAGGGTGGAGTCACCACACCTTAAAAACCGGCCCCCAATAGTACCTAGGGGTATTTTAGACTTTATTAATCAATTGTCTCACTTATAATAACATATGTTACAAAATAGCTTATTAAAGTCACTATTCATAAAACATGGCACATAGAAGTGAAATTTTTGATTTCCTATTGATATAGACATCCAAATGTGATACTATATAGTACACATATATATTTAAGAGTAATGATGGACATTTAGCCATTCAAAACTCATTTACAAGACAATTTTTCAAAAACGTGCTTTAAGACTCCTTAAAGCACTTTTTGTGTTTTAACTTGTTTTCAAGCTTGGTTTTCTTGGTAATTGATTTAATATGTTCATTAACATATTTATAAGGTATAGGTATGACCATTAGGTCTTTTACAAATTTATCCCAAGCTTAGAGCACATTTTTGCTCTTATCGACTTTAAGGTATTTATTTGTGTTTTGTTTGGTTTCATTGTCTACCAAAGTTTCCTAAGGACTTAGTTTGCCTTATAAACTCATAATTGAATATTATTAAGTCTTGGTTGGCTCTTTGGGTCCTAACCAAGTTCACTCATAGCTTAGAGCATGTTTTTGCTCAAACTGTATCTTAGCGTTTTATTGCATTTTACTATGGTTTAATTGTTTACTGATGTTTCTAAGGCACTTTTTAGCCTTTACATACCATAGTTTGATATTTAAACCACTTATCAAGGTTTGGGGTATTTCACTACTTATCTAAATACCACCCCTTAAACAATAAAACTCCTTTAGGTAAGTTATTTACCTTGTATTTCAAACTTTTCTCTCAACTTCCTCCTTAGGTTTTCTTGGATGATTCTCGGCGATGGACTTCAATTATCTTGCCACTGTTCTAATCCACATTCAAATAATGTAATAAGTGCTAAATATTGCACCTTAACTTAAGGAATCATTTCCTAGGTTTACAAGAATTGCTTAATGCACTAAATGGATGTTTACCATTGAAATTTGGAATGGGCTTTGATAATGAAGCAAGGAAAGACTTCTTCTAGTCTTTGGATATTGAAAAAAAGCTAGTTCAAGGAGTAAAACAAGACTCCATGACAAGATAATTTTCGGTTATATGTAAAAGTGGAGGAAAGTTGATTTTTCTTTCACTTTCCTTACCTTGAATGAATGAAGAAGCAAAGGAGCTCTTCAAACTTGATTTCCCCCTTCAATGGATGTTCTCCATGGCACCAAACATAAGCTTTTGCAGTTTTGAAAAGATAGGAAGCAAGAGCTTGCTCTAACTAAGAGTTATCTATGCTTAGTTTTGGATTTGGAGCTAAAATGAGATTTTTGAGCAAGAGAAGGTGGAGGAGCCATGGATGTAGCTTGAACGGTTTTTTTTTGGAGTAGAGAGGAGAAGAGGAAGACGGTGGGGAAGGGAAGAATGAAGAAGAAGGAGAGAGAAGAGGCTTTAAGGAGATATTTACTTTAAAAGGTAAATAGTCATTTTTCCTTCTTTTCCCTTTCTTTCTTAATGTGCTGGCCTTGGTGATGACTCACCCACTCAAAAAGCAGCCCCCTCTTATTCCTTTAGATATTTAGGTGCTATTTGACCATTGACCACTTAAGAAAGTCATTTGACTTATTATGGGCACTATTTGGGTACTATTCATAATTAGTGCACAAATTTGTGAAATTTTTTATTTCTCATTGATTTAGGCTTCCTAATGTGATACTAATTAGTACACATGTTGATTAAGGTGTAATAATGGGCATTTAGCCACTCACAACCATTTCTAAGACAATTTTTCAAAAATGTGCTTTTAGAGTCCTTAAAGCACAATTGTGTTTAAGCTTGTTTTTGAGCTTGGTTTTCTTTGGTAATTGATTTAACATGTCCATTAGCATGTTAATAAGGTCTTATAATGATATTTGGGTGCTAATCAAAGTTACTCCAAGCTTAGAGCATATTTTTGCTTAAATTGCTCTTTTGGTGTTTCCTTGTATTTTCTTTGGTTTAGATTGTCTACCATTGTTTCTAAGGCATGTTTTAGCCTTATTACATCATAACTTGATGTTTAATTAACATACTTAGATTTGGGAATGAACTTTGTCCCCAAATTTCCCATGCATCTTATTTTATTAGATTACACGGTTTATCTCATTCCATAGATCATGCTTATATGAACTTAAACTTATTGACTCATTAGGTTTGTCATATACTTATACTCAAATATCACACAGCATGCTTAAGCATGTATAGCACTCAAAATTCCCTTTGTTGCATCCTCCCCATGTCACTGGTCAGAAGATGAAGGCTCACAGGTCCTCGGCTTCATGAGCGAGTAATGCAAGATATCGCCCGCAGGTACCGACTATTGGACACTTACACTCTCTGGTCCGCGGTCCTTTGGAAGATTAAAATAGTCATATACTTTGTCGTATTCTCCCATGTCACCGGTCCGAAGACAAAGGCATATTCGTCCTCGCCTTCATGGGCTAGAATACAAAACTACTCTATTCTCCCCATGTCACCGATCCGAAGACAAAGGCTCATGCGTCCCGGCTTCATGGGCGAGACTCATTAAAAAGGAAGTCCTTTTTATGAGGTCAAGTGAGGGATAATTCCCTCTATTTGAAAATACAATAAACTCCAATTCTGTTTTATTCTAATGCCTCTATCCTTAGCATGATTTAATTGTGACCACTGGTAGGGAGTTTCAGGAATCATCCAACCCTGATGTGATCAGCATCAGTGTTGAACTATCCTTCACCCCAATTTGTGTTTGGTTTTCCTTGATCCCTAGAAAATCAAGTTTCACCTCCCACGTCATTTTCAAACATCAAATAATTCACTCATTTACAATTTTCTATCTTTTTAGTCATTCTAGTCATAATCAATACATCTCCAAGGTGTGGACTCAGTCCATCAAACATTCCCAATTCATCTCTTAGTAATTACCTCAGGACTTTAACTCCTACTAAGTTCTATATCGGTTTCATACCAGTTCTTACCATCTTATACCTCATAGCATTACTATTTCATGCCTCATATTCATATTGAATAATATCTCATAGTTTTATCTTATTCTTATCTCACATGTAGTTTCATACCGACTCATATCTCATATATTCCTTAAGTCTCTTTAATTCTCTTCACTAATTCTCTTAACTTGTACTCACACCGGAGTTAACAAGATAGGTACTTAATACGTATGGTATTCGCATCTTCTGTGCGCAATAACCATAATTAATCTCAGAATATATACATATGTATATGTAAAACAAATTCTCAAATTCTTTTGTGCTATGCACACAGTAGTTTACGTACTCAGTACATAAACATACGCTAAGCGGTTTTTCGCTCTACCCCCCTTAAAATGGATTACGCCCACGTAATCAACATTATACAATACTTGAACATTCTTTCAAGATGTTTAAGTCTTATGGAGCACTCTGGCTTCCGTGTAGTCTATCTCACTTATGATTCGATCAGAGGGTCTTAACCATGTTAATGGCTTAGTCTCTGTATCGAGGATTCTTATCGGTATATATACCAGTCTCTCTAATGTGCTCGGGTTTAGCCTTGAAGGTTCTAAAGCATTCGGTCGATAAGTCTTATGTTTATCCAACTAGAAGATGTGCAGTACATCGTTCCTTTCCCATTCATTAGGTATATGAAACCTTTAAGGTATAGGTCTGCTAGCTTCCGCTGCGCGACTCTGATAACCTTAGGCTTAGTTTGCCTTTTTTATCCTTTTATTGTATTGTATATGTAACACCCCTACCGCTAATACCGTCATTACCGTCCAATCTCCTTGTACATACATACCTCGCAGCGGATACTTACTTACACGGCGGTGGGTGAAACAATGCCTTTAGCCACCCACGTGACTAACAAGGCTACTACTACTACATACAACATCAGTCTGATGGACCAGAATATCCGAGTACTACACAAATACAATACACACTCCAATTACCAACCAAGTACTACAATACTCCAATCAATACAATACTCCGTAATTACAATACAACATACCGAGCTTACTAAGATCCAAATACAAACACAATAATTCCTTCAAGTTTGCACATACTCACTAATTCTAACATCTACCCATTCCTCACAACTACATACCTGCCATTTACATGATGGTGTACCCCTTGGTACAATTCTACAACACAAGGCTATAAGCCTTATACAATTCACTACTATCTACATTTCATTCCTAGCTATCCAAACTTGGCTGTCGGTCTCTTACTGTGTTCATGTCCGCTTCGGGTACCTGCACACTAAAAACGTTGCCCCTAGGGGCGCAGCTTTCGCTGCATATGACTTCCGCATACCCCGCGTACTAGCGAGGGTACGCCGACCACTTGGTCGAATACATGCAATTCATTTTACAAGTACATACATACATACATGCTTCATTCATAATGCTACAATGCTACACAAGTAATACATACATACACTCCAATACATACAAGGAAGACAATACAAGTCAACCAATACATACTTACCTTCTCCAACATACGCATACACAATACTTGTTAGCTTCATTTCGCACCCAGGTTAGAAATGGGTGTTCTTTACTCTTTTACTCAGGGTCATTGACTTACACCAGCCAAGACCATTACTCATACAATACTTACTTTACTTACTACTTACTCAAGTCAAGTTGTCGGGACCTCCGGCCCGGGGACTACTCTGTCCCACCACCGGGATTTACGTGGTTCACTAATCCAGGATGCTACCCATTTATGGGGTTTGGGCCGTGGACCAGTTTAAGAACCAGGAATCAGATCCAATCTCTTGTGTCTCCTCATCCTCACATGTGGCCAAAACTATATCGGACTTCCACTCATTCCAATTTACTCAATACTTATGTTAGGAGTTAGGTAGTTTGGAATTAGTAGAAGTCATTCACATCCAAGCCACACAATAATACATTACTTACATCCACATCCGTACAAGCTATTACATTACACAAGTACATTACAAATACATACACATTTATTTTCATCCATACATTTCATGAATTATACAAACTGATTGGTCAAGACAATTATATCAAGAACAATTTAAACAGGCACAAGTAAGTGCAATATAGTCCGATTCATGAATTTTTTTTATTCAGGTGATCAAATAAGCACACAAATCGGGGTAACCAGGTTAGGATACAGAGCATGAAGAAATCACACCTTTTTTCGGAATTTACTTTACCGGGTGTTCCCTTGTTCCTTTGGTTCACTCTCGTTCCTCGATCCTTACTCTTGAACCAATGACTACATGCCAAATGGTTCAATTAATACTAAGCATTACAATACATACATATTTACTACTCCCTTACTTACCCCGTTATCCCGTTGTTTCGGTTTAACTTAATGTTCTTAAACTTGCAACTTCCTTAATTACTTCTCAAACTTCTTTACACTACTTAGGGCCTTTAAAGGTCACCAAACAAGGCCTTAACAACTTCTAAAGCCATTACCAATCAATCCCCCATGTTTAGAACCCTTAAAAACACTCTCTGCTGAATTCTGGGGGTGGTCCGGGACTTGGTCCGGACCCTAAGTCCCGGACCAATACTTCTGTGTACTTTCGGCTCATTTTTCTACTTGGTCCTGGACTTAAGTCCCAGACCAATTCATGCATTCACTCTCGGGCCTTTTTTTGAAGCGGTCCGGGACTTGGTACATATCCTAAGTCCCGGACCCTCCTAAAAACTGCTATTAAGGTCATTTTTCAACCCCAAATCAACCCTTAATCCACCTCCATCAATCATTCCATAATATTCCCACATGTTTTATTCATGTTTAAACACACTAAAACTCACTAAAACTCCTTAAATCCATGGTCCAATTCTTACTCAACTTCTTGTCAAATTCTACAAATTTCCATTCACATTTTCACACTTTGCACACTTGTGCATTCCTACACTCCTCTTTGCATTTTGCACTTTGTTCTAATTCCATCTTACCATTCCAATTCATTCTCAAGCATTTACACTATCAATACCCAAGTCCAACACCATTTTACTAAATCTTGCACACTAGTTCTCCCTAGATTTTACATTGCATTTCTACACTTCTTGCTACAGATTTTACCCTCTTATATTCTCATACTACAACCACCATTCCATGGTTACTAAACATCTCTACCTAACCCAATACATACCTTGGTTCTCCCATTCACCAAGTCATCCATAAATATACATTTTCTACCAAAATTTTGCCATAGTTCAACTACTTTTCTTACTTAGCCACACATACTCATTCTCACCAAATTCATTCCTATTCTAGCCACACCCATACAAGGGTCCTACCAGCACTCAAAGCAATTCTCAATACATCATTACTCCATCAAACGACAATACCAATCATACACAATATACTTGGCTCTAAGGCCTACAATTTACATACTAGTTCATAAATACTCAAACCTCCATAACTACAATACCTATACAACATTTTGGGTTCTTTAATTAGTTTACCCATTCCCATTACTCTAATTCATAATAATTTAGCATTAAGAAGGAGCTCTTACCTTGATCTTATATTTCCTTCTTTCCTTTCCAAATCTCTTCTTCTCTCTTTCTTGCACAAATCGGTCACATGGGGAATGGAGTTGCCAAACTCCATTCCCATCACCCAATGAACATAAAAACAAGTGTAATTAAAATACTAACCCTTAGATTTATGTTAATTCATTGAAGTGCTTAAAATACAAATTCTAGGGTTTACCGTTTTGAAGCTTTTAAAAGGGGTTTTAGCCCTTGGTTCAAGAAGTGTTCTCACCACCATTGGAAGGTTGGAGTTATGCTCTAAAGAGAGAGAAAATAGAGTGTTACAAAGGGGGTCAAAATCGGTTACAAGGAAAGATGAGGGAAACATGAGTTTTTCATGTAGATTTTTACCTTAATGGAGAGAGGAGACTCCAAGCTACACATTGATGCTATTTTCTTCACTAATGGGGTATACCCACGAAAATAAACTTCATCATTTTGGAATTCTAAAAAGAGGGGAGTGTAGAGGATGATGGGGGGAGTAAGATATGTAATTATTTTTACATTTGGAGCTCACATGGAGGTAGAGCATGGAGAAGAAGATGGAGTAGCCATGGGAGGAGGAAGAAATCGGCAGCAAGCCAGAGAGGAGAAAAAAATGGTAAAGGAAGGAGAAAGAGAGGAAAGAGAAAAGGAAAAGAGAAAGTGAGGGAGGAGAGAGAGGGTGAGGTCCTTTTCTACTTTTCTTTCTTTCTTTTATTCCTTTCTAGCTTATTAGGTGTGTGTGTGTGTGTGAGGGAGCTTATTACCTATTAAAAACCGGCCCCTCACATTACTACTAGTTGGAGCATTTTTTGTCTTTTACAGAAAACACTCGTTATTTTACCCGGTTTTGGTACTATTCACTAACCGGACCCGTTTTCTGGAATTTTCTCGTTTCTTTATTTTTATTGGTTATTAAGCTTCCGTTAATGCTTAATTGTTGTTATTTAGTGATTTATAATTTTTACGGGTTCATTTGACCACTTAAAGTCACGTTTTCGAGTTTCCTCGAATAACATGCGCTAAAGCTCTATTAGCGTTTTAGCACATTATTTGGATCCGTTTTCTTCAGGAGTTGTTCCCATATATTATTTAGGGCTTATTAAGCCTTAAGAATCCATATTATATGCTAACCGAGGTCTCATACCTCCTATGGTTATTTTACGCTTATTTAGAGTTTTTCGCTTTTTAAGCGTTTCTTTATTTCTTTTAGATTTATTTTTCCTCATCAATATTACTTAGGCGTCATTAGGCCCTTAAATACGTATTAGAATAACCTTAATCCCTACATTTAAGTTCGGGGTATTTCAGTATATCCTTCTGCCTCCTTATAGTTTAGGATTATTGGTCTCTTAATGGACGCGTTTTATCTCATTTATACACGGACTTAACAAGTTGTAGCTCGTCTATCCAGTCTCCTTAAAGATCTGATGTTCGTACACTTAGTGTTCTCTCAAGTGTCTAATTATTATTTCCAACTGACCTTTGGTCTGAGGATGATTCTTAATCTGAACTACTGTTTAGTGCTTATCACCCTTTACAGTTTATCTCTAACGTCTTAAGACATGTCCAATGTCTGCACTTAATAATTCATGCTCTTCGCACTTCATAATTCTTAATTATTTTCTGTGTAAATGAGTTCTCTGATTCCTTTGTGTCGTTGGTTCAACTGAGTCCCTTCTCTTCAACTGTTTGTGGTAGTAGCTGCTCTTGTCTGATCTTGCGTCGTTGACCATGGTACGGAGTCGACTACTTCCCGTTTTCCTTACACTACTCGTTTACAATGCATGGGGTACCTTACTGATACATTACTACTTACCCGACTAACTCATGAATGAGCCTGTCAGGCCTGCAAGCCCCTGTGGGGTGCAGTCTCCCACATCTCATTTTAGTAAACTCGTAGTGTCCGTCACGCGTTTAGCTGTTGCTAATTATGAAGTATTCTGTTGTCGATCTCCTCTTTCATCGTTCCATAATAACACTTATTGTTCATCTTGAACTTAATCAAGGGAAATCCATCTACTGTGTTCTTAGATATGATACGTTCTAGCTTCTTTCTGTATTTAGTACGAGCTTGATCATTCAATAACTGAGGTCTCTTTCATAGAGCCTATTATCCTGTTTTTGATGTTTAGTCTATTAGAATGTACCTCCATTTCTTTAAGGAATGGGCTGTGTGCTTCCTGTGAAATCTTTCATCACTTGGTCTAGACTACTGGCGTCAATGCATAGTTCGTCTACCATCTTATTTCCTTACTTATATCGGTCTTAGCTCATAGATCTAATTGTCTCCGTGTTAATACTTGACGGTTTATACATAATGGTCTCTCTTTTTGCGCACTATGACTTAATCCACTTATCTAGGTATTGTCCTCACGACTCTGCTACCGTGGTATTGGCCTTTACTCTATGCCCATTGCGGGTGCAACTACTTAATCATTTATTTTAATGTCTCATCTTATATTCAATCCCTTCTTGGTGTAAACACATTGGGAGCTCTCTAATTTCGGGTGTATGACGGTTTTCGTACCATGTCAATATTGTTATCTCTTAATATGAAAGGTTTTTGCTTCAATTTCAGGTTCACAAGTAGGTTAATCTTTCTCACATTCTTCCATCCCTTATGGTGTTATTTACCGAGTGGTTTAACTGGTTACCGAAGAATTCATCCAATGAGTCACAAGCTCTTGTGAGCGTTGGTCACTTGACGTGCCATATTATGCACTCATAACGTTTATTTCTGACGAGTACTAATTCTTAATCCCGGGTGTTGGATATGAGGTCTGTCTATGCAGCATTCCTTATTGCTCACGTGTATCTGGTACGTTCCAAGGAAATCTCAAGATTTACAGTTTCCATTCTCTAACAAAAAGTATTCTATCTCTAATAAGTGGAAGCCCTTTTTGAGGGGTTTATTCCCACTCAAGGCCTCACATCAAGGAGAGGTATCCCCACCCTAAAAAGTGGTTTGTTCTCCGCCCCTATCATTGGTATTAACTCAATATTCTCATTGGTGCCCTTTCCTGGCAATTCTTCCACAATCTAAGTGATAGGTTTTGTAACCGTTAATATCTATGAATTGTAGTTCATTTATGGCTTAAATAAGCTCTCTTATACTTTTCTGCGCCTCGAGCTCTGATGTGGTTAACATCTTTGGCTCATAGGCTCTTAGTGTCTAATGTCATTGAGTGAGAGCTGGTGCTCGGTTCATTTCTTGTACTCTTACTCATCTGTTGGTTATTCTCATAACCTTCTAGTTCTTTGAATTCTCTCAACCATTAGGTTACATCCTAGATGTAGTACCGGGTTTCATGGTACGTTCATTCAGGTAATCTGGCATTAACCAATGTCTGTGATAATACCGTCGTTTCCATAGAGTTGCTTCTTTTAAAGGATTATGGATTGGTTCGTATTAGGCATATGCCTTACGGTGTCTAACTTGGATATCCTAGATATCATGTGCTTCCGTCTCAATGCTTCGTTGCACATTTGTTGACTACGCCACCCGTCGATGATTAATCATACTTGGGTGTTAACGGGTCAGGCAACTATGTTAACTACCGTTTATGCATTTTTAGGCTCGACTATGCCAACTCTATGGTGTAGTCCTCTGAGCTTCCTTCTGTCGGGATTGTCCTTAATCCTTAGTAGGTTATAGCTCAAGTTCCTTTCCTCTATCCCTGTTTCCGGGGTTTACTAACATCTTTAATGAAGAATGTTTGTCACTGGTATTTCTAGTGGTCGTCCTGGGAGTCTTATCCCGTTCTTGTTGGAAGACATTGTGTCAATAGTCTCCATTGTATCTCGTAATACATTCCCTTCAAGGTTCAGGATTGGTGTTCTTACCGTACTGTCGGTTGTTGTTGTAGTAGGTTGTACAGTTACAAAAATTTATATTGTTTAGTATTCCGTCAAAGTTCAGCTCCCTGCTGACTGGTGTGTCAACTCATCTCGTCATGGTCAGGCCGTCAGGCTTTCCAATGTCTCATTCTCTAGTTCTTATTGATTTGCAATGGTATTATATACACGTTATACCTGTAGCGCTCTGCCATCTCACCATGATGGTTTCCGTATAGCTTAACCGTGGTAGCACTTGCTATGGCAAGTGCGCCATGCAAGATGGGCTATCAGTACCGTGTACATCGGTAGTGGTACTTTCTCTTAATCTCAATGTAATTGGTAGTCCCCGGGACTCCTTCGATGCTTTCTTGTTTTGGCTAACTGACCATCCGGCAGTCTCCCAGTTGTTTTGATAGTACAGTCACTTGCCTGGGTGTTCCTCTTTCTGAGGGAACCCCTTGTTATTTACTCACGTCTTAATCGTTGCTCCTTTCCACGCATCTTCTTGTGGTTACTAAGTAACGATTCTCCTTTAGGCACCACATCGTAGTCCTAATTCAATGTTCAATTCGTATAAGTTTCCTTAGTCGTATGGGGCTGGAGTTCCCTGTTTTCATAATGGACTTTCCGGTAGTCTTAATTCTCATGCGCGGTAGTATCCCGTAGTTGTGCTCCTTCAGACTACTGTCTGGTATCCTTGTTGCTTCTCTTTTCCTCTCCATTGCACTCGTAGTGCTTTTCTTATTATTGGTATGGCGGGTTATTTCGACTGCGTAGCATGTTGACCCATGTTGCCAGTAATTACTGTTCTCTTATTGGTAGAATTCCGTTGGCAACGCCTGTTTCATCATTGCGCTCTGATTAAAACCTCCAAGTTTTCGTAAACTGTTGTATAACGATGTGTTTCTCGTATTGGTTAATGTCAACTAACTGTCAGATCGGGTTCTCCAGAGTAGGAGAAGGCTTTCTTCTCTCTAGCGTTTGTTCCCCATATTCAAAGTTAGGGAAGTGGAGGGCGGGTATAGGTACTATAGATATCCGGTGAACACCGGGAAGTCCTAATTAACGCACCTCTCGCTTAATCTCTCAACCCTTAACCCATAACTCAAACTCTAACTCAGTATCCTCCTAAGTTCGTAATCCTAGTCATCAGAGCGTAACTACGCTCAATACCACTTTTTGTAACACTCCAACTCATAAATACATAGTCATCTCATAAACCTCCATTTACTTAACTCAACATTGCAGCGGAATTCTTACAACAATTGGTGTTACCGCCGTTAGTCACCCACGTGACTAACTAGGCATACTAAATACTCCAAGATCTAGCTACGGTCTGATGGACCCGAATATACCGAACATCAATGTATACTTAACCTTAACCAATACATATCCTCAGTACAAATATTTCACATCCCATTACATCTTCTAACATCTCATACCATTTACTAAACGAGTGTACATGCACAACTCGTATAACAAAAGGAAAACAACCTGAAAAATTCTACCCGATCCTACTCTCAGGACAACCGTCTTCTATCATTTACCTGCAAAATTTAAACAGTTGCCCCCGAGGGGGTCAGCACCTTTGCTGGTACAATTCATTAAAGCCCCCAAGCTAACGGGGCTACGATGACTAATTGTCAATAGCATGAAGTTGATTAGATACACGACATAAACGAATATAGTTCACGCACAATGAATGACTTAAAAGCGTTCCCTTAATAAGTGAGTTAATCATTTAACTCCTTAAGTTATTATTTCTCTTAATCTCAGTCCATTCTTATCTCAGTTCTTATCTCAAATCTTATCTCAGATCTTATCTCAACTAAAACAACCGTTCTTTAATTAGAATGGTTGTTCCTTAATTCATTGTTTATCTTGTTGGGTCAAAGTAAGCCTAACCAATGAGTTATCAGCTCCATTGGTTTGTATAAACAATATTTGTTAGAATTAGTTGGGATTTTAGGTAGATCCCACCACACCATCTCAGTAATGCCTCCCACCTCGAACAGAAATCGAGGTGACCGAGTCTGTATGTCGACTCTAGGCGACGAGTCCGAAGACAAGTCATATTTGGAAGTCGGGATCTGATAAGGATACAGACCTCCCCCAATACAAATGTGCCGGTACCATTCCGGATTCCTCACTCCCCCCAAGTTCTAGTTAGTAGAAGTCTTAGAGTCAATGTTTGTTAGTTAACCTCTTTTGGTTACTAATAAAACAATAGAGTAAATTACTCAGAACCCCCTTGAGGATTTAGGATATTACAGTTAACCCCCTTGTGTTTATCATAATTACTGGTAACCACCTCGAGGTTAAGGTATCTTTGACTACGAGCCCCGAACTATAACTCTATTATCAGGAAGTTAACTACGTGTTAAACTATCAGCTTAATCATATAATAAGGTCATGCTGGACAAAAAACACTACTTAATCTATATTATTATTTTCCTAAAAATGTCAACCCTTCCTTGAAAATGCATCTAAAGTGGGATGAGAGAGAGTTAGATGATGTTGATTAAGCATTTTTGTCGTCCAGCTTGACATTATTAATGTGATTAAACTGATAGGTCAACACATAGTTAACTTTTTTATCACAGAGTTATAGTTTGGGGGCTCGTAGTCAAAGATACCTTCACCTTGAGGTGGCTACCAATAATTATGATAACACAAGGGGGTTAACTGTAATATCCCAAATCCTCAAGGGGGTTCTGAGTAATTTACTCAAAACAATATTTGGGAGTGTTCCTCATTCTCACTCAATTCTTTACTAAACATTGTAAGTAAGTTCTCAAGGTAAGTTATGTTAGTTTCAAACAACACACAACAATACAATAAACTGGTTGCATGCTTTATCTTGTTTAGTCGGCACACATAAACAAATAGCACACAAGCCGAGGGACACCTCGTTAGCAAGCAAGCTACAAGAAAACCATACCATACACCGTCTGTCGTTCGATTGCTTATTATCCATCCGAATCCCAGTTCTCAAGTCCTAAAACATTCATCCAAGTTGGATTGTTAATTACTTTCAATTAACCTAACTTACTTAGCTACTAATGATCCCCAACTTATAACCACTAAGTCCTTGTAACTTGTAACCTTAAACACTTAAATCATCTTACTTAACTTAATCCCTTAAGTCCTTATATGCTTATCTTTCAAATCATCATTACCCCCTTAATGGCTTACCACTAATGCCTCTTATGATTCTTAAAACTTAAACTTTTTTTTAAGGGCCGACCGACCTTGCAAGGTAGGTCCCAAGGTCGGTCGGAGTCAGTGTGCTCCCCCGTTCAAAAATTCTAGCCCGACCGACCTTGCCAAGGTCGGTCTTAGTAGGTCGAAGTCAGAAAGCTTCCTGGATGGGTATTTTAGGCCCGACCTACCTTGCCAAGGTTGGTCCTAAGGTAGGTCGAAGTCAGAACCTTGTTTTTAAGTGTTTATTTCACTCCATACCTTGCCATAAGTGACCTAGTATGTTCTAACATCATTTTGGCACTTTAACACACTCTTAAACCATCCACCAAACCCATTAATAAACCCATCATCAAGCTCCTTAATCATGTACTCAAATTCTTACTAAAATGTTTCTTCACGGTTTCTTAACTACTCCTAAAGCATCATTATGCATCCCCTATTTCCTTTACTCAAACTTCTCAAAGTTCCCAAAGCTATATTGCATCTTCATGCATAATTTCCTCTCCTTTACACTTACTACTCATCATTCCTAAACTTGTACCTACCTATACATTTCTTGCCATCCTTTTAACAACTTGACATTGTTCTTTATTTACCTTGACCATGTTATACCCTTCTTAGACAACTTTCATCCAATCACTCAAATCCACTCAATACCATGAAGGTTACACAAACTAGATCATACCTAAATCATCATAAGGTATTATACATCATTTCCTATAGATTTTGCACAAGTTTCAACATTCCTCATACCATTATTTTGGTGTGTTTGATACACCCTCCCAACCTCAAATTCATCCTAGACAACTCTAGGTCATTTTAATCCTCAAGAACACAGTTAACTTATTTCCCCTCAAATTTCTTTTGATTCCTAGCAAATCCTTGGTCACTTAAATTCACAACCACTAAAACACTTTGTTTTCTACTCAAATTTTGCCATAACTCCTCTAGTATATTATCATGGCCATTTGCATAGTTTTTCATCCCTTAACAACTTAAGACAATCCAATCCTCAATGGATGTTCTCAAAACACCAATTAAATTGCATAGCACTAAGGCTCTTAAATGACATGGCTCTTAGACCCTTAAATGAAATGAATTTAAACACTGAATTTCCCACATATAATATCCTTCAACCTGCAATTACACCCATCAATCTCATAGTAGTTATGATGCTCTTAAAATCCATCTTAAGCTTATCTTACTAACTCATATACCATTGGCTCCTTAATCACAAGTTCACAAGCTTGTTTAAATTCTTTTTCCTAGGTTATATAACCCATTACATAATGTAAGCTTTAAGCTACATTTAGTACTTATCTAAATATCCCCCTTAAATAATAAAACTCCTTAAGGTAAGTTATTTACCTTGTTTTTCAAACTTTGCTCTCAACTTCCTCCTTAGGTTTTCTTGGATGATTCTCGGCGAAGGACTTCAATTATCTTGCCACTGTTCTAATCCACATTCAAATAATGTAATAAGTGCTAAATATTGCACCTTAACTTAAGGAATCATTTCCTAGGTTTACAAGAATTGCTTAATACGCTAAATTGATGTTTACCTTTGAAATTTGGAATGGGTTTTGACAATGAAGCAAGGCAAGACTTCTTCTAGTCTTTAGAGATTGAAAAAAAGCTAGTTCAAGGAGTAAAACAAGATTCCATGAGAAGATATTTTTCGGTTATATGTAAAAATGGAGGAAAGTTGATTTTTCTTTCACTTTCCTTACCTTGAATGAATGAAGAAGCAAAGGAGCTCTTCAAACTTGATTTTCCCCCTTCAATGGAGTTTCTCCATGGCACCAAACATAAGCTTTTGCAGTTTTGAAAAGATAGGAAGCAAGAGCTTGCTCTAACTAAGAGTTATCTATGCTTAGTTTTAGATTTGGAGCTAAAATGAAGATTTTATGAGCAAGAGATGATGGAGGAGCCATGGATGTAGCTTGAACGTTTTTTTTGGAGCAGAAGGAGAAGAGGAAGACGGTGGGGAAGGGAAGAAATGAAGAAGAGAGGAGAGAGAAGAGGCTTTAAGGAGATATTTACTTTAAAAGGTAAATAGTCATTTTTTCCTTCTTTTCCTTTTTTTTCTTAATGTGCTGGCCTTGGTGATGACTCACCCACTCAAAAACTGGCCTCCCTCTTATTACCTTAGATATTTAGGTGCTATTTGACCATTGACCACTTAAGAAGGTCATTTGACTTATTTTGGGCACTATTTGGGTACTATTCATAATTAGTGCACAAATTTGTGAAATTTTTGATTTCTCATTGATTTAGGCTTCTAATGTGACACTAATTAGTACACATGTTTATTAAGGTGTAATCATGGGCATTTAGCCACTCACAACCCATTTCTAAGACAATTTTTCAAAAATGTGCTTTAAGAGTCCTTAAAGCATAATTTGTGCTTAAGCTTGTTTTGGAGCTTGGTTTTCTTTGGTAATAGATTTAAAATGTCCATTAGCATGTTAATAAGGTCTTAGAATGATATTTGGGTGCTAATCAAAGTTACTCCAAGCTTAGAGCATGTTTTTGCTTAAATTGCTCTTATGACGTTTCCTTGTATTTTCTTTGGTTTAGACTGTCTACCAATGTTTCTAAGGCATGTTTAAGCCTTATTACATCATAAATTGATGTTTAATTAACATACTTAGGCTTGGGTTATTTCATTTACACATTGGGGGATACATCCTTTGTGATACTTATGATATATATACATTACAAATATATTGTCTTGGTGGAAGTAGAATGATTATTTATGGTATTGAGAATTTATATGGACACCTCGAGAAGGAGCAGTGATAGAAAGTAGCCACGAATGGGGATTATGTGCTGTGCAAGCACACTATTATAACTGGAGCTACTATATCGGATAGTTATACATTATGAGGGTTACATCGGATAGATGTGTGACCTATTGGGAATTGAATTACTAGAACCATTGTATTGAAAGACGAATTCGGGACTGTTATACCCAAAATTTTGACCCCCCTGGTTAGGGTCTACGAGGTTTTGGTGTTGTGAGAGGCATTGCAATCAAGTGGTGAGAGATCCCGGCTCAATCGGCGCATTCCAGGGCGTGGGGAGCAGCTCCGTCATTGTCAGGGGCGTTTTTGTAATTTTTTAAGGCTCCTAAGACCTCCTATAGGCTTTCTCTCTCCTCCAAAAGATGCCCAAATCATCTTGAAATGCTTTGATATTTTAACCCATGATAGAGGATGACATTTTAAGCATAATGGTTGGAATTTTGATTTGTCGAATTTCCAATAATTTTCTTGCAATTTCTGACTGAATCTGACGAGAAATTCAATTTAAAAATATTCCATCATTTAAAAAATCCGATTCCACTTCAGAAAATTCATAATTTCCATCCTTGACACGTGGTTAAATTTCACAGCAAAATTCCTTTGGGAAGTCTTTAATTAAAAATATCAAAAAATCTTACTTTTACTAGATTTTCTTTATCTTTAAGAAAGTCTATATAAAGGATAGGTTTTTTGATAAAAGGAGAATCTCATATGCTCAAGAACCCTAGGAAGACAGAAGCCACAGCCTCCTCTCTCTCTCACACGTTTTCCAACACCCCCACCCGAATCATACCGAACATCCCCCGAAATCACCATCTAAACACGTTTTCCAATCCCCAAAGCACCAATAATCATCAAAACCCCACAAAAACATCACCAAAATGTGAAGAAGAGCAAGAAAAACCAACCACCAGAAGCTCGGTTCGAAAACCTTTCGGGTCTGCCACAAACGGAGCACTCTATGAATCCCGGTGTGAAGAATCGTTCTGAACCCGAAGGTAAAACAGGTAGAAATTCCACTTTCCTAACTCTCCACGACATTATCAGTCTTGCCTCAAAATTTGGGCTTAAACCAACTCTTTTTCGCTTCTGTATTGCTAATTGTTTTAGCTACTGCCTTGTTACTTGTTTGCTAAGTTTCATATTAATTTTGATGTCAAATTGAGTTCTTTCAGTTACTAACGTGTTTAAAATCTTTCAGGCTACACACCCATAAAATTTGAGCTCAAAACACCCTCGGGA
Source organism: Limonium bicolor (assembly GCA_023374045.1). Classification (NCBI taxonomy): domain Eukaryota; kingdom Viridiplantae; phylum Streptophyta; class Magnoliopsida; order Caryophyllales; family Plumbaginaceae; genus Limonium; species Limonium bicolor. The sequence continues at coordinate 267,925,963 of CM041778.1, read as the reverse complement.
ACCATCTAAAACCCACTGTCCGTGGGTTGTCCGTGACCTCGGACTCATTGTCCGGGACCATGGACGGGTTGTCCGTGACCACGGACACCCACAGACGGTGGCGGGATTTTGTATTTTTCAATTTTCAAATTTTAGGGTTTCTGTCAGTACATGTCCGGCCCACGGACACCCTGTCTGGCCCCGAACTTTTCAAGTTTGTGCTTTTATTTTAGTTCTGTTTTCGAAATCACTTAATTCAACTGGGGTCCGTGGTCTCGGACATTAGGTCCGCGGCCACGGACGTAATTAAACTTTGACCTAATTCTGCCTCCGAAACCCTAGTTTAGGTAACTTTCAATTTATCTTTAATTTTCTGTCAAAAAACGTCAAAAATAAAAAAAAAACTGAAGCGCGCACCTAGGTTAAAAAACAACTTTGTAGAAAGCCGTAAATAAACCGAGTAGAGGAAAAACGACATAGGAAGGGTGATGAAAGTAATTTGAACCTTAATTAAGTCGAATATCAAGCCCCCGAACCCGACTCTCCTTTCCTAATTTGATCTAGGTTAAAATTAGGTGGCGACTCATAATAGGTTCCAGTGAGCTAGCTTAGGTTTTAATAATTATGGTTATATGACTTAGTTATTAAACTTAGGTTATAAGTGGACCTAAAACCCGATTAGATCCTAATCAACTTTAATCAACATAGGATAGGGTTTAAAATCGAGGCTCACAGACTGGCGACTCTGCTGGGGACAAACTTCCTAATTTTAACTTGTTTAATTTTAAGAAAGAGGGCTTAACTTGAATAATTGTTTATTTATGGCTTTTTATTACATTGTTTATTTACTTTTGTGCGCAATTGAAATTTTTGTACCCCTGCATCATATGAGAGCGAGGGTCCACGTAAACCAGTTTCACCCTGGGACCCGTTTGAGGGTCCCGTGTCAGGGACTCACACCTTTTAGGTGATGTGAATAAGTGGGGGAAAAGAGGAGGGTGTCGTCTAACCACACCCCCTTAATACCTGGGCTTTCGCCCCAAGCATTTTCCTGGCAGTACCCTTACCTAGCCCACTGTTTGGTCAGTCAAAGACCCGACCGTAGACGCACACCTTTAGGTGATGTGAAAAAAGTGGGGAAGCCCAAAGAGAATAGCGTGCAAGCCTTATTCCTTTGTGGTGACCTTGGCCCGCGCCCCAAGCACCTCTCCGGATCGATCTGTACCCGTTGGACTGAGTCATTTTGTGAGGACATTTGCATCACCTCCTTATATAAGACTTCCGTGCATATGTTCTTTCTCCTGGGCCTCAGGCCCAATGTCTGTATCGATCCATCAATCTCTCCCAGTCCAAATGAAACACTTGAGGGTTTCAGTGGCCCAAATGCCTTTACCTCCACAAAATCACCCTCTCAGAATAAGCTCGAAGGTTTCCATTATTCCCTTTGGGATTGCCGGCCCGTTTCACATGCCAAAAATCTCCAGCCCGCTAGGCCCGGATAGTCCAAAAAAGAAAAAGAGTCCTGTAATTAGAACATAACAGTCCTCAGAGGAAAATCTTTCCATGTCATTGAAAGCCCGTGCCCTAATGGTTTTTGTTCTTACTCTATGTTCCGAAACAGAAAGAAGGCAAGATTTCAGAAAAGCGCTGGGACAGAAGTTCCAGACGTTTGACCCGACTGCTTACTCCTCTACTTCCATCATTCCAGCCCGAAGTAGACTCCAGCTCATCTGACATGTCGGTCCAGGACGATATCCCTCAGGAGGATCATCAAGCAGGGGGGGAGAACCAGAACACTTCTGTTGAAGCGCTCATGAGAAATTTTGAATTGAAACACCAGGAAGCAATCCAGGCACTCGAAAATAAATATGTGGACATAATCACCAAGCTGGAGGATAAGTTGGTCGCGTTGGAAACGGCAGCCCAAAGCAGGACCACTGGGGGTCCAACGGGGGAGCAGGACCAAATAGCCAGCCTGGTACAGAAGCATCAAGCTGCCATTGAAGCCTTGGAGGCACGGCATACGGCGGCAACAGTTGAGCTCCATGAGAAAATAGGATCTTTGGAGGCGGCAAGACAGGAAAGACCGCTGCAAGGATTTGTCAACCCTTTATACGGCATGGACAATATCTCCTTGGAGGGACATGACACCCAAGTTGGATACGGAGGTGGTGCTCCCGGGGACCAGTTAGCTGTTGAAGTTCAGAGGGCTTTGAGGCGCATTGAGCGCATGGAAAAGGCCGGTAAACCTGCTGGTTTTGACTATCTCTCCATGGGATCTTATCCAGACATCGAGCTACCTGCGAAGCTGAAGCTCCCCACCTTGGCTCTCTACAAGGGCTCGACCGATCCCCAAATCCATTTGGCGATGTTTGATCGAGAGATGTGTAACGCCCCAAAATTCCTATATCTTCTTATCATATTAAACATATACAAGTGGTAGTAGCGGAAGCATTAAACTAGCGGGGCGCTACCGCCACGTTCACAGCTTCTATGAACGCTAAGGCTTAATAACTTACATATCCAAATTTTAACAAAGTTTACAAACTGACTTTAAAACATAAAACCAAAACTCCAGAAGACTAGGTGAAAGTCTCTAATCCCTTAGCCCACACTCTCGAGCTCCTTTAAGTCATCTTCATTTCCTGTATCTGTGGTCATTCAAACAATAACAGAGAAGGGACCACAGGGCATAATGCCAAAAATCAGCAACGCTGAGTAAAATGAAAGCTACCATCAAAAGAAATAGTATATCAAAATAGCCACTGATCATAGCCACTCTTAATCATTTAATAGCTCAAGTAATATTCAGAATAGACCAAGTACTTATCATGATAATTCAAGTATTAACAATAACAGTTTGAGTACAACAATAAGCCATCAGATATATTTAGTTCATAACCAACCAATATATCAAGTAGGATAATTAACCACCCAAATACTCAAGTAATAACAACATGGTGTCCAAGTATGCTTAGATAGGATATAATCCAATTCATTTATTTGATTATCCATTCAACTCCTCCATTTCTATCCAAACCAGTCCAAGGACGAATCCCGATCTTTAAGGCGATCCAACCTTTCCCAAACGCACTCCAGGCCCTAAAAGATGTGCACACCCCCTATAGTACCTTTAAACTATAGTGTAGGAAACCATGAAGCATCTCATGAAGCCCAAGGCATACCATGAGTCCGATATATCATAAGGAGGCAGTCACTGCCCAAGTTACATATATGGCCATATCTCAACAATCCATTCCAATGAATTACTCATTGAACCAGAGTATAACAATTCCAAGTATAGCACGACTCAAAGGGCAAGTTACTTAACAAAGTTTGTATCATACTCTCACAAAGAACATAACAACAACCAAAACAACACTTAAGGCCAGGTTAAAACCATATAACTTTCCAAGGCACTTTGGCCAGATCACACACCAATAAACATATCAGCTTAGCAATTCAAACCATAATTCTTACCTTAAGACCAAGTCTTGATCAATCAAACAAATCATAGTTCTTACCTTAAATCAAAGTCATAAACATACAACACTTACCAACCCATTTGACCTCATTGATAAACATCTTAACCAGATTAGTAAAATACTTCAATCAACCATAAATCATATCTTAATACAAAGACATACTCATCCAAGTACTCACCCATTAGTTAGGCCATAAAATACACTAATCATCATAATAGCTTAGTAAAACAAAATAACCATTAATCATACCTTGAAACAAGGTCACAATCATCCAAACAATCAAGACCTATTTGGCCTTATTATTAACTCATCAAATAGTATTGATTTCAAAGTATAAACAACCATAGTTAACTTCTTAAAACAACTCTAATGAGTTACTAATACATTTGGCTTTAACAACACATAAGTGATCAAACTTGTTCAGAAGTTCTTACAACCATCATGTTACACCAGACAATTCATATAGGTTTCTAATATATTAGATCCTAAGACCTTAATTCCTAGTTTTGTTACACCATCAACTTCATCATAAACACATTAAAGACATTAACAATCCTTAACCCATTTGGTCATATTAAGTTATTAACAACCAGATTATACTACCAACCTTCTCTTAACCCCATAATACATCTTTACTCATGTTAAGTAATCCCTAATCAATTCGGGTATAAATACTAATCAATGAGTCAGATTAGTTTAACAATCACACCTAACAACTTAAATACCCCTTGTAACCATCACATCATTCGGCCATGTTACTAAGACATCTTCTAGGTTCGTTAAGCACCTAATACACCTGATTAACATCTTAGAATTATTCCTACAAAACTGGTGTTCAAACAAAGTTCTTAAGACATCTTCTTTCTTAGATTATAACAACACCAGATTAGTCTAATTACTGTCCAAAACAATCATAATAACTTCTAGATTATTTCCACTTACTAAACAGAAACAAAACAGCATAAACAAACTCTTAAGAATTCAGTAATCAAAGTTAAGTTGTAAACACATCCTTTTCTTCCTTAAAACACTTTTCTAACTCTTCTAGCTTTAGGCTAATAGCTACCGACGAATTTAATCAGATAATATAGGGGTAATACTCTTGTATAACACGTAGATTTGTTAAAGAATGGTAACCATGAAGTTACACCAAACAAACCATAACAATTTCAGCCTCAATAAAATACCTATAACCAGATAAGTTTCAAGATCAATTAAGCTTATAAACCATGCTTAAACATCACAAATCAACTCCCATGTATTCGGTTATATAGGTTAGGTCTTTAAGGCACCTTTTTATTCCTTAAAGCTTATTTCCAACTCAATGGTTTTGTGCCCCAAAATACCAACGAATTTACATAATCCATAAAGAGGTACTAGTCTTTGAATACATATAGATTTTAAGGGATAGTAACCTTGAAGTTACCTTAAGAATTAATGAAGAAACCTTATTTAAGACCATGGAAACTCTTGCTGGAACTGGCACACCCTAATACACCTTTGGAGCACCTAACTTGGACATGGAAATGGAGTGAGTTCTTATGGTTTCTCCTCTGATTTTCGGCCACCAACAGCTAGGAATGGATGGTTAACTTCTAGGAACACCTTACTTCAAGGATTGTAATTGGTATGGAGCTTTCTCCCCCTTCCTTCCTTTCTCGGCCTAAGCTTTCTTCCACATGGTTTCTTCCTTCTTTGTCTTCTTCTTACTGATTACAAAGGGTTTAAGTGGTGGATGAATGATTTGGAAAGGTAAGGATGGAACAAGGATCTCTCTTCTTCTTATTTGCCCTCAGCCAAGACAAGAACAACAAGGTGAGCTTTATTTCTCTTGTTCCATAATGAAGGACGAAATCTTGGTGTTGGATGGAGTATTTTGGAGTGGTGGATGATGGTATTTATAGGCAAGGAGATTAGCTTAGTCAATTTCCTTCCTAGGTGGGTAAGACCTTAAATGGTGACACCTTGAATAACACCTGCTCCAAGCTGATTGGTTCTAGTTAAGGCTTAATATAAGAAAGACAACACATGGGCTGACTAAGGAGGTGGGACAGTAGCCTATTCTCATTGGACCAAGGTGTGGTCTAATAGTGTGGTGACACCTCCTACTAGGCTGCATAGGTGTCGGGATCCTATTGGTCCTAGTGTTAACCAATGCTAATTTGACACCTCGTGCTTGCCACCTCATGCTTGCCACCTCATGCTTGCCACCTCGTGCTTGCCACCTCGTGCTTGCTTAAAGACGTCCTACTTGCCTACTAGCTTGGTCGTGCTTAAGACGTCCTACTAGCTTGCTGAGTCACCTACTTGCTTTCTAGCTTGATGAGTCACCTACTTGCTTACTAGCTTGATGAGTCACCTACTTGTGTGTTTACTACATAAGCTAGCTGCTGCATCACCTACTAGCTTGGTTGTCACAATGTTATTGGAGCATTCTAGCTAGCTTTTTTTAAAAAAAATGATACAAGAAGTGCTATTAAGGACTTTTCTAGTCCTAATGAGTATGCCAATATTAGGATTTAAAAGTGTTTTATAGGTTATTAAGACTTAAACAACAACATAAATCATTCCTTAGAAACTTGGGGTATTTCAAGATGTCTATCCTGAGGCTCAATGATATGCAGAAGGCCAAGGTTTTTGCCCGATACCTAGATGAGATTCCTCAACAATGGTACCTAACTCAAAGAATGAACACCAAGACATACGAGGAGATATGTGAAGCCTTCCTGACTCACTTTGAGTATGCCAAAAATCTGGAAATCACCCGGTCTGACCTGGCCAGCACATGCCAAACGGGAAGTGAGTCCATGTCTGACTTTATAAAGTGGTGGAGGAGGAAGGCAGCGGGCATGCCTACAAGGATGGATGAGCAGGAACAAATTCGCATGATTGTTGAGAACATGCAAAAGCAGTACAATGATGAATTAAAGTATATGTACTTTCCAAGCTTTGATATGCTCATGAGCCAGGTAGGAGTTTTGGAGGAGAAGATCCACAAGGGAGACCTAAAGCTTGGATATCCTCTAGGATCCGGAAGTAATTCAAAGTCCCTAAAATCTGAACCAGCGAAAGCTTCCTACCCAACCGCAGCTTACGCACAGAGCGCACCGCAGAGGTACACGGGACAGTACGAGGTGAATGCAATCCAGCAGCCAAGGGAACAAGGAGGAACTATCTAGCAGTACCACCTCCAAGACCGGATTTCAATCAACGAGAATTCACAGATATCGGTCGGCCCTTGAGTCATGCTCTGAAAAAGCTCCAGGAGCAGAACATCTTACAGCCTCTTCCCTCCCCGACCAGGAGTCACCCGTTTGGGCAGGAGTCCAAACCAGTTCTGTCTCTACCATCAGCTACCGGGTCACGATACCGATCATTGCAGGGCCCTACAGCATAAGATCCAAGACCTGATTGACCAGGGACTTCAGTTCTCAAAGCGCGGGAATATCTTCGGGAATCCTATGACGGAACATCACTAGGAGTCTTTGTTATCTTTTCTTCTTCCTTTAGTTGTTTTGCGTAGCTTTTGTCTTTTTCCCTTGTCTTTTTCTTTTAGTTCTTTAGCTAGTTTAGTTGTCTCTCCCATTTAGTTGGTACTCGATGTCATTGTTACTTCTTTTGGTTATCAATAAAATTTCTTCTTTGTTCACGTTTTAATGTTTATACATTCGTTTATGTGCTAAAAAAAGGAGAAAAAGACCCTCACTCATAAAGCATGTCTGCAAGCATATGAAAGGAAAAACCTTTGTTTCTCATGAAACCTCTTGTACAAAATCACCTTCCCATCCAAGTTACGGCCGCCACACATGTCACAGCATTCCACCATTTCTACCATTTTATCGGACACATAAAAACAAAACTGCTGCCACCAAAAGAACCAAAAGATAAATCATTCAGCAATCACCCCATCACCACTCACCACCATCATTTATCATCACCCCATGCGGTCACCCTCCATAAATAACTTGGGCATTCTAAGGTTTGTTAAGTAAACCCCACAGTAATACTGGGGGCAATCTGAGTTAAGGAATGATAATGTTTAAATGTGCAAACAAGTCTCTGAGTGTACACTTCGCGAGAGTGCCTTGAGCGGTAAAACCAAGAGCGAAAGCGTGTCATTTTTACACGACTCCAGAGAGATCACATTCAAAGGTGAGGTAAACGGCATGACTCCGACCGAAGGAGATAATTTGTAAATTTAAGCTTAAACCTGTGAAAAGTACAAAGAACGGATACACAACTATTAGGGATGACGAAGCACCTAGGTATAGCACTGTTATACCCAAATTTTGACCCCCCTGGTTAAGGTCTACGAGGTTTTGGTGTTGTGAGGGATATTTCAATCAAGTAGTGAGAGATTCCGGCCCGATTGGCGTGTTCCATGGCATGGGGAGCAGCTTCGTCATTGTCAGGGGCGTTTCTATATTTTTTAAGGCTCCTAAGACCTCCTATAGGCTTTCTCTCTCCTCCAAAGGACGCCCAAATCAGCTTGAAATGCTTTGATATTTTAACCCATGATAGACCTCAATCCTTACATTCACTTACACTTTTCTCCTCATTTCATTTCAACACTTATACTAGTTTCCTCACACTAATGCTACAGATTTTGTTTCCTCTATTATGCTACAGATTTTTCCCTCAACACTTATCCTCCAATACTCCCTCATCCAATGCCACTCTTAGCATCTTAAATACATTAACTCACAACCTAGTTCCATCCCATTTACAAACTCATACCCAAATCTGTTACAAGGTACTAAACGCTCCTTTTAAACTCTCCAAATACTTCCTCTTCTTAAACAACTTAAGTCTTCAAATTTCTAGATGAAATTTGACATAGTCTCCCCTATATTCTTAACATTCTCTACACCTCATTTCACAGCTCACATATTCTCATTCTCAAAACCTGTTTATACATCACATTTATACTCACATTTCAATACTACTACAATCAACATAAATTTCTGCACACATACACATACTACCCAAGTTTTCCCAAGCTTTAAAATCTCTTTAAAAGCTCAAAACTGTTACATCTCTTCTCCAATACATTATACATTACTACTAACTCATACCACATACATTCCTCATTGTTAGATACTTAAAAATCTGTTACAATGCCAATAACAAAACTAACCCAAGGTAAGAGCATTACCTGACTTGCTAGTTTTTCTTTCTTTCTTGTCTTCTCCTTCTCTCCTTCTTTGTTCTTCCTCACACCATAACAATGCTACACCACCATACCAATACACTCTAACCATTTAGCATTCATTTTTTTTTTACTCTAACCCTAGAATTTAAATGTTTTAGGGTTTAGGAAAGAGTATTACCTTCCAATGGATGGATGAAGTTCTTGACTAGCAAGAGAACAATATTCTAGCCCAAGAAGGAGCCAAAATCGGCTGAAGCAACAAGGAACAAGACATTCAAAATCTGAAATTTCTTAAATGCAAACAAGGGAGAAGTGATGGATTTTCGAACTTCTTTTTACCTCAAGATGGTAAGGAGGTGAAGGTGCTTCTAATGGTGGACTTGAATCTTCGAATGGGGAATACCCTAAAAACGAAAGTTGAGCTTTGGATTTTGAAAGGAGGAAAATGTTCTCCTTTGCAAGGGGATTCCAATGGTACTAATTTGTAATTTTGGAGCAAGATTTATGGGTTAACAAGAGGAGAGAAGGGGGAAGTTGTGTGAGCTCTTTCTAATTCTCCATGGGAGTCGTAAGGAAGAACAAGAATAGAGAAGGAGGAGGAGGGGGGAGTGCCAATGTGAGAGGAAGAGGGGAGTGAGGAGAGAGAGTCTTATTTTTGCTTTTTGATTTCTTAATGGTTTGTCTTTAGCAAATATGAAAATCATAAAGAGAGGAGAGTGGGGGAGGCTCCAATCGGCCACATAAATGCCCCTCTACAGATTTTTGCTTTTATTTGCAAAAAATGGACAACTAACTGTGTCTATTGCATTCTCACCCCACAACTTACCGGTTGTTACAGTTCTTACTAACGGTACTCGTTTTCTGGAATTTTCTCGTTTAATTAATTTTATTGGTTCTAAAGCTCCACTAATATTTATTAGTGACTATTTAGTTGACCAAAATTGTTTACAAGTCTGTTTGACCCGCTTAAGTCACGTTTTCCCGGTTCCTCGAAAAGCGCGCTTTAAGGTTCGTTTACGCTTTTAATACATATTTGGATCCTTTTCTTCGGGAGTTGTTCCCATATATTATTTAGGTCGTATTAAACCTTTAGAATCCATATAATGCGCTAACCGAGGTCTCATACCTCCCATGGTTATTAACGCTTATTTAGCGTTTCCGCTTTTAAGCGTATTTATTTCTTTTGGATTTATTTTCCTTACCAATATTACTCAAGCATTATTAGGCTCTTAAATAAGGATTAGAATTATCTTATCAGATATTAAGTTTGGGGTATTTCAATCTACCCCCCTTAAGAACTTTGTCCTCAAAGTGCTCAAGGTTATACGGTTAATGCTTGTGCATTCATACTTGTCTATGCCAGACGTCGTACATTCTTCCTCCTTACAACTCTCAATCCATTACTCAAGATTCCTACTTTCCATGCCTTACCAATGCACAATAATTACTCAAATCCACGTTACTACCAGCCATCCAGTTCCTCATTACAAAATTTAAACGTACATGCAGTGCAAAGCTATCCCCAAAGCAATGCAATACACATTACAATCCCGCAGGCACTAGGTCATCTAGACACAGGACTCTTCTATGTCCCGCTGCCTTGGAATAATACGATACGATACTCTACTACCTTCTCAGGCATACTCTTCTAGCAAATCCTTCATCTCCAGGCTAAGAAAAATTCTTTCGCAACTACTACTTAGAAGTCCTCCACAACATACAACTCCAATTCCAGTTTGTATTTATTGCTTCTACCCTATGCGTGATTCTTGTGACCACTTGAGGGGAGCTTCAAGAATCATTCGACCCTGATGTGATCAGCATCAGTGTTGAACTATCTTTTCCACCCAATGTGTTTGGTTTCCCTTGATCTGATCAGGATCAAGTTCGACTTCCCACATCAGATTCAACCAAACAAAACTAATTAATTGTTTTCATTTTCTATCTTTTTACTCTTTCTAGTCGTGATTACGAATTCATACACTCCCAAAGGATGGAATTCAGTCCATCAATCATTCTCAATCTACTTCCCAAATACTTCCTCGGAATTTGATGCCTAAATGCTCATTTCATAAATCTTCTCACTTTCTTCCATTACCCTCTATTATCTCTACTATTCCGACTAGGGAATACAGTACTTATGAAATTCAGCTGTCCTCAATTTATTTCCAATAACATACTACGAACACACCGCTCATGGGCTACATTCCTCTACTACTCATAGCAATCCGTACTACTTCTTTAAGGAACAATACTTGTGGAGCTCCGTCCACTACTCATTCTCAATTGTCCCAAAACAATCACCTAGGGAACTCATTTCCTCTAGGTTCTACATCGGTTTTATACGACTCATGCATCATACTGCCATGTCTAAGTTCAAATAGACATACACGATAGGAATTATCATTTCCAAAAGGGTTTCTCTACTCTTCCTTACAAATACTCTCACATTGGAGTTACAAGATGGTTATATTCATCCAATGGTATTCGCATCTCTTGTGCCTAATTACCACAATTACAAAATGAATGAATACGTAAGTTATCTGACATAAGTACTAATCATCAATTCGATTCTCATTTGTGCTATGCACATTATAGTTTCTGTGTTTATTCATGAAACTTACATAAGCGGTTTTCGCTCTACCCCCCCGTAAAAGGGATTACGCCCACTAATCTACCATATGTTACTATTAAACATTGGTTTACTCGATTTGGGCAACTGAAGCGTTAGCTCACTACGATATACTATACAATATGCTCTGGTCAAAGGGTCTTAACCATACCAATGGTTTAGTTCTTGTACCGAGGATTCCTATATGAGTTTATTTAACTCATAATTGATTGAGTTCTAGCCTATTAGGCTTCAAGGACATAGTAGCCATTCTTTCTTACTACTAGGTGTATTACATTTCCTAGCTAGGGGCCCACTAGCTTCTGCTGCGTGACCCCGAAAACTTGGTTTATTCACCCTTCATGTATCCTTAATGTGCTATACATCACCTTTAATCCTCTAATTGTGGACATAAGGTTTACTAGCAGTGTGGTATTCTTTTACCGCTGTTTTGAACTCAATGCGTTTTAGATGTGACCAGCTCTCTGGTAATCTATACACTTACTATTCGTGCCTCCACGATTATTCATTAAGTTCCTCCGACTGTTGTCGGGCGAGGTTAAGTCACTACCTAGATGTAGTGCTTCCTCTGTTGTCACTAGCTTCTGAAGAATACCAGTTCTTCTGGTTCAGTACAAGTGTTCTTTGCTTGTATGACCTTGCATCTCAATGCGTCGTTCCAAGTGACTTTCTTCAATCTTCTTTCACCTTTTATTCCAATGGAATTCACATCTTGTGATTGTTAGTGTGCTTACACTCTTTGTGCTTCTTTGGCCTTAGGCCGCACGGTTTGTTTGCTAAGCTTGCTTGAATGACGGTGTTATGCCATGTTGTTGGTGAAAGAAGGTTTACTACGGTTTACATTTCCCATATTCCTAGCTATGCATTAGATCATTACTGCGCGAGTGCAATACCAAAACACTCAGTCATATAGAGTGCAGAGCGTAAAACGCTTGGCAGTAAATCACTTATGTGATAGGGATGAATATTCTGCTTGTCATCTCATACTTATTACTTCGTGTCATTGTCCAACTACGTCCTCATTGCGGTCGCTTGTTGCGCACCGTATTCTTACTCACTATATACAACATCATTTTACGGTCTCCGTTACTGTGGTAGCTTGCATTACGGGAATTTTCTGGCCGACCAAACTTGCAAGTCCGGTCACAAGTTCGGTCCATTCCAGAGGGTTTCTGACGGGAGAATTTTCTGGTCCGACCGAACTTTGCAAGTCCGGTCGCAAGGTCGGTCGATTCCAGAAGGTTTCCCGGTCTTTGTAAATCTGGGTCGACCGAACTTGCAAGCGGTCCGGCCCAGTACTCAGTTTTAAAATCTGTTTTTGGGTGTTTTCTTTACCCATTGCTTTCCAATCTTTACCAATACTTCCCCACATGATTTAGCACTAATTAACCGTCTAAATCACCCTGGTTCGTTCATCCACCAAACTTACTACTCAATCCTTACATTCACTTACACTTTCTCCTCATTTCATTTCAAAACTTATACTAGTTTCCTCACACTAATGCTACAAATTTTGTTTCCCTATTTGCTGCAGATTTTTCCCTCAACACTTATCCTCCAATACTCCCTCATCCAATGCCACTCTTAGGATCTTTAAATACACTAAACTCACAACCTAGTTCCATCCCATTTACAAACTCATACCCAAATCTGTTACAAAATGTACTAAACGCTCCTTTTTAAACTCTCCAAATACTTCCTCTTCTTAAACAACTTAAGTTCAAATTTCTAGATGAAATTTGACATAGGTCCCCCTATATCTTAACATTCTTACACCTCATTTCAGCTCACATATTCTCATTCTCAAACCTGTTTATACATCACATTATACTCACATTTCAATACTACTACAATCAACATAAATTCCTGCACACATACACATACTACCCAAGGTTTTCCCAAGCTTTTAAAAATCTTTTAAAAGCTTCAAAACTGTTACATTTCTTCTCCATACATTACTACATTACTACTATCATACCACATACATTCCTCATTTTAGATACTTAAAATCTGTTACAATGCAATACACAAACTAACCCAAGGTAAGAGCATTACCTGACTTGCTAGTTTTTCTTTCTTTCTTGTCTTCTCCTTCCTTCTTTCCTTCTTCTTTGTTCTTCCTCACACCATACACAATGCTACAACCACATACCAATACACTCTAACCATTTAGCATTCATTTTTTTTTTACTCTAACCCTAGATTTAAATGTTTTAGGGTTTAGGAAAGAGTATTACCTTCCAATGGATGGATGAAGTTCTTGACTAGCAAGAGAACAATATTCTAGCCCAAGAAGGAGCCAAAATCGGCTGAAAGCAACAAGGAACAAGACATTCAAAATCTGAAATTTCTTATAATGCAAACAAGGGCTAGAAGTGATGGATTTTCGAACTTCTTTTTACCTCAAGATGGTAAGGAGGTGAAGGTGCTTCTAATGGTGGACTTGAATCTTCGAATGGGGAATACCCATAAAAACGAAAGTTGAGCTTTTGGATTTTGAAAGGGAGGAAAATGTTCTCCTTTGCAAGGGGATTCCAATGGTACTAATTTGTAATTTTTGGAGCAAGATTTATGGGTTAACAAGAGGAGAGAAGGGGGAAGGTGTGAGCTCTTCTAATTCTCCATGGGTGTCGTAAGGAAGAACAAAGAATAGAGAAGGAGGAGGAGGAGGGGAGTGCCAATGTGAGAGGAAGAGGGGAGTGAGGAGAGAGAGTCTTATTTTTGCTTTTTGATTCCTTAATGGGTTTGTCTTTTAGCAAATATGAAAATCATAAAGAGAGTGAGAGTGGGGGAGGCTCAATCGGCCAATACATGCCCCTCTACAGATTTTGCTTTTTATTTGCAAAAAATGGACACACTAACTTTGTCTATTTGCATTCTCACCCACAACTTACCGGTTGTTACAGTTCTTACTAACCGGTACTCGTTTTCTGGAATTTTCTCGTTTAATTAATTTTATTGGTTCTAAAGCTCCACTAATATTATTAGTGACTATTTAGTTGACCAAAATTGTTTGACCGTTACAAGTCTGTTTGACCCGCTTAAAGTCACGTTTTCCCGGTTTCCTCGAAAAGCGCGCTTTAAGGTTCGTTTACGCTTTTAATACATTATTTGGATCCGTTTCTTCGGGAGTTGTTCCCATATATTATTTAGGTCTTATTAAACCTTTAGAATCCATATAATGCGCTAACCGAGGTCTCATACCTCCCATGGTTATTTAACGCTTATTTAGCGTTTTCCGCTTTTAAGCGTTTATTTATTTCTTTTGGATTTATTTTTCCTTACCAATATTACTCAAGCATTATTAGGCTCTTAAATAAGGATTAGAATTATCTTAATCACTATATTAAGTTTGGGGTATTTCAATCTACCCCCCTTAAGAACTTTGTCCTCAAAGTTGCTCAAGGTTATACGGTTACAATGCTTGTTCATTCATACTTGTCTATGCCAGACGTCGTACATTCTTCCTCCTTACAACTCCTCAATCCATTACTCAAGATTCCTACTTTCCATGCCTTACCAATGCACAATAATTACTCAAATCCACGTTACTACCAGCCATCCAGTTCCTCATTACAAAATTTAAACGTACATGCAGTGCAAAGCTATCCCCAAAGCAATGCAATACACATTACAATCCCGCAGGCACTTAGGTCATCTAGACACAGGACTCTTCTATGTCCCGCTGCCCTTGGAATAATACGATACGATACTCTACTACCTTCTCAGGCATACTCTTCTAGCAAATCCTTCATCTCCAGGCTAAGAAAAATTCTTTCGCAACTACTACTTAGAAGTCCTCACAACATACAACTCCAAATTCCAGTTTGTATTTATTGCTTCTACCCTATGCGTGATTCTTGTGACCACTTGAGGGGAGCTTCAAGAATCATTCGACCCTGATGTGATCAGCATCAGTGTTGAACTATCTTTCCACCCCAATTTGTGTTGGTTCCCTTGATCTGATCAGGATCAAGTTCGACTTCCCACATCAGATTCAACCAAAAAACTAATTTAATTGTTTCATTTTCTATCTTTTTACTCTTTCTAGTCGTGATTACGAATTCATACCACTCCAAAGGATGGAATTCAGTCCATCAATCATTCTCAATCTACTTCCCAAATACTTTCCTCGGAATTTGATGCCTAAATGCTCATTTCATCAATCTTCTCTACTTTCTTCCATTACCTCTATTATCTCTACTATTCCGACTAGGGAATACAGTACTTATGAAATTCAGCTGTCCTCAATTTATTTCCAATAACATACTACGAAAACCACCGCTCATGGGCTACATTCCTCTACTACTCATAGTCAATCCGTACTACTTCTTTAAGGATACAATACTTGTGGAGCTCCGTCCATACTCATTCTCAATTGTCCAAAACAATCACCTAGGGAACTCAATTCCTCTAGGTTTACATCGTTTTATACCGACTCATGCATCATACTGCCATGTCTAAGTTCAAATAGACATACACGATAGGAATTATCATTCCAAAAGGGTTTCTCTACTCTCCTTACAAATACTCTCACATTGGAGTTACAAGATGGTTATATTCATCCAATGGTATTCGCATCTCTGTGCCTAATTACCACAATTACAAAATGAATGAATACGTAAGTTTATCTGACATAAGTACTAATCATCAATTCGATTCTCATTGTGCTATGCACATTATAGTTTCTGTGTTTTATTCATGAAACTTACATAAGCGGTTTTCGCTCTACCCCCCTTTAAAGGGATTACGCCCACATAATCTACCATATGTTACTATTAAACATTGGTTTACTCGATTTGGGCAATCTGAAGCGTTTAGCTTCACTACGATATACTATACAATATGCTCTGGTCAAAGGGTCTTAACCATACCAATGGTTTAGTCTTTGTACCGAGGATTTCCTATATGAGTTTATTTAACTCATAATTGATTGAGTTCTAGCCTATTAGGCTTCAAGGCATTAGTAGCCATTCTTTCTTACTTACTAGGTGTATTACATTTCCTAGCTAGGGCCCACTAGCTTCTGCTGCGTGACCCCGATAACTTGGTTTATTCACCCTTCATGTTATCCTTAATGTGCTATACATCACTTTTAATCCCTCTATGTGGACATAAGGTTCTAGTAGTACAGTGTGGTATTCTTTTACCGCTGTTTGAACTCAATGCGTTTTAGATTGTGACCAGCTCTCTGGTAATCTATTACACTTACTATTCGTGCCTCCCGATTATTCATTAAGTTCCTCCGACTTGTTGTCGGGCGAGGTTAAGTCACTACCTAGATGTAGTGCTTCCTCTGTTGTCACTAGCTTCTGAATAATACCAGTTCTTCTGGTTCAGTACAAGTGTTCTTTGCTTGTATGACCTTGCATTCTCAATGACGCGTCGGTCCAAGTGACTTTCTTCAATCTTCTTTCACCTTTTATTCAATGGAATTCACATCTTGTGATTGTTAGTGTGCTTACACTCTTTGTGCTTCTTGGCCTTAGGCCGCACGGTTGTTGCTAAGCTTGCTTGACTGGCTTATGCCATGTTGTTGGTGAAAGAAAGGTTTACTACGGTTTACATTTCCCATATTCCTAGCTATCGCATTAGATCATTACTGCGCGAGGAGTGCAATACCAAAACACTCAGTCATATAGAGTGCAGAGGCGTAAACGCATGGCAGTAAATCACTTATGTGATAGGGATGAATATTTGCTGCTTGTCATCTCATACTTATACTTCGTGTCATTGTCCAAACTACTTCATGCATTGGGTCGCTTGTGTGCGCACCGTATTCTTACTCACTATATACAACATCATTTTTACGGTCTCCGTTACTGTGGTAGCTTGCATTACGGGAATTTTTCTGGCCGACAAAACTTGCAAGTCCGGTCACAAGTTCGGTCCATTCCAGAGGGTTTCTGACGGGAGAATTTCTGGTCCGACCGAACTTGCAAGTCCGGTCGCAAGGTCGGTCGATTCCAGAAGGTTTCCCGTCTTTGTAAATCTGGGCTCGACCGAACTTGCAAGTCCGTCCGGCCAGTACTTCAGTTTAAAATCTGTTTTTGGGTGTTTTCTTTACCCATTGCTTCCCAATCTTTACCAATACTTCCCCACATGATTTAGCACTAATTAAACCGTCTAAATCACCCTGGGTTCATCCACCAAACTTACTACTCAATCCTTACATTCACTTACACTTTTCTCCTCATTTCATTTCAACACTTATACTAGTTCCTCACACTAATGCTACAAATTTTGTTTCCTCTATTATGCTGCAGATTTTTCCCTCAACACTTATCCTCCAATACTCCCTCATCCAATGCCACTCTTAGGATCTTAAATACACTAACTCACAACCTAGTTCCATCCCATTTACAAACTCATACCCAAATCTGTTACAATGTACTAAACGCTCCTTTTAAACTCTCCAAATACTTCCTCTTCTTAAACAACTTAAGTCTTCAAATTTCTAGATGAAATTTGACATAGTCTCCCCTATATTCTTAACATTCTCTACACCTCATTTCAGCTCACATATTCTCATTCTCACAACCTGTTTATACATCACATTATACTCACATTTCAATACTACTACAATCAACATAAATTTCCTGCACACATACACATACTACCCAAGGTTTTCCCAAGCTTTTAAACATCTTTTAAAAAGCTTCAAAACTGTTACATTCTCTTCTCCAATACATTACTACATTACTACTACTCATCCACATACATTCCTCATTGTTAGATACTTAAAATCTGTTACAATGCAATACACAAACTAACCCAAGGTAAGAGCATTACCTTGACTTGCTAGTTTTTCTTCTTTCTTGTCTTCTCCTTCCTTCTTTCCTTCTTCTTTGTTCTTCCTCACACCATACACATGCTACAACCACCATACCAATACACTCTAACCATTTAGCATTCATTTTTTTTTACTCTAACCCTAGAATTTAAATGTTTTAGGGTTTAGGAAAGAGTATTACCTTCCAATGGATGGATGAAGTTCTTGACTAGCAAGAGAACAATATTCCTAGCCCAAGAAGGAGCCAAAATCGGCTGAAGCAACAAGGAACAAGACATTCAAAATCTGAAATTTCTTATAATGCAAACAAGGGCTAGAAGTGATGGATTTTCGAACTTCTTTTTACCTCAAGATGGTAAGGAGGTGAAGGTGCTTCTAATGGTGGACTTGAATCTTCGAATGGGGAAATACCCATAAAAACGAAAGTTGAGCTTTGGATTTTTGAAAGGAGGAAAATGTTCTCCTTTGCAAGGGGATTCCAATGGTACTAATTTTGTAATTTTTGGAGCAAGATTATGGGTTAACAAGAGGAGAGAAGGGGGAAGTTGTGTGAGCTCTTCTAATCTCCATGGGTGTCGTAAGGAAGAAGAAGAAAGAATAGAGAAGGAGGAGGAGGGGGAGTGCCAATGTGAGAGGAAGAGGGGAGTGAGGAGAGAGAGAGTCTTATTTTTTGCTTTTTGATTTCCTTAATGGGTTTGTCTTTTAGCAAATATGAAAATCATAAAGAGAGTGAGAGTGGGGGAGGCTCAATCGGCCACATACATGCCCCTCTACAGATTTTTGCTTTTTATTTGCAAAAATGGACACACTAACTTTGTCTATTTGCATTCTCACCCCACAACTTACCGGTTGTTACAGTTCTTACTAACCGGTACTCGTTTTCTGGAATTTTCTCGTTTAATTAATTTTATTGGTTCTAAAGCTCCACTAATATTTATTAGTGACTATTTAGTTGACCAAAATTGTTACAAGTCTGTTTGACCCGCTTAAAGTCACGTTTTCCCGGTTTCCTCGAAAAGCGCGCTTTAAGGTTCGTTTACGCTTTAATACATTATTTGGATCCGTTTTCTTCGGGAGTTGTTCCCATATATTATTTAGGTCTTATTAAACCTTTAGAATCCATATAATGCGCTAACCGAGGTCTCAACCTCCCATGGTTATTTAACGCTTATTTAGCGTTTTCCGCTTTTTAAGCGTTTATTTATTTCTTTTGGATTTATTTTTCCTTACCAATATTACTCAAGCATTATTAGGCTCTTAAATAAGGATTAGAATTATCTTAATCACTATATTTAAGTTTGGGGTATTTCAATCTACCCCCTTAAGAACTTTGTCCTCAAAGTTGCTCAAGGTTATACGGTTACAATGCTTGTTCATTCATACTTGTCTATGCCAGACGTCGTACATTCTTCCTCCTTACAACTCCTCAATCCATTACTCAAGATTCCTACTTTCATGCCTTACCAATGCACAATAATTACTCAAATCCACGTTACTACCAGCCATCCAGTTCCTCATTACAAAATTTAAAAGTACATGCAGTGCAAAGCTATCCCCAAAGCAATGCATACACATTACAATCCCGCAGGCACTTAGGTCATCTAGACACAGGACTCTTCTATGTCCCGCTGCCCTTGGAATAATACGATACGATACTCTACTACCTTCTCAGGCATACTCTTCTAGCAAATCCTTCATCTCCAGGCTAAGAAAAATTCTTTCGCAACTACTACTTAGAAGTCCTCCACAACATACAACTCCAAATTCCAGTTTGTATTTATTGCTTCTACCTATGCGTGATTCTTGTGACCACTTGAGGGGAGCTTCAAGAATCATTCGACCCTGATGTGATCAGCATCAGTGTTGAACTATCTTTCCACCCCAATTTGTGTTTGGTTCCCTTGATCTGATCAGGATCAAGTTCGACTTCCCACATCAGATTCAACCAAACAACTAATTAATTGTTTTCATTTTCTATCTTTTTACTCTTTCTAGTCGTGATTACGAATTCATACCACTCCAAAGGATGGAATTCAGTCCATCAATCATTCTCAATCTACTTCCCAAATACTTTCCTCGGAATTGATGCCTAAATGCTCATTTCATCAATCTCTCTACTTCTTCCATTACCCTCTATTATCTCTACTATTCCGACTAGGGAATACAGTACTTATGAAATTCAGCTGTCCTCAATTTATTCCAATAACATACTTACGAACACACCGCTCATGGGCTACATTCCTCTACTACTCATAGTCAATCCGTACTACTTCTTTAAGGATACAATACTTGTGGAGCTCCGTCCACTACTCATTCTCAATTGTCCCAAAACAATCACCTAGGGAACTCAATTTCCTCTAGTTCTACATCGGTTTTATACCGACTCATGCATCATACTGCCATGTCTAAGTTCAAATAGACATACACGATAGGAATTATCATTTCCAAAAGGGTTTCTCTACTCTTCCTACAAATACTCTCACATTGGAGAGTACAAGATGGTTATATTCATCAATGGTATTCGCATCTCTTGTGCCTAATTACCACAATTACAAAATGAATGAATACGTAAGTTTATCTGACATAAGTACTAATCATCAATTCGATTCTCATTTGTGCTATGCACATTATAGTTTCTGTGTTTTATTCATGAAACTTACATTAAGCGGTTTTCGCTCTACCCCCCTTAAAAGGGATTACGCCCACATAATCTACCATATGTTACTATAAACATTGGTTTACTCGATTTGGGCAATCTGAAGCGTTTAGCTTCACTACGATATACTATACAATATGCTCTGGTCAAAGGGTCTTAACCATACCAATGGTTTAGTCTTTGTACCGAGGATTCCTATATGAGTTTATTTAACTCATAATTGATTGAGTTCTAGCCTATTAGGCTTCAAGGCATTAGTAGCCATTCTTTCTTACTTACTAGGTGTATTACATTTCCTAGCTAGGGCCCACTAGCTTCTGCTGCGACCCCGATAACTTGAGTTTATTCACCCTTCATGTTATCCTTAATGTGCTATACATCACCTTTTAATCCCTCTATTGTGACATAAGGTTTACTAGCAGTGTGGTATTCTTTTATACCGCTGTTTGAACTCAATGCGTTTTAGATGTGACCAGCTCTCTGGTAATCTATTACACTTACTATTCGTGCCTCCACGATTATTCATTAAGTTCCTCCGACTTGTTGTCGGGCGAGGTTAAGGTCACTACTAGATGTAGTTCTTCCTCTGTTGTCACTAGCTTCTGAATAATACCAGTTCTCTAGTTCAGTACAAGTGTTCTTTGCTTGTATGACCTTGCATTCTCAATGCGTCGGTCCAAGTGACTTTCTTCAATCTTCTTTCACACTTTTATTCCAATGGAATTCACATCTTGTGATTGTTATGTGTGCTTACACTCTTTGTGCTTCTTTGGCCTTAGGCCGCACGGTTTGTTGCTAAGCTTGCTTGACTGGCTTATGCCATGTTGTTGGTGAAAGAAAGGTTTACTACGGTTTACATTTCCCATATTCCTAGCTATCGCATTAGATCATTACTGCGCGAGTGCAATACCAAAACACTCATCATATAGAGTGCAGAGGCGTAAACGCTTGGCAGTAAATCACTTATGTGATAGGGATGAATATTTCTGCTTGTCATCTCATACTTATACTTCGTGTCATTGTCAACTACTTCCTCATTGCGGTCGCTTGTTGCGCACCGTATTCTTACTCACTATATACAACATCGTTTTTACGGTCTCTGTTACTGTGGTAGCTTGCATTACGGGAATTTTTCTGGCCGACCAAACTTGCAAGTCCGGTCACAAGTTCGGTCCATTCCAGAGGTTTTCTGACGGGAGAATTTTCTGGTCCGACCGAACTTGCAAGTCCGGTCGCAAGGTCGTCGATTCCAAGGTTTCCCGTCTTTGTAAATCTGGGCTCGACCGAACTTGCAAGTCCGGTCCGGCCCAGTACTTTCAGTTTTAAAATCTGTTTTTGGGTGTTTTCTTGACCCATTGCTTCCCAATCTTTACCAATACTTCCCCACATAATTTAGCACTAATTAAACCTCTAAATCACCCTGGTTTCATCCACCACCAAACTTACTACTCAATCCTTACATTCACTTACACTTTTCTCCTCATTTCATTTCAACACTTATACTAGTTTCCTCACACTAATGCTACAAATTTTGTTTCCTCTATTATGCTGCAGATTTTTCCCTCAACACTTATCCTCCAATACTCCCTCATCCAATGCCACTCTTAGCATCTTAATACATTAACTCACAACCTAGTTCCATCCCATTTACAAACTCATACCCAAATCTGTTACAAGGTACTAAACGCTCCTTTTAAACTCTCCAAATACTTCCTCTTCTTAAACAACTTAAGTCTTCAAATTTCTAGATGAAATTTGACATAGTCTCCCCTATATTCTTAACATTCTCTACACTCATTTCAGCTCACATATTCTCATTCTCACAACCTGTTTATACATCACATATACATTACAATCATATATACTACTACAATCAACATAAATTTCCTGCACACATACACATACTACCCAAGGTTTTCCCAAGCTTTTAAACATCTTTAAAAGCTTCAAAACTGTTACATTCTCTTCTCCAATACATTACTACATTACTACTACTCATACCACATACATTCCTCATTGTTAGATACTTAAAATCTGTTACAATGCAATACACAAACTAACCCAAGGTAAGAGCATTACCTTGACTTGCTAGTTTTTCTTTCTTTCTTGTCTTCTCCTTCCTTCTTTCCTTCTTCTTTGTTCTTCCTCACACCATACACAATGCTACAACCACCATACCAATACACTCTAACCATTTAGCATTCATTTTTTTTACTCTAACCCTAGAATTTAAATGTTTTAGGGTTTAGGAAAGAGTATTACCTTCCAATGGATGGATGAAGTTCTTGACTAGCAAGAGAACAATATTCCTAGCCCAAGAAGGAGCCAAAATCGGCTGAAGCAACAAGGAACAAGACATTCAAAATCTGAAATTTCTTATAATGCAAACAAGGGCTAGAAGTGATGGATTTTCGAACTTCTTTTTACCTCAAGATGGTAAGGAGGTGAAGGTGCTTCTAATGGTGGACTTGAATCTTCGAATGGGGAATACCCATAAAAACGAAAGTTGAGCTTTTGGATTTTTGAAAGGAGGAAAATGTTCTCCTTTGCAAGGGGATTCCAATGGTACTAATTTTGTAATTTTTGGAGCAAGATTAATGGGTTAACAAGAGGAGAGAAGGGGAAAGTTGTGTGAGCTCTTCTAATTCTCCATGGGTGTCATAAGGAAGAACAAAGAATAGAGAAGGAGGAGGAGGGGGAGTGCCAATGTGAGAGGAAGAGGGGAGTGAGGAGAGAGAGTCTTATTTTTGCTTTTTGATTTCCTTAATGGGTTTGTCTTTTAGCAAATATGAAAATCATAAAGAGAGTGAGAGTGGGGGAGGCTCAATCGGCCACATACATGCCCCTCTACAGATTTTTGCTTTTTATTTGCAAAAATGGACACACTAACTTTGTCTATTTGCATTCTCACCCCAACTTACCGGTTGTTACAGTTCTTACTAACCGGTACCCGTTTTCCTGGAATTTTCTCGTTTAATTAATTTTATTGGTTCTAAAGCTCCACTAATATTTATTAGTGACTATTTAGTTGACCAAAATTGTTACAAGTCTGTTTGACCCGCTTAAAGTCACGTTTTCCCGGTTTCCTCGAAAAGCGCGCTTTAAGGTTCGTTTACGCTTTTAATACATTATTTGGATCCGTTTTCTTCGGGAGTTGTTCCCATATATTATTTAGGTCTTATTAAACCTTTAGAATCCATATAATGCGCTAACCGAGGTCTCATACCTCCCATGGTTATTTAACGCTTATTTAGCGTTTCCGCTTTTTAAGCGTTTATTTATTTCTTTTGGATTTATTTTTCTTACCAATATTACTCAAGCATTATTAGGCTCTTAAATAAGGATTAGAATTATCTTAATCACTATATTTAAGTTTGGGGTATTTCAATCTACCCCCCTTAAGAACTTTGTCCTCAAAGTTGCTCAAGGTTATACGGTTACAATGCTTGTTCATTCATACTTGTCTATGCCAGACGTCGTACATTCTTCCTCCTTACAACTCCTCAATCCATTACTCAAGATTCCTACTTTCCATGCCTTACCAATGCACAATAATTACTCAAATCCACGTTACTACCAGCCATCCAGTTCCTCATTACAAAATTTAAACGTACATGCAGTGCAAAGCTATCCCCAAAGCAATGCAATACACATTACAATCCCGCAGGCACTTAGGTCATCTAGACACAGGACTCTTCTATGTCCCGCTGCCCTTGGAATAATACGATACGATACTCTACTACCTTCTCAGGCATACTCTTCTAGCAAATCCTTCATCTCCAGGCTAAGAAAAATTCTTTCGCAACTACTACTTAGAAGTCCTCCACAACATACAACTCCAAATTCCAGTTTGTATTTATTGCTTCTACCCTATGCGTGATTCTTGTGACCACTTGAGGGGAGCTTCAAGAATCATTCGACCCTGATGTGATCAGCATCAGTGTTGAACTATCTTCCACCACCCCAATTTGTGTTGGTTTCCCTTGATCTGATCAGGATCAAGTTCGACTTCCCACATCAGATTCAACCAAACAACTAATTTAATTGTTTTCATTTTCTATCTTTTTACTCTTTCTAGTCGTGATTACGAATTCATACCACTCCAAAGGATGGAATTCAGTCCATCAATCATTCTCAATCTACTTCCCAAATACTTTCCTCGGAATTTGATGCCTAAATGCTCATTTCATCAATCTTCTCTACTTTCTTCCATTACCCTCTATTATCTCTACTATTCCGACTAGGGAATACAGTACTTATGAAATTCAGCTGTCCTCAATTTATTTCCAATAACATACTTACGAACACACCGCTCATGGGCTACATTCCTCTACTACTCATAGTCAATCCGTACTACTTCTTTAAGGATACAATACTTGTGGAGCTCCGTCCACTACTCATTCTCAATTGTCCCAAAACAATCACCTAGGGAACTCAATTTCCTCTAGGTTCTACATCGGTTTTATACCGACTCATGCATCATACTGCCATGTCTAAGTTCAAATAGACATACACGATAGGAATTATCATTTCCAAAAGGGTTTCTCTACTCTTCCTTACAAATACTCTCACATTGGAGTTACAAGATGGTTATATTCATCCAATGGTATTCGCATCTCTTGTGCCTAATTACCACAATTACAAAATGAATGAATACGTAAGTTTATCTGACATAAGTACTAATCATCAATTCGATTCTCATTTGTGCTATGCACATTATAGTTTTTGTGTTTTATTCATGAAACTTACATTAAGCGGTTTTCGCTCTACCCCCCTTAAAAGGGATTACGCCCACATAATCTACCATATGTTACTATTAAACATTGGTTTACTCGATTTGGGCAATCTGAAGCGTTTAGCTTCACTACGATATACTATACAATATGCTCTGGTCAAAGGGTCTTAACCATACCAATGGTTTAGTCTTTGTACCGAGGATTCCTATATGAGTTTATTTAACTCATAATTGATTGAGTTCTAGCCTATTAGGCTTCAAGGCATTAGTAGCCATTCTTTCTTACTTACTAGGTGTATTACATTTCCTAGCTAGGGCCCACTAGCTTCTGCTGCGTGACCCCGATAACTTGGTTTATTCACCCTTCATGTTATCCTTAATGTGCTATACATCACCTTTTAATCCCTCTATTGTGGACATAAGGTTTACTAGCAGTGTGGTATTCTTTTAGCTGTTTGAACTCAATGCGTTTTAGATTGTGACCAGCTCTCTGGTAATCTATTACACTTACTATTGTGCCTCCACGATTATTCATTAAGTTCCTCCGACTTGTTGTCGGGCGAGGTTAAGTCACTACCTAGATGTAGTGCTTCCTCTGTTGTCACTAGCTTCTGAATAATACCAGTTCTTCTGGTTCAGTACAAGTGTTCTTTGCTTGTATGACCTTGCATTCTCAATGCGTCGGTCCAAGTGACTTTCTTCAATCTTCTTTCACCTTTTTCCAATGGAATTCACATCTTGTGATTGTTAGTGTGCTTACACTCTTTGTGCTTCTTTGGCCTTAGGCGCACGGTTTGTTGCTAAGCTTGCTTGACTGGCTTATGCCATGTTGTTGGTGAAAGAAAGGTTTACTACGGTTTACATTTCCCATATTCCTAGCTATCGCATTAGATCATTACTGCGCGAGTGCAATACCAAAACACTCAGTCATATAGAGTGCAGAGGCGTAAACGCTTGGCAGTAAATCACTTATGTGATAGGGATGAATATTTCTGCTTGTCATCTCATACTTATACTTCGTGTCATTGTCCAACTACTTCCTCATTGCGGTCGCTTGTTGCGCACCGTATTCTTACTCACTATATACAACATCGTTTTACGGTCTCCGTTACTGTGGTAGCTTGCATTACGGGAATTTTTCTGGCCGACCAAACTTGCAAGTCCGGTCACAAGTTCGGTCCATTCCAGAGGGTTTCTGACGGGAGAATTTTCTGGTCCGACCGAACTTGCAAGTCCGGTCGCAAGGTCGGTCGATTCCAGAAGGTTTCCCGTCTTTGTAAATCTGGGCTCGACCGAACTTGCAAGTCCGGTCCGGCCCAGTACTTCAGTTTTAAAATCTGTTTTGGGTTTTCTTTACCCATTGCTTCCCAATCTTTACCAATACTTCCCCACATGATTTAGCACTAATTAAACCCTCTAAATCACCCTGGGTTCATCCACCAAACTTACTACTCAATCCTTACATTCACTTACACTTTTCTCCTCATTTCATTTCAACACTTATACTAGTTTCCTCACACTAATGCTACAAATTTTGTTTCCTCTATTATGCTGCAGATTTTTCCCTCAACACTTATCCTCCAATACTCCCTCATCCAATGCCACTCTTAGGATCTTAAATACATAACTCACAACCTAGTTCCATCCCATTTACAAACTCATACCCAAATCTGTTACAATGTACTAAACGCTCCTTTTAAACTCTCCAAATACTTCCTCTTCTTAACAACTTAAGTCTTCAAATTTCTAGATGAAATTTGACATAGTCTCCCCTATATTCTTAACATTCTCTACACCTCATTTCAGCTCACATATTCTCATTCTCACAACCTGTTTATACATCACATTATACTCACATTTCAATACTACTACAATCAACATAAATTTCCTGCACACATACACATACTACCCAAGGTTTTCCCAAGCTTTTAAACATCTTTTAAAAAGCTTCAAAACTGTTACATTCTCTTCTCCAATACATTACTACATTACTACTACTCATACCACATACATTCCTCATTGTTAGATACTTAAAATGTTACAATGCAATACACAAACTAACCCAAGGTAAGAGCATTACCTTGACTTGCTAGTTTTTCTTTCTTTCTTGCCTTCTCCTTCCTTCTTTCCTTCTTCTTTGTTCTTCCTCACACCATACACAATGCTACAACCACCATACCAATACACTCTAACCATTTAGCATTCATTTTTTTTTACTCTAACCCTAGAATTTAAATGTTTTAGGGTTTAGGAAAGAGTATTACCTTCCAATGGATGGATGAAGTTCTTGACTAGCAAGAGAACAATATTCCTAGCCCAAGAAGGATCCAAAATCGGCTGAAGCAACAAGGAACAAGACATTCAAAATCTGAAATTTCTTATAATGCAAACAAGGGCTAGAAGTGATGGATTTTCGAACTTCTTTTTACCTCAAGATGGTAAGGAGGTGAAGGTGCTTCTAATGGTGGACTTGAATCTTCGAATGGGGAATACCCATAAAAACGAAAGTTGAGCTTTTGGATTTTTGAAGGAGGAAAATGTTCTCCTTTGCAAGGGGATTCCAATGGTACTAATTTTGTAATTTTTGGAGCAAGATTTATGGGTTAACAAGAGGAGAGAAGGGGGAAGTTGTGTGAGCTCTTCTAATTCTCCATGGGTGTCGCAAGGAAGAAGAAAGAATAGAGAAGGAGGAGGAGGGGGAGTGCCAATGTGAGAGGAAGAGGGGAGTGAGGAGAGAGAGTCTTATTTTTGCTTTTTGATTTCCTTAATGGGTTTGTCTTTTAGCAAATAAGAAAATCATAAAGAGAGTGAGAGTGGGGGAGGCTCAATCGGCCACATACATGCCCCTCTACAGATTTTTGCTTTTATTTGCAAAAATGGACACACTAACTTTGTCTATTTGCATTCTCACCCACACAACTTACCGGTTGTTACAGTTCTTACTAACCGGTACCCGTTTTCCGAATTTTCTCGTTTAATTAATTTTATTGGTTCTAAAGATCCACTAATATTTATTAGTGACTATTTAGTTGACCAAAATTGTTACGAGTCTGTTTGACCCGCTTAAAGTCATGTTTTCCCGGTTTCCTTGAAAAGCGCGCTTTAAGGTTCGTTTACGCTTTTAATACATTATTTGGATCCGTTTTCTTCGGGAGTTGTTCCCATATATTATTTAGGTCTTATTAAACCTTTAGAATCCATATAATGCGCTAACCGAGGTCTCATACCTCCCATGGTTATTTAACGCTTATTTAGCATTTTCCGCTTTTTAAGCGTTTATTTATTTCTTTTGGATTATTTTTCCTTACCAATATTACTCAAGCATTATTAGGCTCTTAAATAAGGATTAGAATTATCTTAATCACTATATTTAAGTTTGGGGTATTTCACTGCCGAAAGTCACAACACACATTGGTCCGGGACTACAGAGCTGGACCATGTCCCGAACCAGGAAAAATTACAAAAAAGGTGCTTTTTAGATGGCAAATGATGGGGGCTTGTTGGGTAATGCTATTATACGGTTGTTAAGAGTTGTTTGGTGGAATTTTATGGCCATTGGAGTGTGAACAAGTGTGAGGTGAAATGGGAAGTAAATAACATAAGTGGTTAAGCTTGAACTACAATGATTTAGTGGTATTTAGTTGGAGATCATTAGTGATGATATGAGTTAGGTTAATTTAAAGAAATTAACCCCCCGATTCGATTAATGTTTTTGGGTTTGAGAATCTGGACTCCGGATGAGAGTAAACAGCCAAACGACCAACGGTGAACGGTATGGTTTTCTTGTAGCCTGCTTGCTAACGAGGTGTCCCTAGGCTTGTGTGCTATCTGTTTATTTGCTATGACTAAACCAAGATAAAAGCATGCAACCGGACTATTTATTTTCTTGTGTGTTTGCATTGTACTAACACACTTGGCTTTGAGATTAATTACTAACATTACTTAGTAACATTGGATGAGATAAGAAATTCAGTCCTAAATTTGTTGGTTGGTTCAATACCCGAGAAGGTTTAACTAACACATCGTCTTTAAGACTTTCTAATAACTGGAACTTGGGGGAAGTGAGGAATCCGGGACTGTCTCCGGTCATGCATGTTAAGAAAAGGGGGTCGGTATCTGAATCAGATCTGACTTCCGCTTAAGGAATTGTCTTAGGACTTGTTGCCTAGGGTCAAGAGTCAACTTAGTACCTTGGATTTCAGTCCAAGGAAGAAGGCAAATTAAGATGGTGTGGTAGGATCACCTAAATCCTAATTTTAAGATAAGATGTTTATTCAACCAATGGAGTTGATAGCTCATTGGCTAGGGTTGCTTTTAACCCAACAAAAATAAACATTGAGTTAAGATACAACCATTCTTAATAAAGAACAGTTTTGTATATCGAGACTGAGGTAAGAATTAAGATTGAGGTAAGATAAGAATGGACTGAGATTAAGAGATATCATAATTTTAAGAGTTAAAAGACTAACTCACTTACTAAGGGAACACTTTTAAGCTGTTCATTGTGTTTGAACTTTGATTGTTCATATGTGGCTTGTTTTTATTGCACTTCTTATATATGTTGTGCATCTAATCAACTTCATGCTATTGACAATTAGTCGTCGTAGCCCCGTTAGCTTGGGGGCTATAAGAGAATCGTACCACAAAGGTGCTGACCTCCTCGGGGCTACTGTTTATATTTTGCAGGTGAATGTCAGAAGGCGACCGTCCTGAGAGTAAGATGGGGTAGACGTACTACGGTTTTTAAGTATGACCTACGAGTTGTGCATGTACTCTCGTATGGTAACTAGTGTTAGTAAGTTGTATAGGATATAAGGAGATTGTAAGATGTTATGTAACTGGTTAAGTCTTATAAGCACTAATGTTCGGTATATTCGGGTCCATCAGACTGTAGCTAGATCTTGGAGATTTTAGTATGCCTAGTTGGTCACATGGGTGACTAACGGCGGTAAACACCAAATGTTGTAAGAAATCCGCTACAAAGTTAATATAAGTGAATGGAGGTTTATGAGATAAGTATGGCTTTATGAATTGGGGTATTACAAAAAGTGGTATCAAAGCGTAGTTACGCTCTGATGATAGGAATTACTGAACTTAGGAGATACTGAGGTTGAGTTTGAGTTATGGGTTAAGGGTTGAGTGATAGAGTGAGATGTGCGTTAGTTAGGACTTCCCGGTGTTTACCGGATATCCATAGTACCTAAACCCGCCCTCCACATCCCTTGCTTGAACTACGGGGAACAAACGCCAGAGAGAAGAAAGCTTTCTCTTACTCACTCGGGATAACCCGATCTGGTAGTTAGTTAACAGTAAGAAATACGAGAAACATTTTGTTGTACAACAGTTTACGAGAACTTGAATGTTTTAATTGGAGCGCAACGATGAAACGGCGCTGCCAACGGGATTCTACCAATAAAGAACGGTAATTACTTACTGGCAACATGGGCGCGCTACGCAGTCGAGTTACCCCGCCATACCAATGATAAGAAAAGCACTACGAGCGCAATGGAAAGGAAAAGAGAAGCGACATGAGTACCGGACAGCATTCCGAAAGGGCTAAGCAATGGCATAATACATAGTATGAGAATTAAGACTACCGGAAGTCCAGTTAGAAAACAAGAACTCCAAACCCCATACAATGAGAAAGTAACAAACCTGGCCAACATAGCGCAAGTGACAATAAAGACGCGTACAACTGTATACTGGAATAGGACTACGATGTATTGCCTAGAGGAGAATCAGTACTTGGTAACCACGATAAAATGTGTGGAAACGGGAGCAAGGATTAAGACATAAGTAAGTAAGGAAGGGTTCCCTTAGGAAGAGGAATACCCTAACAAATGACAGTACTGTCAAACCAACCAGGAAACTGTCGGATGGTTAGTTATCCAAAATAAGAGAACATCGAAGGAGTCCCGAGGACTACCAAAGATATAGAAATTAGGTGGAAGTACCACTACCGACGCGCACAGTACCGGTAGCACATCTTGCATGGCGCACTTGCCATAGCAAGTGCTACCACGGTTAAGCTACACGGAGTGCCATCATGGCGATATAGTAGAATGCTACAGTCGTAATACATATTAATACTGGATTGTAAAATCCATGTAACACCCCTACTTACAAAAAATACAGCGGAATATAAAATCTCTACTAGCGTTTACAGACCATCGGGTTCCAAACACCCGGCACCAAACCTCACCAATTACAACAACTTATAAAATTACAAAAGCTACAGTCTGAACTCGAGAAAACAACATAAACATAACTACTAGTAAAATAGAATAACTCTCCACAATTCCTAATTCCCATCCCAATCACTCATGCTCTTCGTGGCCACCTGTATAAACAATTTATACC
>CM041778.1:267685172-267893671 GCA_023374045.1 Limonium bicolor | reverse complement strand
TGCAAGATGAAACCAAGCAGCCCACCCCGGAGGGGTGAGTCAGTTCCCTGGAATGGAACTGGTACAATTCTCTGAAACAATCTTTAAAACATAACTCTTCAAAATAAACAGTAACTTGAAAAAACTCTTGAAAGTAAAACAGGGAAACAAGGCACTTTAAAATCCCCAAGCCAAAGACAACAAGTTAAGGATAAAGATAAATAATAGAAAGGTAAAGTTAGTCAATCCAAAAACCACACCATGAGTTAGTGAACATCCAGTGCTCAAGTTGGAATCAATTCCAGTTAGGAGTAGAAAGACTCAGATAGTCACAAAGGACTAGAATGAAAAGATAGATCCAAGAACCAATAACTCAAGAGTGGAATAAAAACAACTGGGAGAGATGGCCCCCACCGCCAAGTACGTCCTTTTAGGACAGGGGATATACAGCCCCTCACTGTCTACTACGTCCCTTTTGGGACAGGGATGTACAGCCCCTCACTGTTTACTACGTCCCTTTTGGGACAGGGGATATACAGCCTCTCACTGTTACCATTGAAGACGCGCGCACGTCGAAACCTCAAGACCCAGCTCATGGATGAAACGATATCCAGAGTCAAAAAAAGAATTACCAAGATTGTCCTTTTCCATACTTCCACTAGATCACTAACTACGCCAGAGCAATACCAAAACACTCAGTCCTACAGAGTGCAGAAGCGTAAACCCTAGGCAGTTAATGTCTAACGGGATAACCAAATAGAAGGAACCAAAAACCATGTAAGTTTCACATTCAAGGCTCAGTTAGTCACACAAGCTGAGTTAGTCACACAACCATTTCCTTTTTAGAAATTCCACTCAGCACAATTAGCGTTTGTCAAAAACATCCTTTAAGTCTTGTTAGCAAAGCATAAGAGTACGAGAAATCATACCTGGTCAACGCTGTAGCAGTTCTAGTAAACTCGTGCAAACATTCAACAATTCTCTGAGGAACATTGAAGATAATTTACTATCAATAACCTCTACCCTAAGTTAAACTTAAATAAATTCCTCTCTCTTATTTCCAAATATCAATTATCTTATAAGCCCTCTCTTAAATGTTATGTATAACATTTGACTTATTTTAGAAGGTTGTATAGCCCAAGGTTGTAGGATCAAGGAATGTATTTTATTAACACCTGCTAACTGTCCACTCCTATCCACTTTATTCATATTTAACCACAATTGAAATACCCCAAACCTTAGTATGTTGTTTAAACATTTAAATATGGTATATTAAGACTAAAAAGAGTCTTAGAAACATTAGTAAACAATTTAAACCATAGAAAACACAAATAAATGCCTTAAAATCAATTAGGGCTAAATGTGTTCTAAGCTTGGGATAAGCTTGGGTAAGACCTAATGAGCTTACCAAGACCTTATTTATATACTAATGAACATATTAAACCAATTACCAAAGAAAACCAAGCTTGAAAACAAGTTAAAACACAAAATGTGCTTTAAGGAGTCTTAAAGCACATTTTTGAAAAATTGCCTTGTAAATGAGTTTTGAATGGCTAAATGTCCATCATTACTCTTTAATTAACATGTGTACTATATAGTATCACATTTGGAAGTCTATATCAATGGGAAATCAAAAATTTCACATCTATGTGCCTTGTTTTAGTGAATAGTAACAAAATAAGCAAGTTTGTAACATATGTTTGTACAAGTAATTAAATTGGCCAACAAAGACTAAAATACCCTTAGTAATATAAAGGGGGCCGGTTTTGTGGTAATGAGTCACCACATATGCTAGTTATTAAGTAAATAAATGATGACTAATAGTTACTATTTACTTTAATGTATAAATATCTTCTAAAAAGCAAAACCAATCTTCATTCTCTCGTTCCCATCATTTCACACGTCTTCAACCTCTCTTCCATCTTCTTCTTGCTCTCATTCACGGTTTGCTACAGCCCACACCAAAATACCAACTTTGATCACTTGTATCTCCTAGCTCATTTTGCCAAATCAAATTCTAAGACCACCATTCTCTTCCTCTCATCAAGCTCTTCAATTCTATCCTTTCAGAATCTCAAGAGCTCCATTTTGGTGCCAAGAAGAATCTCCATGGGAGGAGCTTGAGCTCATCTTTTACATATATTGTTCTCCTTTGCTTCAAGGTAAGGGAACTCAAAGAAAAATGATGTTTCCCACATGTTTTTGTGTTGTCCGAAAATCACTCTTAAATGTGTCCTTATGTTGCCTTGTTCTAGCTTCATTTCAACCTTTCATGGACTAGGTGGAGTCCTCTCTTGATATATATCCAAACTCTCTTCAAGTTCTAAGGTAAAACAACTATCTTAATGTTTTTAAAACAATGTACAATCTAGGGTTTACAATGAGATGAAGCATAAAGCTTGTATACTCATTTTATCATTTGTATAATGTTTAGAAGTTGACAAAAAATCAAAAGCCTTGCCGATTTAGTCAAGGAAACAAGAAAGAAGTTGTGAGGAAAAGAGGTAAATGTGCTAACCTAATGTGGTTTAAAGTCTTAGGAGAAATGAGCTTATATTGCTTATTAAAATGATCTAAGGAGCCAATGGTGAATAACTTATTAAAATGTTCTTAAAGGCTTAGTAAAAGGCATATGTGTTGTTGAGTGTATTTGCAGGTCAAAGGCAAATATATTGTGGAAATTCAGTGTTTATGATTTATGCACCTTAAGGGCCTAAGAGCCATGTTATTTAAGGGCCTAAGTGCCAAGCAATTTAAGTTATGCACTATATTGTGATGTAGTGCTAAATGTGTGAAGTTTTGTGTATAAGAATGTGCTTGATGGATTTTAGTGTTCTTGGTTGTTTAATGGTGAAAACATTGTGTTTTGGTTTAGTAATGTTCTAGGAGAGTTCATGTCAAAATTTAGGTAATAAACAAGAAGTTCTAAGGGTTTAAAATGAGTTTGGTAAGTTAGGAAATGTTTAGAATGGTTAAGTGTTCAACTAGTGAAAGAAACATGCATTAAGGTATTCTAAGATGTAAAAAGGGCTTAAGTAATGTTCTAGAGGATTTAGAATGCAAAAGAATGTTTTGGGACATTTCAAGATCATGGTGAGATTGTGTTTAGGACTTGTGCAATGTTGATGTATAAGGAAGAAGTGATTTGTTGTATGGGGGATCTATAAGCTTGTAGAGATATTCAAGGAGTTGGTTAGGAAGAAAAGATGCTTGGGAGATGATGTTGTAGTGGTGAGAAAACATTTTAGGAGTTGTGTTGAGGCTTATGCAAACTTTGGTAAAACATGGAGAAGGTATAAACTTGTAAAGGGATTTAAAGAATGACATAAGGAATTGTTTTGTAAGAAAAGATGCTTGGGAGATGGTGTTGAAAGGTGAGGAAATATCTTGGTATAATGGTTACAATAGGCATGAAACACCACTTGGGGACCAAAGGATAAAACATAATAGGTGTTAGGGATTTTGGTAAGAATTGAGTAAGTGTTGGAGGGTATGAAAATGAGTGTTTTGGCACGTCCGAACTTCCGTCCGGACATGGACGTTCGGACATGCCCTGTTGTGTTAGAATTTTCTGAGTCTCGGCCAGTGTCCGGACTTCTGTCCGACCATGGATGTTTGGACACACCCGTCTCTTTTCTCAGGTTTATCCTCGACTTGCGTCCGAACTTCGGGAAACTCGGACACAAGTTCGGTCGCTTGAAATTTTCTTCTGATTTTCTCTCGACCAATGTCCAAACTTTGGAAACTCGGACACAAGTTCGGACATGCGTCTGGCTTCACCCTTTGAGCCTCGACTTGCGTCCGAACTTCGGAAACTCGGACACAAGTTCGGACATGCCACTATTTTGGCCAAAAATTTTGTCTGAGGTTAGGAAGGGTTGTCTAAAAATGGTGATTAGCTAGTAATGATGATATGAGGTTATTTAAGACATGTTAAGAGTGTTATAATGGCAATTAAAATGGTGAAAAGTAATAACAAGTGTGAAAGTAAAATAACTAGAAATGTGAAGTAATAAGCTACTGACGAACTAGTACGTTAAATTAACCGACGTTACTAAATGTGTATAGGATTCTCCAAAGGTGGAAACCAGTCGAAGCAAGGACCAAGGTATGGTTTTCTTGCAGTCTGTTGCCTACCGGTTTACACCGGCTTGTGTGTTGTATGTTTTTCTGTGTGTTCATGACGTTATAAGACTTAATCATGAAATGAGTTTACAGTTGTTCATATTATTGTGATGTTATGATGTGACTCATTTCCCTTGTGTGTGTCTAACATGACTTACCACTTGTTGTGAATTGTTTGTTAAGTTCCACTGTTGAACTTCTAACAAGTGCTAACTGGGAAGTGAGGAATCCGGTTGTCCGGTCATGCATGTAA
Organism: Limonium bicolor; assembly: GCA_023374045.1. Taxonomy (NCBI): domain Eukaryota; kingdom Viridiplantae; phylum Streptophyta; class Magnoliopsida; order Caryophyllales; family Plumbaginaceae; genus Limonium; species Limonium bicolor. The sequence continues at coordinate 267,889,314 of CM041778.1, read as the reverse complement.
GTTTAAGAGTAGATATCTGTATCAGATTCGACTCTTATGTTGTTAAGATTGTTCTCCTTCATTTGGCGTTCGATCTCCCGCTAGCTTCCTTCAAAGCTTACCTATTCTGACTTATGATCGGTTTAGTGGGAACATGTGTTTGTGTGGTGTTTCGGGTCACAATATCCGAACCATCTGTGACTTAAGTTACTCGTTCGAATAACAGAACGGTAATGAGTGTGTGTAACAAGCTTAACATGAGAGTGAACCATTCTCTAGGCTTCTTATGTTATTTAACCTTCTTGGTTTGTTGTTGTGGAAAGAATATCCACTGTGTATGTGATGTTGTGCTATGCAATAAAGTTGCTATGCCATATGTTATGTTATGTTATGTTTAAAATGAATGCCATGTCATCATGACAATTAGTTGCGCGTATCCCGGTAGCCGATGGGCTGCGCGTTAACCATACCAGCCAAGGGTTTGACCCCCTCGGGGGCTCCATATTTTTACTGCAGGATGAGGATCGAGGAAGCAGAGTGGCTGTAGATTCTAGGTTGCAGATGTACTTTTGGTTATTTTGGATGTTGAGCCCGGGATGCGCCTGTGCTCCCGTGGCATTATATTTTGGTTCTGTTTGTATTACAGATGACAGTGGAGTGATATGTACAGTATACAGTGACAGGTTGTATTAAATACTCGGTATGTTGGTTATGTATATATGGTTGATGTTAGTACCTAATGCTCGGGAGTCTGATCATCAGACCGGTACACTTGTATTTATTCTGCCTTGTTAACCACGTGGGTGGTTGACGGCGTTGTAGCACCGAATCGTTTAGTTATTGTTTAGTTATTTTCCGCTGCGGTTTCGTCTAATGTTAAGTGCGTAGTAGGGGTGTTACAATAATCCTCACATTCAAGACTTTTGAGACCTTTATATCATAAATGTGTTTATATTATATAATTAAATCTAAGAATTTCAATAATAATCTTAAGCTCAATACCTTTATTCTTAATTTAGAATAAACATTGTATTATGACCTATGATGGATTCATCTCAGAATACTATACTATTATCTCACAAAGTAAAGATTATGTATTTAAAAAATATCTAGTAGATAACCCATTATGATTAAGTCTTTCCCTTAACTTAATTAAGATCTACATCTTGTATATTGGAATCGTAGTGTTGTAGACGCGTTTTATTATAACTTAATTGAACTGCTAAACTCAATTATCTCATCTTTAGTTCAAAATGACTTTTAATTACAACCATCTAATAAACTTGTCATAAGATGTTAAATTGCTTCTCATCCTGAATAACTATACTATAGTTAACTTAGATTTAACGAATAAATCTTACATTTAGTATTCACAAGGTATATTATATGTTTTATTATTACCTATACAATAAGGTGTTTAGTATAACCTTTTATGTATCCTTACTTACATTTAATTTCCTAAATGTTTTTTTTTACACACATTCCCCCCATAGTCTATGTACAATCCTTTTATACTAAACTTCAATAAACTTAAGTCTTAAATACGTTTTAAATTGCTTTATAAACCTAAGGTTTTAAAGGAATAACTTAATAAATTAATTCCCTTTATTATGTTTTAGGATAAGCATTACATATTAACATAAGGTAAAATTTATCTAAGAGTTAAACTCTGATTCTTAAGTGAAATTGTTAATTACGTAATAAGATAATATATTCTGAAAAATCCCCATACCTTATATTCAAATGATATATTAATATTTTCAATGTTGTAAAGTAGATCAATATGATCTCTTATATAACCTAGTTTCATCTAACTAAAGGTTTTAAGTATCTAATTCCTATTTACAAACCTTTCATAAGTTCTAACTACTGAATACATCACTTAATTATAAACTCACATCCTGAATATTGGTAATAAATGTAATTTATATGGCTTATCTAATTCTAAGAAACTTAAGGATAATTATTTAGATAAATTTCCAAATCATAGTTTAATATAGATTATATCATAATCCTTTTAATGATTTTATCTTAAAACATTACATTATATTTCAATACCATAAATGTTAAGAGATGATTTAATCTAGACTTACTAATCCACTTCACATTTAGATGTAAAATATTACATTTATTTATTATTAACTAGAATAAGATCTATTTGTGTAACATTTTATGTAATCTAATTACAAATATTCCTAAATTTTAACTTATTAATTTCTTAACCCAATTATAGATTTATATTGCGGTCATTGACTAAATATATACATGTATTCTAATACTGTTTATATAAATCTTAGAATTCAAAGGTAACTCAAAACTCAATTTCATAACCATAAATTAATACCACCTCATATAATATTCTTTTATTAGTATCATGTAGAGGTTTAGTTTAACTCATTAATTCCTTCATGTTATATTTCTATAAGGTATTTTACTCCCTTTATTTATTTATTTATTTTATGTATATTTATTAGGATTAATTCAAGACATCCTTTATTTAGTTTTATTGCATCTAATTATTTATATTAACCTTTACACATAACTATATCCAATATGGTTTATAAATAAAGTATTTTCCTTAGTCCCAATTAAGTGTATTAACCTCCACATTATATGATTAGTATAAATATAGATTAATTAAATTCCTTGTTTTAACATATGTTACTATTTTATTTTATAAATACATATATATATGTATTTAATTTTACCTCACTTAAAAGTTGATACTGAAAAATATTTCTTAACATTCTGTATTAAATGTTAGTTTAGTCTTATTATATTATTTTCAACCTATAAAGTTTATTAATAAGCCATACTTTAATTTTTGTTACATTAAAAACCTTATATTATAAGGTAACTTATGAAAAACCTTGAAAATATAATTTTTAAACCTATTTCTTCTTGTCCAAAAATCCCCAAATTAAATATATAGCTACTATAACATTTTAGACATATTATAAATTTTTATTTCATAGAAATTCTTTTTAATTTAACCAATAATTCCATAATACTCAGAACTTGTAAAAATTATAACTTACGTTTAAAAACTCAAAACCCATATTAATTTACCTCATAATAAACTAGATTTTATAAGGAAACTATGGTTAAAATTTCAAGTCAAAACAACATTCGGGAAGGCCATTAACTAAATTCAACAAGTTAGGGTTAAATTCTGAAATATTATAAAACTCAAAACACTCTTTATTATCCACGATCTAATCTTGGCCGTCCATTTCTTTAAATCCAGATCGGACGGCCCCTGAATGCTGAGTTCATCAGCTAATACAAAAACGAACTCGAGTACTAAATTCGATATTTCTCTCAATCCACAGAACGAAATCGAGTGATTCTTGTTTCATTGAACTCGAAATTTCCTTATGGTTCTACTGATACCAATTTCTCTAGCTAACATGCAGTATACACAAAATACGATTCTGGGTTCGAAGTTAGGGTTCTAAGTGGTTACGAATTGTAATCTGTCAAATTCTCTCAGTATAAAGCATAATAGATGAAATTGATACGTGGTTTGGTCGAAAATGAGGAATAGATTAGCAACATCAGAAGAATTTGAAGAACAACTCACCGGAATTGCACAAACGAGGAGATTCAAGTTCGGGTTCTGGAAAAATATTCGAACCTTGCCTGTTCGAGTAGCCAACTTTGAAGCACTATAAGTTTTAGTACAGATCGAGTTAGGCTTTGTTCTTGAGCTTAATCGAAAGAGGAAACATAGCTCTACACATTGATAACAAAACTCACTCTAATTTGCACTACACAGAAAGAAATCTGAGCCGAAAGTTACGAGTTTATACCTTGCGCTTTCTGGAAAAATCTATGATTTTATGTGCTGACGAGTCGAGAATTTAGGCACCTAAATCTTCCAAACGGTTAAATTGGCTTTGGTCATCAACATGAAAGTTGTAGAGGGATTAGAGCTCTTCAAAATGAGCTAAAGAACACGAAATGTGGCTGAGAAACGAAGAATTTATGGCAAGACGAAGTTTACCTGATTTCAGAGAAAACCAGAATTCTGGGTTACGAATTCGCAAGGTGGCAACTTTGGATCAATATTCCCGTTGATGTCGGATGAGTTATAAGATGTATGAGTTATGGTTGGAAAGAGGAGATTAAGGAGAAGAGAATGCAAAAGAAGGCACTCAAAAATTCCAAAAGAGGAGAAAGTTATGGAGGTCACAAGTTAGGACGAAGTCAGTTGCGAAAAACGTGGAGATAGAATTTATCTAAGGTGCCGTTCGGCACGAGCGATTCGTTCTTTTTTGGGTAAAGGTGCAGATTAATCTTGTTAAAGTGGATTGTTGAATCTGTAAAAAAGTTGGCCATAAAGCCCAATTTTGCACCTTTACCGTAGATGTAGGAAATGCTGCGTTTGGGCCATAAAGCTCGGTGCCTTATTTTTTCTGTCCCTGCGTTTTACCTTATTACCCTCACTTAATACAAGATCTACCATCGACTGCGAATGCCCTAAACCCTTCTTCTCACAAGTCGTCCTTCTCTTCCAATTCCACCAGAGCATTTACTCCATTGACGACGATACTGTTACGGTGGAAAATAGAAAATCAGAATGAGAAATTTGTGAATTATCGAAGGGAAAAATATAATCGAGTGACTTACGCTGCCGCTGGACGCCATGATTCGAAGACGATGGATGCAGAAGTTGGAAATCAAGTAGCGTGCGTGCTGGTTCCTGCCATTCGAAGACGATGGCTGCAGAAGTGGGAAATCAGTATGCGTGACTGGTGAAGACGATGGCTGCAGAAGTAGAAAATGGGGAGTGAGCTTGCCGCGGAGTACATGTATTTGTAATGTTAGAATCGTAAAAGTAAGGGCAAAATTGTACTTCTCTCATTATTGTTGACAATTTTCAAAATGTGATAAACGAACGGTAATGGGTAAGGGTGTACATTAATGTGCACGATAAGCTTGCTCTGGGAAATAGATTAATGTCCACATTAAAACAGTCATATTGTAAAGGTTCCGAAAGAACGGGCCCTAAGTGTTGGGCTCGTGTCCCGAGGCGCCTGATGAGTCAGAAGACTTGCCACATCAGCATCTTTTCAAAATTTTGGCTTTAAACTTCATTTTATCATAACTTTGGCTAGGATGATCCGTTTTTGACGTTCTTTTTATCAATCCTCATGGTTTTCCATAACCTTTTTATTGGTATAGGTTTCATGTGCTAGTTTAGTTTGACCATTCTCAAAAATGCAACCCTAGCAAGGCTTAATATTTCTAGGATTTTATATTGACTTTTATGTTTCAAACCAATGCTCCCAATATTTCTAAAATCTTTATAATATAATTGGAGTGTCCAGGAATTTTTTCAAGATTTATTGACTTATAAATCTTGTTATTAAATTCATAATACTATATAATATATAATAATTAAATATTTAATTGTATTCTTTAGAGTTAAATAGGAGGAATCCCCTAAATTAATTTCCATAATTCCATATAATATTAATACTCATAATTCCATACAATAATTTAATATTCATAATTCCTTATACTAATTTAATATTCATCCATATAATAATTTAATATTCATAATTCCATATAATAATTTAATACTTAATAGTATTATTAAAGGTTTAATAAAAGAAATCCCCTAAATTAATTTAAATTAATTTAGTGGTATTTCAATCCATAAGAACGAGAGAATGAGACCTTGGAAGGGCCTCACGGCCTGACCATGATGAGATGAGTTGACGCACCAGTCAGCAGGGAGCTGAACTTGGACGGAATACTAAACGATATAAATTTTCGTAGAGGTACAACCTACTACAAAAACAACTGACAGTACGGTAAGAACTTCAATTCCGAACCTCAAAGAGAAAAACCTAAGAGATCGCTCAGTTATCCTAGCACAACACTATGTAAGCAATAACATACAAGGAATGTATTATAAGATACCATTGAGACTGTTGACACAACGTTCCAACAAGAATAGGATAAGACTCCCAGGATGACCACTAAGAATACCAGCAACAAACATTCTTCATTGAAGATGTTGGTAAACCCCGGAAACAGGAATAGAGGAAATGAACTTAACTTATAACCAACTAAGGATTAAAACACGTACAATCCCGGCAGAGGGAAGCTTAGAGGAGTACAACACGGAGTGGCATAGCCGAGCAGAACAAAACTCGAAAATGACGGTTAGTATTGTTTGCTTAATTCATTAACACCCAAGTATGACTACTCATCAACGGGTGGAGTAGTCAATGAGAGTTGAACGAAGCGTTGAGATGGAATCACATGATAACCTAGATAAATATCCAACTTAGACTTCGTAAGGCGGATGCCTAATACGAACTGATCGGTAATTGTTAAAAGGTGCAAGTATATGAAAACGACAGAGTTGTCACAGACACTAGTAAACGCCAGATCACCTGAACGAACTTCCATAGCGGGAGGCAGGGTGCAACAACTTACCATGAAACCCGATACTACATTTAATATGTAATCTAACGGTGGATAGTGTCTAAGAACCAGAAACTTATGAGGATAACCTACATATGAGTAAGAGTACAAGTAATGAACTGAGACATTAAGCACTAAGAGCCTACGAGTTAAAGATGCTAACCACATCAGAGCTCGAGGCGCAAGAAGGCATAAGAAGACTTATTAAGCGATGAACGAACTACATTTCGTAGATATGAACGGTTACAAACCTATAACTTAGATTGTGGAAGAATTGCCAAGAAAGGGCACCAATGAGAATATTAAGATAATGCTATTGACAGGGGCGGAGAATGAACCATTCCTTTTAGGGTGGGGATACCTCTCCTTGTTGTGGGGCCATGAGTGGGAATAAACCCCTCAAAAAGGGCTTTCACTTATTAGAGATAGAATACTCTCTATTAGAGAATGGAAACCGTAAACCTTGAGATTACCTTAGAACGTACCAGATACACTTGAGTAATAAGGAAGGCTGCATAGAAAGACCTTATATCCAACACCCGGGAATAAGAATCAGTAATCGTCAGAGATAAACATTGTGAGTGCACAACATGGCACGTCATGTGACCAACGCTCAGAAGAGCTTGTGACTCAATGGATGATTTCTTCGGTAACCAGTTAATTACTTGGAAAAGTAACATCATAAAGGATGGAAGAATGTGAGAGAAATTAGCGTACTTATGAACCCGAGATTGAAGCAAAACACCTTCATATTAAGAGATAACAAAAATTACAACACGGTACGACAACCGCCATACACCGAAATTAGAGAACTCCCAGTGTGTTTACACCAAGAAGGGATTGAGTATAAGATAAGACATTAAAATAAATGATTGAGAAGTTATGCCATCAATGATAAACAGGATAATGGCGAGCTACCATGGTAGCAGAAGCCATAGAACGGTACAGGCATAAGGGGGTTAAGTCATGGTGTGCAGTAAAGCGACCATTATGTATAAGCCGTCAAATATTGACACTGAGGCAATTAGATTTATGAGCTGAAACCAATATGAGTAAGGAAATAAGATGAAAGATGAACTATGCATTGATGCCACTAGTCTAGGCCATACGAGGTAAGATTTCACATGAAGCACACTACCCATTCCTTAAGGAACTGGAAATGCATTCCTAGTAGATCAAAATATGAGAAACAAGATGAGAGGCTCTATGGAAAGAGACCTCAGTTACTAGGAAACCGAGTCAGTATGGAATACAGAAAGGAGCTAGAGCATACCTTACCCAAGAACAAGATAGTTGGATTTCCCTTGATTAAGCTCAGGAAGAACAATAAGTGTTATTATGGAACGATGAAAGAGGAGATCGACAACAGAATACTTCATAATTAGCAATAGGTAAACATGTGACGGACACTACGAGTTTACTAAAACGAGACGTGGGACGACTGCACCCCACAGGGGCTTGCATGCCTGACAGGCTCATTTATGAGTTAGTCAGGTAAGTAGTAATGTACCAGTAAGGTACCCCATGCATGTAAACGAGTGGTGTAAGGAACACGAGAAGTAGTCGACTCCGTACCACGGTCAACGACGCAAGACCAGACAAGAGCAGCTACTACCACAAACAGTTGAAGAGAAGGAACTTAGTTGAATCAATGACACAAAGGAATCAGAAAACCCATTTCAGATAGAAAAAAAATAATTAAGAACTATGAAGTACGAAGAGCACGGATTATTAAGTACAGATGTTGGACATGTCTTAAGATGTTAGAGATAAAACTGTAAAGCGCAATAAGCACTAAAAACAGTAGTTTTAGATTAAGAATCATTCTCAGACCAAAGGTCAGTTGGAAAGAACGATTTAGACACTTGAGAGAACACAAAGAGTATGAACGTGAGATCTTCAGGGAGACTGGATAGACAAGCTACAACTCATTAAGGCCGTGTATATATAAAAATAACACGCCCATTAAGAGATCTTTAGTACTAAATTATAAGCATGCAAGATGAGGATATACAGTACTATGAAGGATAAGAAAGGCAGTTAAGCCTAAGATTATCAAGTCGCGCAGCGAAGCTAGCAGACCAGTACCTTAAAAGCTTTACATACCTGATGAACCGAAAAAGGAATGATGTACCGCACATCTTCCAATTGAACAAATATAAGAATTATCGACATAATGCTTTAGAACCTTTGAGGTTAGACCAAACTAAGTTAAGAAAATGGTATAAGTACCGTTAAGGGTCCTCGATACAGAGACTAAGCCAGTAACATGGTTGAGACCCTCTGATCGAATTATAAGTGAGATAGATGACATGGAAGTTGGAATGCTTAGTGAGAATTATAACATCTTGAATCAAAATTCAAGGATGGTAACATGTTGGTTACGTGGGCGTAATCCATTTTAAGGGGGTAGAGCGAAAACCGCTTAGCGTATATTTATGTACTGAGTACATAAACTACGGTGTGCATAGCACAAAAGAATTTGAGAATTTGTTTTACATAAACATTTTGAGATTAATTATGGTTATTGCGCACAGAAGATGCGAATACCATACATATTAAGTGCCTATCTTGTTAACTCCGGTGTGAGTACAAGTTAAGAGAATTAGTGAAGAGGATTAAGGAGACTTAAGGAATATATGAGATATGAGTCGATGCGAAACTACATGCGAGATAAGAATAAGATAACACTATGAGATATTATTCGATATGAGTATGAGGTATATGATGGTGAGAATTGGTATGAGACTGATATAGAATTTAGCAGGAATAGGAGTCCTGGGGTAATTACTAAGAGATGAATTGGGAATGTTTGATGGGCTGAGTCCACACCTTGGAGATGAATTGATTACGACTAGGAAGACTAAAAAGTTAAAAAATTGAAATGAGTGAATTATTTGATGTTTGAAAATGACGTGGGAGGTGGAACTTGATTTTCTAGGGAACCATGGAAACCGAACACAAATTGGGGTGGAAGGATAGTTCAACACTAATGCTGATCACATCAGGGTTGGATGATTCCTGAAACTCCCTACCAGCGGTCACAATTAAATCACGCTAAGGATAAAGGCATTAGGATAAAATGAAATTGGAGTTGATTGTATTTTCAATTAGAGGAATTATTCCTCACTTGACCTCGTAAAAAGGATTTCCTTTTTACTGAGTCTCGCCCATGAAGTCGAGGACGCATGAGCCTTTGTCTTCGGACCGGTGACATGGGGAAACAGAGTAGTTTTGTATTCTAGCCCATGAAGGCGAGGACGAATGTGCCTTTGTCTACGGACCGGTGACAAGGGAGAATACGATGAAAATTATGTGATTATTTTAACCATCAAAAGGAACAAAGGGAATTTTGAGTGCTATACATGCTTAAGCATGTTGTGTGATATTTGAGTATAAGTATATGACAGACCTAATGAGTCAGTAAGTTTAAGTACATTTAAGCATGATCTATATGATCTATGGAATGAGATAAACCGTGTAATCTAATAAAAATAAGATGCATGGGAACTTTGGGGACAAAGTTCTTTTAAGGGGGTAGATTGAAATACCCCAAACCTAAGTATGTTAATTAAACATCAAGTTATGATGAAATAAGGCTAAAACATGCCTTAGGAAGATTGGTATACAATCTAAACCAAAGAAAACACAAGAAAACGTCATAAGGGCAATTTAAGCAAAAATGTGCTCTAAGCTTGGAGTAACTTTGATTAGCACCCAAATATCATTCTAAGACCTTATTAAATCCTAATGGACATGTTAAATCAATTACCAAAGAAAACCAAGCTCAAAAACGAGTTAAAACACAAAATATGCTTTAAGACTCCTTAAAGCACCTTTTTGAGAAATTGTCTTAGAAATGGGTTTTGAGTGGATAAATGCCATGATTACACCTTAATCAACATGTGTACTAATTAGTATCACATTAGGAAGCCTAAATCAATGAGAAACCAAAAATTTCACAAATTTGTGCACTAATTGAATAGTAACCAAATAGTGCCCAAATTAGCCTTTAGTCAACTCTACTTAATTAATTCAAAAAAGACCAAAAGTCTCTTATTAATGAAGGGGGGACGTTTTTTTTAGATGGTGAGTCACCATAAGGGCCAGCAAAGTGAGGAAAGAGGTGGGAAAGTGAGTAAATTCACTATTTGCTTTAAAATGACAAATATCTTAAACTAGCCTTCTCTCTCTCCTCTATTCTTCATTTCTTCTTCTTCCACTGAATTTTTCTTCTTCTTCCTCTCACGAAAACCGTGAGTACAGCCCCATTCTTGCCCCACCTTCATTTGCTCACAAAATCTTCATTTTAGCTCCAAATCCAAAATAAGCTTAGATAACTCTTAGTTAGACTTAGGCCTTGCTTCCTATCTTTTCAAAATTGGAAAAGCTTCATTTTGGAGCCATGGGAAATAGCCATTAGAGGAGGGAAAATTATCTTGAAGGGTTCATTAGCTTCTCCATTCATTCAAGGTAAGGAAAATGTAAGAAAAATCATATTTCCATCATTTTTCCTCCTTTACCGAAAATTATCTTCTCATGGGATCTTGTTTTATCCCTTGAACTAGCTTATTTCATTCTCCAAGGACTAGTGGTGGTCCTTATGGATTCATACCCAAGTCTATCTTGAGACTTCAAAGGTAATCATCCACTTTTAAGCTTTAAAACACACATTTTAACCTAAGAATGAGTTCTATGAGTTTAGGCATATTGCTTAGTGTTCATTAGATTATTTGAATGTGAATTAGAACATTGGCAAGGGAATTAAAGTTCATTACCAAAGTCAAGCAAGGAAATCCAAGGAGAAAAGTGTGAAAAGCTTGGGAAAACAAGGTAAATGTTTTACCTAATGGTGGCTTAAGGTTTTAAGGGATGAGGTTTAGATAAGTACTAATGTAGCTTAAAGCTTACATTAGGTAATGGGTTATAACCTAGGAAAAAGAATTTAAACAAGCTTGTGAACTTGTGACTAAGGAGCCAATGGGAAATGATTTAGTAAGATAAGTATAAGGAGAATTATGAGAACACTTATATTGCTATGGGAGCATTGTTGTGCGTATTTGCAGGTTGAAAGCTATTAATGTGGGAAATTTAGTGTTTAAGTTTAAGTCATTTAAGGGCCTAAGAGCCATGTCATTTAAGAGCCTTAGTGCTATGCAATTTAAGATTATTGCACTATATTGAGTTTGTTATGAATGAGTTGATTTGGGTGAGAAATATGATGAGAAAAATTTGATGTGTGTGAGATGATTGTAAGAGAAAAACCATGCGTATATGGGCATGACAATATACTAGGGAGCTATGGCGAAATTTAAGTAGAAAAAAAGTGTTAAGTGGTGGTTATGAATTAAAATGACCTAGGATTTACTAGGAGTCATTAAAAGAATTTGAATGGAAATGAGTTAACAAAGGTGTCCTTGAGGTTTAGAATGGCCTAGAGTTTTCTAGGAGTAATTAGAGGTTGGGGGGGTGTATTAAACACACCAAAATCATGGTATGAGGAATGTTGAGACTTATGCAAAAATCTGTAGGAAATGGATGATACTTTGAGATGATTTGGTATGAACTAGATAATAACAATGAGAATTTTGGGTAGCTTGTGTAAGTGGTGAAGATGCTAGTGGTGGATTAATAAGGTTATAGTTTGGATGGTAATGAGTGGACTTGGGTGAAGGAAGTGAAAATTCTAGGAGAATGTTGTAAATTGTCAAGGAAAATGACTAGGAATGTATAAGGGTGTTTAACCATGAGCATGGTTAGTAAATTGAGTAAAGGAGGTAGAAATGCCTAAGGAGGGTGTAGGATGGTCAAGGTAAATGAAGAACAATGTTAAGGTTGTAACACCCCTACTTATCATAAATGCAGCGGAAATAAAATACTAAGGCGATTACAGATCATCGGGTTCCAAACACCCGGCCACAAACCTCACCAATTACAACTTATGATATTACAAATGCTACTAGGTCTGAACTCGAGAAAACATAGTATAAAAGTAATGATAACAAAATACAGTAGCTCTCCAAATTCCTAATTCCCATCCCATACACTCATACTCTTCGTGGCCACCTGTATAACAATTCGTACCTGCAAGATGAAACCAAGCAGCCCACCCCGGGAGGGGTGAGTCAGTTCCCTGGAATGGAACTGGTACAACTCTCCAAAACAAAAGTTTAAAACATAACTCTTGAAACAAACAATAACTCGAAGTCAACGCTTAAAACAAAACAGAAGAACAAGGCACATCAAAATCACCAAGTCAAAGATATCAAGTCAAGGATAGAGATAAATAACAAGAAGTAAAGGGAGTCAACTTAAAAGAAACCACGCCAGAAGTTAGTGAACATCCATTGCTTAAGTTAGATTCAGTTCCAATTAGGATTAGAAAGACCCAAGAACCTTAACTCAAGAGTGGAATAAAACCAATTGGGAGAGATGGCCCCCACCGCCAGTCAGTTGCCACAAGGGCGAGGTAAACAGACCTCCGCGTCAGTTGCCACAAAGGGCGAGGTAAACAGACCTCCGCTGTCAGTTGCCACAAAGGCGAGGTATAGCAGACCCCGCTGCCACCGACCCGTTCTCGGTCATCGGTGAAAAGTGAGTGCACCACTTAATAGAAATAATCCATATCCAATACAAGATTGTCTTTCTTACCTTCCCACTAGACTATTAACTGTACAAGTGCAATACCAAAACACTCAGTCCTACAGAGTGCAGAGGCGTAACCCCTTAACAGTCATATCTATGAGATAACCAGATTAAAGGAACCAATGATCATGGAGTTGTACATCCAAGGCTCAGTTAGTCACAACAGGCTGAGTCAGTCACACAAACAATTTCCTTTCAAATACATTCATGCTCATTTAGCGTTTCTCAAACGTTCCATAAAATTTGTCACCTAAAGCATCTGAGTACGAGAAGTCGTACAAAACATTCCATCAAGTCATAGCACATCAAGCTGAGTACGAGAAATCGTACACATCCATAAAGGCCAAAACCCAACAAGCTGAGTACGAGAAATCGTACCTGGTAATCGTTGTAGCAGTCCTAGTCGACTTGTGCAAATAATCAACATACTCTGAGGAATATTAAAGGTAGTCTAACATCAATAACTTGTAACCTAAGTTAAAACTTAATAAATTCCTCACTCTTATTTCTAAGTCTCAATTGTCTTTAAGCCCTCACTTAAATGTTATGTATAACCTTTGACTTATATTAGAATGTTTATAACCCAAGGTTGTAAGACTAGGGAATGTATGTTATTAACACTTGTTAGTTGTTACCTATTATCCACTTTATTCATACTTAACCCTAATTCTCAATTCAAGACTCTTGAGACCCTATATCATAAGTGCATATTATATTATTCATCTAATCTTAGAATCTCAATAATAATTTTTTTAAGTACTTTTATTCTTAATTTAGAATAAATATCGGGTTATGACCTATGATAGGTTTATCTTAGAATATTATACTATTGTTTCACATGTAATGATTATGTATTTTATCGGTATTAACCAAATAATCCATTATGATTAAGTTTTCCCCTCAACTTAATTAAGATCTACATCCTGTATATTGGAAACATGGTGCTATAGATGCATTTTATGATAACCTAATTGAGTTACTAAACTCATTTTCTTATGTTTAGTTTAGGATGACTTTTATTACAACCATCTAATAATCTTATCATAAGATTAAATTGCTTCTCATCTTGAATAACTATATATAGTTAACTTAGATTTCGAACTCTTACATTTAGTATTCCCAAGGTATATTATTTACTTTATCATTAACTATATAATAGGCACTTTAAAGATAACCTTTTATTTATCCTTGCTTACATTAATTTCCCAAATGTTTTTTTTTTACACACATTCCCGCTAGAGCCATGTATAATCCTTTTATACTAAATTTTAATAAACTTATGTCTTAAAATACATTTTTCATATTGTTTACAAAACCTAAGGTTTCAAAGGAATAACTTAATAAATTAATCTCCTTTATTTTTTAGGATGAAATTATATCTTAAATAAGGTTGAATTTATCTAAGAATTAAACTCTCATTCAAGTGAAATTGTCAATTACTTAATAAGATAATATGTTCTGAAAAATCCTCATACCTTTACTCAATGACACATTAATATTTATGCGTCGTAAAGAGATCAATATAATCTCTATGTAACTTAGTTTTATATCTAATAAAGGTTCAAAGGTTTTAAGTATCAAATTCCTATTATAAACCTTTCTATAAATTCTAACTACTAAATACCTCACTTAATTGTAGACTCACATCCTAAGTATTGGTAATTAATGTTAAAATGTATTTCATATGGCTTATCTAATGCCAAGAAACTTAAGGATTATTATTTAGATAAATTTCCAAATCATAGTTTAATGTAGTTTTATATCGTAATCCTTTTAATGATTTTAACTTAAAACATTAAGTTATATTTCAATACCTTAAATGTTAAGAAATGATTAAATCTAGACTTACTAATCCACCTCACATTCATATGTAATAGTTTTTTATTTACTTATTATTGTTTATATATTAAGAACATTTAGATGTAAAAGTATTACATTTATTTATCATTAATTATAGAATAAGATCTATTTGTGTAACATTTTATGTAATCTAATCACAATTTTTCCTAAGTTTTAACTTATTAATTACTTAACCCAATTATAGACTTACATTATGGTCGTTGACTAATACTATACATGTATTTTAATACGGTTTATATAAATCTTAGAAATTCAAAGATAACTCCTTAAGTTTAATAATCTTAATTTAATACCGCCTCATATAATATTCTTTTATTAGTATTATGTAGGTTTAGTTTATCTCATTAATTCCTTATTATATTTTCTATAAGGCATTTTATTTCTTTTATTATGTAGTTTTTTTGTGTATATATATTAGGATTTATTCAAGACATTCCTTGTGTAGTTTTATTGCACTTAATTATTTATACTAACTTTTACACATAGCTACATCCAATATATGGTTTATAAAATAAAGTATTTCCTTAGTTTTCGTTAAACATATTAGCTTCCATATTATATATAATAAATAAAATGTAGTTTAGTTAAATTCCTTGATTTAATATAAGTTCTATTTATTTCTCTCATATAAAATATATATATAAATATATGTAACAATTTTACTTCACTTAAAGTTAGTACCCAAAATATTTATAAACATACTGTATTAAATGTTAATTAGTCTTATTATATTTTCCCCAACCTATAAAGTTCATTAATCAACTATACTTTAATTTGATTACATTAAAAACCATATTATAAGTTATTCTTATGAAAAACTCATAAACACAATTTTTAAACCCATTTACAATTGTCCAAAAATCCCCAAATTAAATATATAGTAACTATAACATTTTAGACATATTATAAAATTTTTATTTCATAAAAATATCTTTCCAAATTATCCAAATAATTCCATAATACTCGTAACTTGCAAAAATCATAACTTATGTTTAACAACTCAAAACCCATATTAATTTACATCAAAATAAACTAGATTTTTAAGGAATCTATGGTTAAAATTTCAAGTCAAAATACATTCGGGAAGATATTTAAATTAACCCAACAAGTTAAGACTATTTACTGAAATTTATAAAACTTAATATACTCTTATATTCCCACGATCTAATCTGGGCCGTCCGTTCCTTTAATCTGCGATCGGACGGTCCCTGTGTCTCTAGTTCATCATCGAACTCACTCACCCATTCGAGTACTAAATCACGATTTTCTCCTAATCTACAGAACGAAATCGAGTGATTCTTGTTCCTATCGATTCGAAATCAAATTTCGGTTCTAATGGTACCAATTTCCCCAATTTTAATGCAGAATTGAACCGATTCGAAAACTGGGTTCGAAGTTAGGGTTCCTAGTTGAGTTCGAATTCAATTTTGACAAATTCTCCCATTGTAATGCATAATAGACTAAATTGGCATGTGGGTTTGAACGGTGATGAAATTTCGAATGGAAACCATGGAGAAATTTGATCGGAAACTCACCGGAATTGCATTAACAGGGTGAAATCAAATCGGGAAATCTGGAAAACGTTATTTTATGTGCGGTTCAGGTATGCCACTTCTCGAATCAACTCGCACCAACTGAAAGAGATTTGGTTCATGGAACCTATCACAATCCAAACTAGACATGTAACTCTAGATGTTAGTGGAAGAATCATTGATTTTGATGAGCTAGGGAGAAAGTTACAGATCTCACAAGATCCGTGTTTACCTAGTTGGTTTCGGGATGAACTGGGCAGATTTCCGACCGTGATCGAGTAGGCTACTTTAGACAGATTTATCTCCCAAACCAGTGCGAATCAGCCTTGGCCATCAACATGAAAGTTGTAGAGGGATTATAGATCTTCAAAACAAGCTAAAGAACACGAAATTTGGATGAGAAAGGAAGAAGTTATGGCGTGACGAAGTTTACCCGATTTCAGGAAAAACTGCAGTTCTGGGTTACGAACTCGCGAGGAGGTAACTTTGGATCAACTTTCCGATCATTGTAGAAGGAGTTATATGGTGTGTGAGTAATGGTTGGAAAGGAAAGATAGGAGAATCGAATGAAACAAACGGCATACCAAATAGTGGAGTAGGGAAAAAGATATAGGTGTCTAAAGATCGCCTGTTGACATGCCAAAACCGCTGGAAACTCAACTGATTGAGTGACTCGGTGCTGACTGGGCGCGACACGTGTCCTGGACACGTCAGCATCCTTCAAAATTTTGGCTCTAAACTTCAATTTATCATAACTTTGGCTAGGATGATCCGTTTTTAACGTTCTTTTTATCGATCTTCATGGTTTTTCATAACCTATTTATTGGTATAGGTTTCATGGCCTGGTTTGACCATTCTCAAAAAGTCAACTCTAGCAAGGCTTAATAAGCTTTAAGGTTTCTAGAATTTTATATTGACTTTTATGTTTCAAAACAATGTTCCAACACTTCCTAAAATCTTTATAATATTTGGAGTGTTTAGAAATTTTCCCAAGATTTATTGACTTATAAATCTTATTATTAAATTCATAATACTATATAATAATGTATAATAATTAGGGTTAAATAGGAGAAAACCCCTAAATAAATTTCACAATTCCATATAATAATTTAATATTCATAATTCCATACCATAATTTAATATTAATAGTATTATTTATGGTTTAATAAAAGAAATCCCCTAAATTAATTTAAATTAATTTAGGGGTATTTCAATGGTGCTAAGAGGATGGAAAGAAATGTATAGGTATGTTCAAGAGTTTAGGAGTAATGAGTAACAAATGGAAAGGGGAGAAATTTATGCATGGAGATGCAAGATAACCTTGGAAAGCTTAGCAAAGGAAAGGTGGATGAATAATGATGTTTGAGGAGTAGTGATATTGGTTGAAAGGAAACACTTTGGTGAGTTGAAGTTTTAGACAAAATTTACATGTTGGAAGTGTAAGGAATTAAGTTATAAGTGTTAAGATCTTAGTAAGAATTTGAATATTGATCAAGGAATTTGGATGTGAGTTGATCCATGAGTTAGGAGGATTTTAAGTGCTAAAATGGTGTTAGAACATGTGTGAATACATGGGGAAAGATTAGAAGAAGATTGGACAAAAGAACAAGGTTGGAAAGGTATTCAAAACTGTAAAATTTGACAGTTTAAAGTGTGGTCCGGGACTTGGTCCTTGGATAAAGTCCCGGACCAGCACTAAAAACAGGTCGAGAATGCACCCCAGGACTGGTCCGGGACCTTGGGTAAGTACCAAGTCCCGGACCATAGTTAAAAAGCTGCCAAAAGTCACAACACACATTGGTTCGGGACTACAGAGCCGGTGTAACACCCCATCCAACAACAACACACTTAACAACAAACTGCAACGGAAATATACTTCATCACATTACTTAACTCGTTGGTGTTACACGCCGTTAACCACCCACGTGGTTAACAAGGCTATTACATATACATTGTACCGGTCTGATGGACTATATTCCCGAGCAAATGTACATTACTATACCTTTTCATTAACAACAACCAACATACATAAGCCTTCCAACTATACCGAGTATTTACAAACTGATGCCGATAACAATTTCGGTCTTACTGCACCTACAATACATACACAAATTTAAATGGCTACCCATGTACAAACGACTACCCCGTCCTACTCTCGAACGGCTTCCAACTCCTTGTACCTGAAATAGGAAAGAGAAGAAAAGGGTGGCCCCAAGGGGCTCAGCACCTTTGCTGGTATGGTAATCCCGCAGCCCGCATGCTACCGGGCCACGCACAACTAATTGTCGTCTTAGCATGCGGTTGATTATATTTGAATCATGCATGTAAACTATCGACACACAACACATAACATTCCACCACAATGGGCTCAACAAAACAGCCAACGCATCTACACTTAACGAATCACTCCTTGTTTTCCTTAACCCTAGAGTGTTTCTCCTCTAATGGAGCTACTTCCTTAATAGACGATACTTACCCATTAATCGGGTTATCCTTAAACGCCTCTTATCATAAACTGGGATTCATATCCATGATCCACATACTCCACATTTTTACAACATATAAACATCACACCGCTATAAGAATTATGGCACAACAATAACACATAACACAACGGGTACGGTTCTCTTAAGGAGCCTACCCCAAACATAATTAGTTCACTGTAGAGCCTAGAGAATGTCGCCAACTCATGATAAGCTCGTTACGCAACACTCGTTACTGTCCTAATAGTCGGACGAGTAACTTAACTTAAGATGGATCGGATTTAGTGACCCGAACACACCACACAAACACATGTTCCCCCTAGACCGATCATAAGTCAGAATAGCTAAGCTTTGGAGTAAGCTAATGGGAGATCGTAACCCGTGAGGAAAACAACCATAACAGAGAGGAGGGTAAAGCTAAGAAGGATACCCACTCCCAAACAACGCGCGACCGGAACATCCGGATTCCTCACCCCCGTTAGTACATATTTACTTGTAGATAAATAGTTAGAGCCCCACTGTGGAATCTATCACATCCACACACCATAAGTATTACAACTGGGTTAAACACACAAGGGAGGTCCATACATTCACACACAAACATCACACAATTAACTCACGCATAGCCGTGGTTAGAACGTCCCATGGTTCGGGTCGTTAAATCCGAATACCGATCTCTCATGTGATCCTAGACTCAGTTAGCTAAGGTTTAACACTTTCGAGGTTAAATGGTATCGGAATTGAACACGCCACATAAATGAATTACTATAAACTCATTACATGTTTTATCTTACAACGTGGCAAACATACAGAAAAACACATTGGCATACAAGCCGGTGTAATCCGGTAGGACACAGGTTGCAAGAAAACCATACCTTTCACCACGGTCCACTATATTGTGTCCTCCTAGGTTCCTCGAACAAATCCCGTACAACTGGTAACATCACAATTACTTTCATTAACATTGGAGTAACATGATTGTGTAACGTCTAATGCGCCCATAGTTACCCCGTCATCCCGTTATATTTAAGTTACTCTTGTGATCTTAAGTTCACAACTCTCACATCAAACCTAACTCTTGTTTACACATTTTAAGGCCTTTATATGTCACCAAACAAGGCCTAAACATCATCTAAAACCATTACCATTCAATCCCCCATCATTAGGAGCCTTAAAAAAATTTTGTCCACAACAGAAACTACTTCGCCTGCGCTGGACCTCCCCACAGGGGCGGTGGGGCGGTCCACAGCAGACCCCATTTTAAAAAGTGTTTTTCTCCTCATTTTGAACTCCAAATTCACCCAAATCTTTTCTCAATCATTCCAAAATCTTTCCACATGTTTCCTACATGTTTAAACACCTTAAAACAAGCATAAACTTTCCTAAATCATCACTAACTTGTTTTCAA
Source organism: Limonium bicolor (assembly GCA_023374045.1). NCBI lineage: Eukaryota > Viridiplantae > Streptophyta > Magnoliopsida > Caryophyllales > Plumbaginaceae > Limonium > Limonium bicolor. The sequence continues at coordinate 267,868,966 of CM041778.1, read as the reverse complement.
TTCCTTACAACAATTCCTAGCACTTATAACATTTTCCTTAGATTTCTAAGTGGTATATCATGCCTACTACCTCAACTAACCAAAGTGTTGTCTCACAAACATCACCACCACTCCAAAAGCATTATTTCTCACAAACACCTCCTTTACACAACTCCTTCTACTTCCACAAGTTTACACTTAGGCCTTCACAAGGCATTTCTTTTCCTTTGTTTACCAAATCTTGAACAAGACTTAACACTTCACATAACAATTCCTTGGTGTGTTTAAAACCCCCATTTGAGTCCTAAATCCTCCAAGACACTGCCCATGGCATCTTAACACCTAAGAACACCATGATTCACGTTCTTTCACCATCTTGACACTTAACAAATCCTATACCTTCTAGGTCATAAAATCTCATTAAAACACATAAACTCCTTTGTTTATCAACTAAATTTTGCCATAGCTTATCTTGTATCCTCACACCCAAACAATTATGTTTTCACCTTTAGACAACCAAGAACACTTAATCACTTAATGCACATTCCTTCCACCCAAGCATATTGTTTTTCATCCTTTAACCATCCAAGACATTCATCTTCACAAGAAATGCTCTTTACACACAACTAAACCTTTAAACTACACTACATCACAATATAGTGCATAAACTTAAATTGCTTGGCTCTTAGGCCCTTAAATAACATTAAACTTAAACATTGAATTTCCACATTTAAATGCCTTCAACCTGCGAATACACACAATAATGCTCCCATGTCCTTTTAGTCCACCTTGTGGATAGTTTTCTATCTCATTTCCCATTGGCTCTTTAGGTTAATTATTAAGCAAATATAGCTCAATTCCCTAGTACATAAAACCACATTAAGAGAGGTCATTTACCTCTTTGTTTTCCAAGCTTTCTCACTTGTTTTCTCTTGTTTTTCTTGATTGAAAATCGGTAAGGAGCTTTTATCACTTGTCAACCTTCTAACCAATACACATATAAGGGTAACGAGTATTAAGTTTAATACTCAAACTCATAATTAAACCCTAGGTTTACATAAGTGTCTTAAAACACTAAAATTTGATGATTACCTTTGGAATTTGAAAGAGAGCTTGGTTAAGTGGCAAGATAGGACTCCTCCTAGTCCCTTGAAGATTGAATTAAGCTAAGAAAATAGCAAGACAAGGCACCATTGTAAGGTGAATTTTCGGCTATACAAAGATAATGATGGGAACTTGGATTTTCTTTGATTTTCCTTACCTTGAAACAAAGGAGAATGAGAAGGCATGGAAATATGAGCTCAAGCTCCTTCAATGGTGAATCTCCATGGCACCAAAATTGAGTCCTTGAAGATTTGATAAGAGGGAAATGAATAGCTCACTCTAACTAAGACAAAGGTAGTCTTGAAATTGATTTTGGAGCATGGAGTCATAAGTTACAAGCATTCAAAGATGGGGAATGGCTAATTGCTGTAGCAAAACGAGAATGGAGAAGGGAGGATGAGGTTGGAGACGGTGGGAATCAAAAAGAAAAGAAGAGAAAGTGAGGAGAGAGGTAAGTTTTGGAGATATTTAAGTTATAAAGCAAAAGTAACCCTTTTACTTACTTTTCTTTCTTTCTTTTAATTGGCTAGCCAAGTGTGATGACTCACACCACTAAAACCGTGGCCCCTTACATATTAGAGATATATATGGTCTTTGTTGACCATCTAAACAACTTATGTTGACTTATGACTTAAACTAGCACTATTTGAGCACTATTCACAAACTAAGGCATATATTTGTGAAATTTTTGATTTCCCATTGATCTTGACTTCCTAATGTGATACTAAGTAGTACACATGTTTATTAAAGAGTAATGATGGACATTTAGCCACTCAAAACTCATTTACAAGACAATTTTTCAGAAATGTGCTTTAAGGCTCCTTAAAGCACATTTTGTGTTTTACCTTGTTTTCAAGCTTGGTTTTCTTTAGTAATTGATTTAATATGTTCATTAACATATAAATAAGGTCTTGGTAAGCTTATTAGGTCTTAACCAAACTTATCCCAAGCTTTGAGCACATTTTTGCCCATATTGGCTTTAAGGTATTTATTTGTGTTTTTTTGGTTTAATTGTCTACCAAAGTTTCCTAAGGACTTAATTTGCATTATTAAGTCATAATTGAATGTTATAAAGTCTTGGTAGGCTCTTTGGGTCCTAACCAAGTTCACTCCAAGCTTAGAGCATGTTTTTGTTTCAACTGTGTCTTAGTGCTTATTGTGTTTACTATGGTTTAAATTGTTCACTAATGTTTCTAAGGCACTTTTTAGCCTTTAAATATCATAGTTTAACATTTAAACATCATATCAAGGTTTGGGGTATTTCAATCTACCCCCCTTAAAAGAACTCGTCCTCGAAGTTCACATTTCCCTTGCATCATTAGACTAGAATACGGGAATTACTTGCAAAATAAAACTTCCGTAACTAACATACTTTACATCACAACCTCGGACTTAACGGTCCGGGCAACATATCCACATCCATACATAACATAACATAACATGCTTACATGATAACCTCGGACTCAACGGTCCGGGTATCTTAACAACATTTACACTTACATAACAACCCTCAGACTCTTAGTTCTGGGTAACATAACAACATTTAGACTCATAGGTCTAGGTAACATAACAATTTTCGTAACTCAACCACATTAGGACTCAAGGTCAGAAATAATATTTATTACACATACCACGCAACATGTCTTAGCATGTATATCAACCAAAAATACCTTTTTATATACACTGTGATCCCATAGAACCCGGTCGCGATGGACACCTTCTGGTCCCCGTTCCTTTGGGAGATCAAAACAATCACTTAATTTTTAACATATATACTTCTCATGTCACCGGTCCGAAGACAAAGGCTCATACATCCTCGGCTCGTGAGCAAGTACTACAAAAATATTCTTTACTAGGTTAAGTATAAGAGAATCCTTTATTCAAAATATTAATCGACTGTTTTGGAAATACCAATTGAAAATCCTTTTGAAAATGCAACACAACTCCAAGTCCAATTTATACTCTTTGCATCTTTCTTAGAGTGGTTATTTGTGACCACTTACAGGGAGCTTCAAGAATCATCCAACCCTGATGTGATCAGCACCAGTGTTGAACTATCCTTCCACCCCAATTTGTGTTCGGCTTCCCTTGATCTCATGATAATCAAGTTTCACCTCCCTTCAATTTCAAGCATCAAGTAAATCACTCATTTCCAATTTTCTATCTTTTTAATCATTCTAATCATGATCATAACATCTTCAAGGGATAGAACTTTGTCTATCAGTTATTTCCATTCACTTTTAATCAAGTTACCTAGGGAATTTAATTCTTACTAGGTTCTATATAGGTTTCATACCCCTTCATAACTCACAATACTGTATATTTACATACTTTTATCAAAATACAATACACGGTATTACATTTAGTATATACGAACACATACTGTTGGGGTTTTAGTTCCCCGGGAGTTTCTCTGCTCCCTAACACCCGTACTCTCACACAACAGTTAACAAAATAAACACACTTATCACAATGGTATTCGCATCTCCTGTGCGCAATTACCACAATTAAACCATGAATGAATGCGTATGTTTATATAACGCACGCACCATCATCCAAACAAATTATTTTGTGTATGCACAATATAGTTCACGTACACTTGTACGGTAAAACACATTAAGCGGTTTTACGCTCTACCTCCCTTAAAAGGGATTACCCACATAATCAATCACTGAACATCGGTTTAAAATGTTCTGCCACCGTGAAGTGTTTTAACTTCCACGTGGTCTGTTATACAATGTGTTCTGGTTAGAGGATCTTAACCATGTTAGCGGTTTAGTCCCTAAACCGAGAATTCTCACTGGAGTTTATTTAACTCATAACCGGTTTCGGTTCTGGCCTGTGAGGCTTCTAGGCATTAATAATTAGCCATTCACTCATGTTCACCATGCACATTCAACACTTGAATCACTGGCCCACTAGCTTCTGTTGCGCAACTCTGACAACTGTAGGGCTTAGTTTGCCTCATTTGTTATTCTTATTGTATTGTACATCTCCCATTTATCACCTTTATCTTGGTAATAATGGTTTCTCAACCGACGCGTGGTATCTCTTACCGTGAGTGAATTCGGTGAGTTTCAAAACTTTCCATCCACTTCCATAATAATTTACTGTGTATACTGCTATGTATTTCACAATGATTGACTTTTTCCTTCCGACTTACTATCGGTTGAGATTGAGCTACCACCTAATGTGTAGTGCCCTCTCGGTTATTTCCCACACTTGAGGTATATTCCATACCAATATTTGGTATTCCGTGTTACTGCAGTCGCTGATTGCTAATCATGCCTCCGCATTTGGTTTTGTACAAGTGCTCTTTCATTGGTACGACCTTGCATTTTCTATGCATCGGTCACTATGGCGTTATAAGCCGCTTACTACTTCCACCACAATTAACATTTCCAGAATCCTAGCTACTGCACTCGATCATTACTGCACAAATGCAATACCAAAACACTCAGTCATACAGAGTGCGGAGGCGTAAACCCATGACAGTAAATCTCTTATTAGCAATGGGAATCCACACTGAGTTCCTTATCACATAGTACCAACCACTGGCTTATTGCCCAGTCTGTTTATCATCACTTACCTTGCATCACCACTGAATTTAATTCATAACTGGTCTTATCTGCCATATCATTATTTAACAACACTTATACAACGGTCGCTTGCTGCGCACCGTGCTCTTACTCATTGTATAACATCAACTTATATGGTATTCACTGTCACATTAGCTTCCACACATATACTTACATCACTCGTATTTTGGTTCGTCCTTCATTTGGATGACTACTAAATGTTCCTTGAGCGTTGATCACTCGAGTCACAAGCCGGCGTTATTCAGCTCGGTGCTTCACTTTAAACTAACTACTCTCTCGCAATAATAATATCGTCCATCCTTAACATATTCTTGAACTTGGTTCACATAACTACCGCTTCAGCGGTTTCACATTATTCACTCTTTAGCAGTGGTTCGTTATCCGCTTTACTTACTTATATAACATGAACTTTTACAATCGATTAAATTTATATTACATATCTTGTTTGTGGCTTATAAGCCTTATTGCTTTGAGCTGCGCTCATTGTAGGCTGTCCATGCACATGTACTTCTCTGTACAACATTACATGGTTTGGACGTCATATTGGGCTCCATGACAAGGTCGTTGCATCACGTTTCCTTTCATGGGATGCCTCTTAGGACTGTCAGTCCGTCTCCTGACAACTTATGTCTAAACTAGGTGTTAGTTTCAATCCTTGTGTTTCAGTCACGTTATTTCGTTCAACTATTGTTGATGAACACCCTTCAAGGATTGCTCCTGGGTGTTGCTAAATTATGCCTTTACATCTGGTTCACACTTATTGGTATATTCAGTTAGCCACGCCGTTTTGCGTTCTTAACTGGCTTATTATCTTCTTTGTGAAGATCAACATTTTTGGTAGCGTAGGTACTCATTCTGGGAGTTTCATCCCGTTCATTGCACATTAATGTGTCCACATTAGGCATCTGCCTCGTCATGTATAGGTGGGCCACCGTTCCAGCTATCATGTTTTATCCCTCGAGATTCTTAAGACATATCCGATGTCTTTACATAACAGTTAGTGCCCTTCGCACCTCCTGACTCTTAAACATTTCCTTAAAATGAGTTTACTAATTCCTTTAGTTTCGTTAACTTAACTGAGTTCCTTTACTTTAACCATTCTTGGTAATCCTTAGCTCTTGATTGACTTATACTACTGACCGTAGTACGGAGTCGACTACCTCCCGTGTTCCGGACTCTACTTGTATACATATGTGGGGTACCATGCTGATACATTGCTACTTACCCAACTAACCCATAAGTAGGTCTGTCAGGCCCACAAGCTCCTATCGGAGTGCGGTCGTCCCACATTATAGTTGGTACACTCGTAGTGTCCGTCACACGCCTAGGTGAAGTATTCTGTTGTCAACTCCCTTATATTATCCTATGACAACATGCATTCCGTGCTTCCCGAAGTTAATCGAGGGAAAGTTTATCCACTGTTGTATCTTTATCAACTACCCTTGGGTTTACTGGTTTGGTTTTAAAAAAGTAGGTTAGAAACAAGTATGGGTTTTGAAGAAAATCTGGTTTTGAAAGAAAAGAGTTTGAAATAAATCTGAGTTTGAAAGAAAAAATTTCATGGTTTCACAACGTCTTCCTGCCTTAACCAAGTCTAGCTTCCTGCTGACTGTGTATTTCCAATTACAGAGGTTAGGCTATCAAGCCCTTCCATGGTCATGATGATCTCACTAACTTCATGGTACTTTTAAAGTACTTCGTATTTGTTAAACTTCCGAACAGCCCTGTTACAGCCAGCACTTGCTATAGCAAGTGTGCCATGCTAACTGGCTATCGGTTAAACACACACACCGGTTGCAGTATCATTTTTACCCGCACTGTCATCAGTGGCCTTGTTGGCCCTCACTTGATCTTACTGTCTTGATAATAATTCCTCTGGGTGACTTCTCACTGTATTCACATGATAATCATTAACTAGGGTGTTTCCCATCCTGGAGACCCCTTTTCATAGTATTGTTTCCTCTTCGTAGCCCGTTCCACGCATTTGTCGTGGTTATGAGACTTGTCTCTGTTTGGGCACTACGTTGTAGTTCCTTGTCGGTTGGTATACCGTTGGTGTATCATTTAACAACTGTGGTCCCGTAGACACTGTCTTGGGTTCATTACTCACTTTTGTCTATTGCACGGTCGGTGCGTTGCAAACTGGTTGTTCTCGACTGCTTGGCATGTCGACCCAGGTTGCCAGAAATTCTATCCTCTATACACAAAATTCTTCATTCTTCGCTATTAATGCGGTTAACATTGTTCAGATGGAAACCGTCTCCGGGATTCCCACTCTTCGGGATCTACCGTATGACTGGCTCTCCGTTCTCACAGAAGTACTTAATAACAGCCAGATCGGGTATTCCCGAGTATAAGAGGACTTCATCTCGCTGGCGTTTTCCCAAGTTAAAACGGGACTGTGGATTACGGAAGGATATTGTAGGTTTCCAGTACACACTGTAATACCTAACTAGCGTATCTAACACACTATCACTCAACCCTTAACCCAAAGTCTTAAACTCCTAACTCGGTATTCCTAAGCTCGGTAATTCAGTCATCAGAGCGATACTTCGCTCTGATACCACTTTTGTAACACCCCATCCAACAACAACACACTTAACAACACACTGCAGCGGAAATATACTTCATCAATACTTAACTCGTTGGTGTTACACGCCGTTAACCACCCACGTGGTTAACAAGGCTATTACACTATACATTGTACCGGTCTGATGGACTATATTCCCGAGCAACTGTACATTACTATACCTTTTCATTAACAACAACCAACTACATAAGCCTTCCAACTATACCGAGTATTTACAAACTGATGCCGATAACAATTTCGGTCTTACGCACCTACAATACATACACAAATTTAAATGGCTACCCATGTACAAACGACTACCCGTCCTACTCTCGAACGGCTTCCAGCTCCTTGTACCTGAAATAGGAAAGAGAAGAGAAAGGGTGGCCCCCAAGGGGCTCAGCACCTTTGCTGGTATGGTAATCCCGCAGCCCGCATGCTACCGGGCCACGCACAACTAATTGTCGTCTTAGCATGCGGTTGATTATATTGAATCATGCATGTAAACTATCGACACACAAACAATAACATTCCACCACAATGGGCTCAACAAACAGCCAACGCATCTACACTTAACGAATCACTCTTGTTTTCCAACCCTAGAGTGTTTCTCCTCTAATGGAGCTACTTCCTTAATAGACAATACTTACCCATTAATCGGGTTATCCTTCACGCCTCTTATCATAAACTGGGATTCATATCCATGATCCACATACTCCACATTTTACAACATATAACATCACACCGCTATAGAATTACGGCACAACATAAAACATAACACACGGGTACGGTTTCTCTTAAGGAGCGCCCCAAACATAATTAGTTCACTGTAGGCCTAGAGAATGTCGCCAACTCATGATAAGCTCGTTATGTAACACTCGTTACCGTCCTAATAGTCGGACGAGTAACTTAACTTAAGATGGATCGGATTTAGTACCTGAACACACCACACAAACACATGTTCCCCCTAGACCGATCATAAGTGATAAGTGTCCAAAATGAGCATGTTTTATAGGTGTATTTCATATATAATATTAACACTTTTCTTGCTCATTTCTCCACTTCGGTTAGTTTTCCTCTAGTTTATGTTTTATTGTTTATCTCACAAATTTATTGGTTTAACATGAGGAAAACCAAGTTGGGAGTAAAGTAGATGAATACGAACGCATAGACACAAATGGCTCAGAAAACGGAGTCCAAACGAAGAAACTAGAGCCGGTAGAAGAGAGTCACGCGAGAGGCACGCCTCTTGGTCGTGTCCGCCCCTACGTCCGCACGGGTTTAGGCGGACAAGAGACAAGCGTCCGCCCCTGCAACCGCTTGACTTTAGGCGGATGTGAGACGAAGCAACCGCCAATGCAACCGCCTTGTTTGAGGCGGACAACACACAGCCACGTACCTACAACCGCCTCTAGTCAGGCGGAACAACAGGGAGGACACCATGCGGACACGAGTAAAAATCCAGATCTGAAAATGACGCGAACAGTTTTCTTCTTCGCGCCACTGTCTGCAACTCGCCCGCTGCAACTCGTCCACTGTCTCCAACTTGCAGGCGCCTACCTTAATTCACGTGAGCTCTGTCCCCTGCAATAAATGAGAGCAATCAATGAGCTGCAATCAAACGCAATAAATGATCTTCCACCGCCTCAATCCATTCTTGAACTTGCTCACGCGTCTGTCTATCTTCAAACCTTCGCTTCCTCTATATAAACCCACGAGCCTTCTGCTCAAAACACATCCACCACCCATACAATCCATCACCGTACCACTTCACCACACATCACACGTTCATCTCATTTCTCTCCTCCCGTCTTCTCCATTTTTATTTCACTTTCCACCATATTCACCTCTAGTCCTCGTATACAAAATAGCAGAACGAATACAGGAGTGACTACAGATGATTTCTACTACTCTTGTTCCTGTTATTCTATTTAATATGTTAGGCTAGAATATTTATACTCTGGGAATGGTTATTATGTGTTTGTATTAATTATGCAATATTTTTACTGGTTTTATTTAAATACATTTGTTACGTTTTAAAGCTTATCTCTCGCCTTTTTAATAAATGTCATGAGTTTATTAAATTGCTTGCTAAGTCTATTTTGATCAGACCAGGTGATAAATAGATAGGTTAATTAAGCCGTAAATTTGGAGAAAGCTTATTATGATTTAATAAGTTAGTATTTTCAGATGCATAAATAATTTCTCATATCTAAACCGTCCGTATACACGTATTGTGCTAGGACCTTGATTAGAACCTTGCATTTTCAGGTAAACGAGTTCTTTTGAGGCTATGATTTAGTCCTTAAGATAATAAGAGAAATTTTGCCAAACAATTATATTAAACCAGTAGAGATAGCATAATTAAGCAGATTATATTAACCTGACCCAGAGTCCCGTTTAATTTATCCATTAACTTAGTTTATTTTATCTTTCCTTTTTATTTATAATACAAGTCAATTAATCCCCCCTTTTTGAGACACGCTTAGGTACTATTATATGCACATTAGTCCCACGGTTCGACATCCGGTCGCTTACAATTCACTATACTACCACGACCGGGATTTGTTTGCAGCCCGACGTTTATTTTGAGTTTTAATTTCTTTTCCTTTTAATTTTACACCAGTTTAACCACTCACTTTACAACGTCTGCAATAAGTCAGAATAGCTAAGCTTTGGAGTAAGCTAATGGGAGATCGTAACCCGTGAGGGAAACAACCATAACAGAGAGGAGGGTAAAGCTAAGAAGGATACCCACTCCCAAACAACGCGCGACCGGAACATCCGGATTCCTCACCCCCGTTAGTACATATTTACTTGTAGATAAATAGTTAGAGCCCCACTGTGGAATCTATCACATCCACACACCATAAGTATTACAACTGGGTTAAACACACAAGGGAGGTCCATACATTCACACACAAACATCACACAATTAACTCACGCATAGCCGTGGTTAGAACATCCCATGGTTTGGGTTGTTAAATCCGAATACCGATCTCTCATGTGATCCTAGACTCAGTTAGCTAAGGTTTAACACTTTCGAGGTTAAATGGTATCGGAATTGAACACGCCACATAAATGAATTACTATAAACTCATTACATGTTTTATCTTACAACGTGGCAAACATACAGAAAAACACATTGGCATACAAGCCGGTGTAATCCGGTAGGGCACAGGTTGCAAGAAAACCATACCTTTCACCACGGTCCACTATATTGTGTCCTCCTAGGTTCCTCGAACAAATCCCGTACAACTGGTAACATCACAATTACTTTCATTAACATTGGAGTAACATGATTGTGTAACGTCTAATGCGCCCATAGTTACCCCGTCATCCCGTTATATTTAAGTTACTCTTGTGATCTTAAGTTCACAACTCTCACATCAAACCTAACTCTTGTTTACACATTTTAAGGCCTTTATATGTCACCAAACAAGGCCTAAACATCATCTAAAACCATTACCATTCAATCCCCCATCATTAGGAGCCTTAAACAAATTTTTTTCTTTATCTCTGGTCTGGACCACCCCTCTGGGGCGGTCCCAGGGGCGGTCCACAACAGAAACTACTTCGCCTGCGCTGGACTTCCCCACAGGGGCGGTCCCTAGGGGTGGTCCACAGCAGACCCCATTTAAAAAGTGTTTTTCTCCTCATTTTGAACTCCAAATTCACCCAAATCTTTTCCCAATCATTCCAAAATCTTGCCACATGTTTCCTACATGTTTAAACACCTTAAAACAAGCACTAAACTTTCCTAAATCATCACTAACTTGTTTCTCAATTCCTTACAACAATTCCTAGCACTTATAACATTTTCCTTAGATTTCTAAGTGGTATATCATGCCTACTACCTCAACTAACCAAAGTGTTGTCTCACAAACATTACCACCACTCCAAAAGCATTATTTCTCACAAACACCTCCTTTACACAACTCCTTCTACTTCCACAAGTTTACACTTAGGCCTTCACAAGGCATTTCTTTTCCTTTGTTTACCAAATCTTAAACAAGACTTAACACTTCACATAACAATTCCTTGGTGTGTTTAAAACCCCCATTTGAGTCCTAAGTCCTCCAAGACACTGCCCATGGCATCTTAACACCTAAGAACACCATGATTCACTTTCTTTCCCATCTTGACACTTAACAAATCCTAGTACCTTCTAGGTCATAAAATCTCATTAAAACACATAAACTCCTTTGTTTATCAACTAAATTTTGCCATTGCTTATCTTGTATACTCTCACACCCAAACACTTATGTTTTCACCTTTAGACAACCAAGAACACTTAATCACTTAATGCACATTCCTTACACCCAAGCATATTGTTTTTCATCCTTTAACCATCCAAGACATTCATCTTCACAAGAAATGCTCTTTACACACAACTAAACCTTTAAACTACACTACATCACAATATAGTGCATAAACTTAAATTGCTTGGCTCTTAGGCCCTTAAATAACATTAAACTTAAACACTGAACTTCCACATTTAAATGCCTTCAACCTGCGAATACACACAATAATGCTCCCATGTCCTTTAGTTCACCTTGTGGATAGTTTTCTATCTCATTTCCCATTGGCTCTTTAGGTTAATTATTAAGCAAATATAGCTCAATTCCCTAGTACATAAAACCACATTAAGAGAGGTCATTTACCTCTTTGTTATCCAAGCTTTCTCACTTGTTTTCTCTTGTTTTTCTTGATTGAAAATCGGCAAGGCTTTTATCACTTGTCAACCTTCTAACCAATATACATATAAGGGTAATGAGTATTAAGTTTAATACTCAAACTCATAATTAAACCCTAGGTTTACCTAAGTGTCTTAAAACACTAAAATTTGATGATTACCTTTGGAATTTGAAAGAGAGCTTGGTTAAGTGGCATGATAGGACTCCTCCTAGTCCCTTGAAGATTGAATTAAGCTAAGAAAATATCAAGACAAGGCACCATTGTAAGGTGAATTTTTGGCTATACAAAGATAATGATGGGAACTTGGATTTTCTTTGATTTTCCTTACCTTGAAACAAAGGAGAATGAGAAGGCATGGAAATATGAGCTCAAGCTCCTTCAATGGTGAATCTCCATGGCACGAAAATTGAGTCCTTGAAGATTTGAAAAGAGGGAAATGAAGAGCTCACTCTAACTAAGACAAAGGTAGTCTTGAAATTGATTTTGGAGCATGGAGTCATAAGTTACAAGCATTCAAAGATGGAGAATGGCTACTTGCTGTAGCAAAACGAGAATGGAGAAGGGAGGATGAGGTTGGAGACGGTGGGAATCAAAAAGAAAAGAAGAGAAAGTGAGGAGAGAGGTAAGTTTTGGAGATATTTAAGTTATAAAGCAAAAGTAACCCTTTTACTTACTTTTCTTTCTTTCTTTTAATTGGCTAGCCAAGTGTGATGACTCACACCACTAAAACCGTGGCCCCTTACATATTAGAGATATATATGGTCTTTGTTGACCATCTAAACAACTTATGTTGACTTATGACTTAAACTAGCACTATTTGAGCACTATTCACAAACTAAGGCACATATTTGTGAAATTTTTGATTTCCCATTGATCTAGACTTCCTAATGTGATACTAAGTAGTACACATGTTGATTAAAGAGTAATGATGGACATTTATCCACTCAAAACTCATTTACAAGACAATTTTCAGAAATGTGCTTTAAGGCTCCTTAAAGCACATTTTGTGTTTTATTGTTTTCAAGCTTGGTTTTCTTTAGTAATTGATTTAATATGTTCATTAACATATAAATAAGGTCTTGGTAAGCTTATTAGGTCTTAACCAAACTTATCCCAAGCTTAGAGCACATTTTCGCCCATATTGGCTTTAAGGAATTTATTTGTGTTTTGTTTGGTTTAATTGTCTACCAAAGTTTCCTAAGGACTTAATTAGCCTTATTAAGTCATAATTGATTGTTATAAAGTCTTGGTAGGCTCTTTGGGTCCTAACCAAGTTCACTCCAAGCTTAGAGCATGTTTTTGCTTCAACTGTGTCTTAGTGCTTATTGTGTTTACTATGGTTTAAATTGTTCACTAATGTTTCTAAGGCACTTTTTGGCCTTTAAATATCATAGTTTAACATTTAAACAACATATCAAGGTTTGGGGTATTTCAGCTAGACCATGTCCCGGACCAGGCAAAATTACAAAGAAAGTGTGCTTTTTAGATGGTAAATGATGGGGGCTTGTTGGGTAATGCTATTCTATAAGGTTGTTAAGAGTTTTTGGTGGAATTTTATGGCCATTGGAGGTGTGAACAAGTGTGAGGTGAAATGGGAAGTAAATAACATAAGTGGTTAAGCTTGAACTACAATGATTTAGTGGTATTTAGTTGGAGATCATTAGTGATGATATGAGTTAGGTTAATTAAAAGAAATTAACCACCCGATTCGATCAATGTTTTAGGGTTTGAGAATCTGGACTCCGGATGAGAGTAAACAACCAAACGACCAATTGTGAACGGTATGGTTTTCTTCTAGCCTGCTTGCTAACGAGGTGTCCCTCGGCTTGTGTGCTATCTGTTTATTTGCTATGACTAAGCCAAGATAAAGCATGCAACCGGACTATTTATTTTCTTGTGTGTTTGCATTGTACTAACATACTTGGCTTTGAGATTAGTTACTAACATTACTTAGTAACATTGGATGAGATAAGAAATTCACTCCCAAATGAAATACCCAGAGTTTCTAAAGGATGATTTACTTTGCTAATTAGGTCCTAATGAGCTATTAAGCATCTTTAAATCCTAATATTGGCATAAGTACACATTAGGACCAGAAAAGTCCTTAATATCACTTCTTGTATTGTTTTAAAAGTAGCTAGCTAGAATGCTCTAATGACATTGTGACAACCAAGCTAGTAGGTGATGCAGCAGCTAGCTTATGTAGTAAACACACAAGTAGGTGACTCATCAAGCTAGCAAGCAAGTAGGTGACTCATCAAGCTAGCAAGCAAGTAGGTGACTCATCAAGCTAGTAAGCAAGTAGGTGACTCAGCAAGCTAGCAAGCTAGTAGGACGTCTTAAGCACGACCAAGCTAGTAGGCAAGTAGGACGTCTTTAAGCACGAGGTGGCACGATGAGTTGGCATCTACTTAAACACTTGACACATACTATAACCAATAAAAGCTTGACACCTAAGTAGGCTGGTAGGAGGTGGCAACATCCCATTGGAGAAGTGACATGGCTTTGGAATCAGCCACACACCTTTCATTCACCTTAAGTAACTTAAACCGCCCCTTTGCTTATATAAACCGTCCTCCACCTCCATTCAACCCTTTAGCACGTTAAGAGAGAAAAAGAAAGAGAGAAAAGCTTACCACCACCACCTGGCCGAGAGCAAAGAGAAGGAGGAGAGCTACTATCTTCATCTTCTTCCAATCCTAGAGGTAAGGCTGTTCTTGGTGTTTTTCATCCTTTCCTAGTCTATTCTCAGGAAAACCAGAGGAGAAACCAAGGGAACTCACTCCTTTTCCATGTCCATTTTAGGAGCTTAAAAGCTGTCTTAGGGTGTTCTAACTTCTAGCAAGCTTTCCAAGGATTTAAGGAAGGTTTTCTTCAGCAATCTGCAAGGTAACTTCATGGTTACCATCCCATAATAAATCTGTATGTTTTACAGGAGTATTACCCCTATATTATCTAATTAAAATTCGTAGCTATTTATTAGCCTAAATCTAGAAGAGTTAGAAAAGTGTTTTAAGGAAAAAGGATGTGTTTGCAACCTACCTTTGATTACTTTGCTTAAGAGTTTGTTTATGGTGTTTTGTTGCTGTTTAGTAAGTGGGAATAACCTAGAGGTAATTATGTTTGTTCTGGATAATCTTTAGTCTAATCTGGTGTTGTTATAATCTAGGATAAATGGTGTCTTAAAGAGTTTTGTTTAATCACCAGATTTGTGGGTGGAATTCTAGAGCATTAATCAAGTGTTTTAGGTGCTTAACTAACAGAACCTATCTGATTATTATGGCGAGTAACATAGGTGAAAGTATAGAATTTGTTTAAGTTTAAGTGTGATTACTAGAAGAGCTAATCTGGTGAATTAGATGTCTAGTACAACCGCTTTCAGTTGGAAGTTAATTAGTGTAAACTAGATGTGTCCTAGGGCTAAAAACATGATTGTTGATTGTTCTGGTCATTAGTAACCTATTATGGCAGAATTGGCCATGAACTATTAAAGAGATGTATAGCATGATTTTAGGATGAATATGATAGTTTAAACTAAGCTAGGACTTAAGGTCTTAAAGTCTAATATGGGAACTTATATGTACTGTCTTAGAAGGTTGTTTATGGTTGGATTAACTCCTAAGCTAATCTGGTTAATATTGTGTTGTTATGACCGAAATGTTAGGAACCAATTATGGTTTGATTCAGGTTGTAATCTATAGTTAAATTATGTCTTAAGCTGATCTAGATGAGATAGTTAATAATAGAACTGAAATGGATATGATTTGTTTGTTTGATCAAGACTTGGTCTTAAGGTATGATTTATGGTTGTTTGAATTGTTAAGCTGAGATATTTGATGTGTGTATGATCTGGCCGAAGGTGCCATGTAAGATTATGTGATCATAGCCTTTCCTTAAGTGCTGTTTGATTATTGTTATGTCCCTTGTGTTTGAAATTATGAAATGGGCTTTGTTAAGTGACTTGACTGTTGATTCTTGTTATACTTTAAATTGTTATATTCTGATTAATGAGGATTCAATGAGTAACTCATTGGAATGGATTGTTGAGATATATGGCCATATGTGGAACTTGAGCAGTAACTGCCTTCTTATGAATTATTGGACTCATGGTATGCCTTGGGCTCCATGAGATGCTTCATGGTTTCCTACACTATAGTTTAAAGGTACTATAGGGGGTGTGCACATCTTTTA
Source organism: Limonium bicolor (assembly GCA_023374045.1). Lineage (NCBI taxonomy): Eukaryota > Viridiplantae > Streptophyta > Magnoliopsida > Caryophyllales > Plumbaginaceae > Limonium > Limonium bicolor. The sequence continues at coordinate 267,852,826 of CM041778.1, read as the reverse complement.
GGGCCTGGAGTGCGTTTGGGAAAGGTTGGATCGCCTCAATGATCGGGATTCGTCCCTTGAACTGATTTGTGTGGAATGGAGAAATTGATGACTAAGGAAAATATGTGAATTGATTAACATGTACTTGTGCAGGTTTGGATGCCTTATTGTTAATGCTTGAACTCTTGGTTGAGCAAAGTTTGTGTATATACCATCAAGTACTTTACTAAGTTATTTTCTGATGGTAGCTTTGATTTTACTCAGCTTTGCTGATTTTTGGCTTTATGCCCTGTGGTCTTTCTTTGTGATTGTATGAATGACCACAGATGCAGGAAATGAAGAAGCTTCTCCTTAGTTGTGGAGACATTCGAGAGTGTGGGCTTTTGGGGCTAGAAGACCATCATTTTATTCTCTCTTGGTTTCTAGACTAATGTATTAGGTTGTTCTATAACCTATGTAATACAAGTTAGTTTGGTTGTAAGTAAGCCTAAGCATTCACATGGTTGTGAGTGTGGCGGTAACGTCCTATAAGACTTATGCTTCCGCTTTATTAATCTGAGCAAGTTTATTATCATATTATGGTTAGTAATTTAGGGGCGTTACAAAGTGGTATCAGAGCATGGTTGCTCGTGATAAGGATTAAAAATGAAATTAGGATGGGATATGGGGCTGTGAGAGTAAGGCACGTGTTTGCTCCTGTTGTGTTAACTAACCTGCAGGAATATGGAGTATAATACTCTTATCTGCTTGATTGTTATTAATGTTTGAGGGAATGTGTATGTGTTAGTAACCCTTTTGTTGCCAAGATTAGATGGCAGCTAATATCCAAGAGATGGCTCAAGCAATGGCTGCAGCAATGGCACAGCTAGAAGCAAACAGGAATAATGTTATGCGTCAGATAACTGCGATAAAACCTGAGAGTTTCCATGGGCAGGAAGATCCTCAGATTCTAGAGGGATGGCTACGAGAATTTGATAAAGTCTTTGAGGCAGTGGGCTGCCCCGAAGATAGAAAGGTAGGATGTGCTGCCTATTACTTCAAAGATGAAGCAGACCTATGGTGGGGAGCTGTAAAAGAGGGCTGTCTTCAACAACCTGGTTTTGGATGGATGGAATTGAAAACATTGATGAGGACTCGCTTTTACCCGGATCATCTAAAAGAGAAGAAGCAACAAGAATTTCTAAACCTGCAACAACGATCTATGTCGGTAGCTGAGTACCGGACCAGATTTCTGGAACTAGCTAGGTTCGCTCCAAACCTAGTCCCTGATGAAGATCTAAGGCAAGAAAATTTAGACTTGGGCTGAATTTTCGAATTCGGGAGTTCATGGCGGGATCAACTTATGAAACATTACAAGAAGCTTATGAGAAGGCTGCCAGCATTGAGATGGTACAGCATGAAAGAAGGGAGTTCCATGAAGGGAAGAAAAAGAGGCCCTTTGGTGGACCAGCTGAGGGGTCGGATGTAAAGAAGCCCAATCTCAATCAAAAGACAAGATTCAGTGGAGGTATCCAGAGCAAGGGTAAGGAGACATCTTCCACAGCACCAAGTGGAAGAACTTATAACTGTAGGAGATGTCAGAAGAATCATCCGGAAAAGATTGTGAAGGGAGGTTCGTGACTTGTAACCACTGTGGAAAGCTGGGGCATCGGGCCTATGAATGTTTCCGAAACCCTGAGTCAAGAAGCTTCAGGAAAGGCATGCCACCGGTTAGCCAGACAAACTCAATACCTTTAAAGCAGCTTCTGGAGTTGGTGGTGGACAAAGTAGCAGTAAAGGGGCTGAAAAGAATGAGAACAAGTACAAGAAGTCTGGAGCCCTGAAATGATGAATGAATCAGAGGCTAGAGCTCAGGAAATGTCATTACAGGTATTTTCCCTGTTCATGGATTAGAAGCACATGTTTTATTCGACTCCGGTGCCACATACTCTTTTGCTTCTACTGCTTTCATGAGGAAATTGAAGTTGTCCAGTATTTCTTGTGTGAATATTTGTGTGACAATACCATCGGGGGAAAAGATAAAATGCTCTGAGATTATAGAGAACGTGAATATTCTTGTTAAAGGAGTAGGTTTCCCAGCTGACTTGGTAGTATTTGAAGGCTTGGAATTTGATATCATATTGGGGATGGATTGGCTGCAACGGTACAAAGGGCGGTTAGATTGTTACGAACAGCGGATTTTGTTAAAGAGTCCTTCAGGGCAACGGGTATCATACAGGAAGATAGTAAGGCAGCCAAAGGTGAAGATCATTTCTGCCATCTCCATGGCAGCAGAAGTAAGAAAAGGAAAACAAGTGTACTTGTGTTATGTACGAGATCTAAATGAAAAGAGAAATCAGCTTTCTGAAATTCCTATTGTTGCTGAGTACCCAGATGTGTTCCCAGAAGAGATTCCTGGAATGCCACCCAAAAGAGAAGTTGAATTTTGCATTGACTTAGTGCCAGGAACCGGACCAATAGCAAAAGCACCTTATCGAATGGCACCAGTGGAGATGAAGGAATTAAAAGCTCAGTTAGAGGAGTTATTGGAGAAAGGGTATATAAAACCTAGTGTATCACCCTGGGGTGCTCCAGTTTGTTTGTAAAGAAGAAGGATGGGGGCCTTCGACTCTGCATTGACTACAGGGAACTAAACAAAGTAACCATTAAGAATAAGTATCCACTACCTCGAATTGATGATTTGTTTGATCAATTGAAGGGAGCTAGTGTGTTCTCCAAAATTGATTTAAGATCGGCTACCACCAGATAAGGGTAGCTGAACAAGATATTCCAAAGACAGCATTTCGAACGAGGTATGGCCATTATGAATTTACGGTAATGCCGTTTGGCCTAACTAATGCTCCTGCGGTGTTTATGGATCTGATGAACCGGGTCTTCATCAATATTTGGATAGTTTTGTTGTGGTGTTTATTGATGATATCTTGATTTACTCCAAGAACCAGGAAGATCATGCCGACATTTAAGAAAGGTGTTAGAATTACTACAAGTGCATAAGTTATATGCAAAGCTGTCTAAATGTGATTTTTGGTTGAAAGAAGTGGCTTTCTTGGGCCATATATCTCAAGTGAAGGTATAGCAGTGATCCTTCAAAGATTGAAGCTGTTAAGGAATGGCCTCGTCCTACCAATGTTACAGAGGTTAGAAGTTTTCTGGGGCTTGCGGGCTATTATAGGAGATTTGTCAAGGATTTCTCCAAAATTGCTAGGCCATTGACGAATTTGATGAAGAAATCTGTTGGATTTGAGTGGAGTGACCAATGTGAGCAGTCATTCCAGCAACTAAAGACTAGATTAACTACTGCTCCAGTGTTAACATTACCAGAAGGAGTGGATGGCCTGGAGGTCTACTGTGATGCCTCGAAGTTTGGTCTGGGTTGTGTTCTAATGCAAAATAGGCGAGTGATAGCCTATGCTTCTAGGCAATTGAAGAAACATGAAGAAAATTACCCCACTCATGACCTTGAGCTTGCAGCAGTAGTATTTGCTCTAAAATCTGGAGACATTATTTATATGGAGTCACTTGCAAAATCTTCACCGACCATAAGAGCTTAAAAATATATTCACTCAAAAGGAGCTGAATATGAGGCAGAGAAGATGGTTAGAGTTTGTCAAAGATTATGATCTGGATATTCAATACCACGAAGGCAGGCAAACCTTGTAGCTGATGCTTTAAGCAGAAAAAGAAGTCATTCAACAGCAGCCATGTGGATCCTCCCAGATAAGTTGTATGAAGATATTCGTAGGCTTGACATGGAGTTAGTAGTTAGTGGAGAAGAAGCACAATCAAGTAGTCTACACCAAATGTCCATTTCTCTGGATATATTCGAAGAGATCCGGAAAGACCAATCAGGGGATGAGAAACTTGAACAAATCAAGAGGAAAATTACAGAAGGGAAAGCTACAGATTTTAAGATCCATAAAGATGGAAGTTTAAGGTTCAAAGGTCGGTGTGCATTCCTAAGAGCTGTGGGGAGATAAGAAGAAGTTGATGCAAGAAGCCCATCAATCACCCTACTCCATACATCCAGGAGGTAATAAGTTGTATAAGGATTTAAAGAAACAGTTTTGGTGGCCAGGAATGAAACGTGAAGTTGCTGAGTTTGTAGCTAGATGTTTAACTTGCCAGAAAGTAAAGTTTGAGCATAGTCGACCAGGAGGCTTAGTGCAACCATTGGAAGTACCAGCTTGGAAATGGGATTCCATATCTATGGATTTTATAGTGGGACTACCTTTAACTAGGTCAGGAATGAATCAAATTTGGGTTGTTGTGGATCGACTCACCAAAACAGCCAGATTTATACCAATGCGAGATACTTGGACAATGGATAAGTTAGTTGCTACTTACATCAAGGAAATTGTAGATATCATGGAGTTCCTACAAGTATGTATCTGATAGGGATTCTAGGTTTCAAAGTCGTTTCTGGCAGAGCTTTCAAAAGCTATGGGTTCTCAGTTAAAGTTCAGTACTGCCTTTCACCCCGCAACAGATGGACAAACAGAAAGAACAATTCAAACATTAGAAGATATGTTGAGAGCTTGTATTATGGACTACCAAGGTACGTGGACTGATCATCTCCATTTGATAGAATTTTCATACAACAACAGTTACCATAGTAGCATTGGAATGGCTCCATATGAAGCTTTATATGGAAGAAAGTGTAGAACTCCACTATGTTGGGATGACATCTCAGAAACAGTTTTGTTAGGACCAGAAATGATTGAAAACATGATTCAGCAAGTGAAACTCATCCAGCAAAGGATGAAAGCTGCACAGGATCGACAAAAGTCCTATGCTGATAAAAAGAGAAAGTTTCTGGAATTTACAGCGGGAGAGAAAGTATTCTTGAAGGTATCTCCAACCAAGGGAGTCATGAGATTTGGGAAGAAAGGAAAGCTTAGCCCTAAATACATTGGCCCATATGAAATTTTAGAACGAGTGGGAACTTTGGCATACCGATTAGCATTACCAACAGAATTAGACAAGGTACACAACGTTTTCCATGTTTCTCAGTTGAAGAAGTACATACACGATCCATCTCATGTCATCCAACCTGAAAAAGTTCAGATTGACCCATCTTTGTCATATGAGGAGGTTCCAATACAAATATTGGACACAAAGGTCGAGAGACACGTCAAAGACTACGAAAATGGTGAAAGTCCTTTGGACCAACCATAAAATTGAGGAAGCAACCTGGGAAACAGAGGATTTTATGAGAACAAGATACCCAGAACTTTTTGATGAATCCTAGGTAACATTTATAGTTACGAGGTCGTAACTTAAAATTTAGGGGGAGTGACTTCGATACTCTTATTCTTGATATCTTTGGTATGAATATGTTAAGACCCTTTTTCATGAATGTTCTTCTATGCTTGATTACTTGGTGTGAATACTTAATGTTATTAGTTGATTATAGTTTTAATGTATGAATGATCTTGGGAATAGTTGGAGCTTCGGGGTCGAAGCTTTTCTTAAGGGGGAGTGAATGAAATACCCAAAGTTTCTAAAGGATGATTTACTTTGCTAATTAGGTCTTAATGAGCTATTAAGCATATTTAAATCCTAATATTGGCATAAGTACACATTTGGACCAGAAAAGTCCTTAATAGCACTTCTTGTATTGTTTTAAAAGTAGCTAGCTAGAATGCTCCAATAACATTGTGACAACCAAGCTAGTAGGTGATGCAGCAGCTAGCTTATGTAGTAAACACACAAGTAGGTGATGCTGCAAGCTAGCAAGCAAGTAGGTGACTCATCAAGCTAGCAAGCAAGTAGGTGACTCATCAAGCTAGTAAGCAAGTAGGTGACTCAGCAAGCTAGCAAGCTAGTAGGACGTCTTAAGCACGACCAAGCTAGTAGGCAAGTAGGACGTCTTTAAGCACGAGGTGGCACGATGAGTTGGCACCTACTTAAACACTTGACACATACATAACCAATAGGAGCTTGACACCTAAGTAGGCTGGTAGGAGGTGGCAACATCCCATTGGAGATGTGACATGGCTTAGAAATCAGCCACACACACCTTTCCTTCACCTTAAGAACCTAAACCGTCCTCCTTGCTTATATAAACCGTCCCCACCTCCAATTCAGCCATTTAGCACGTTTAGAAGAGAAAAGAAAGAGAGGAAAGCTTACCACCACCACCTGGCCGAGAGCAAAGAGAAGGAGGAGAGCTACTATCTTCATCTTCTTCCAATCTAGAGGTAAGGACGTTCTGGTGTGTTCTTCATCCTTTCCTAGTCTATTCTCACCGAAAACCAGAGGAGAAACCAAGGGAACTCACTCCATTTCCATGTCCATTCTAGGAGCTTAAAGCTGTCTTAGGGTGTTCTAACTTCTAGCAAGCTTTCCAAGGATTTAAGGAAGGTTTTCTTCAGCAATCTGCAAGGTAACTTCATGGTTACCATCCCTTAATAAATCTGTATGTTTTACAGGAGTATTACCCCTATATTATCTAATTAAAATTCGTAGGTATTTATTAGCCTAAAGCTAGAAGAGTTAGAAAAGTGTTTTAAGGAAGAAAAGGATGTGTTTACACCTACCTTTGATTACTGATTGCTTAAGAGCTTGTTTATGGTGTTTTGCTGCTGTTTAGTAAGTGGGAATAACCTAGAGGTAATTATGATTGTTCTGGATGATCTTTAGTCTAATATGGTGTTGTTATAATCTGGGATAAATGGTGTCTTAAAGAGTTTTGTTTAATCACCAGATTTGTGGGTGGAATTCTAGAGCATTAATCAAGTGTTTTAGGTGCTTAACTAACTAGAACCTATCTGATTATTATGGCAGTAACATAGGTGAAAGTATAGAATTTGTTTAAGTTGTAAGTGTGATGTGATTACTAGAAGAGCTAATCTGGTGAATTAGATGTCTAGTACAACCGCTTTCAGTTGGAAGTTAATTAGTGTAAACTAGATGTGTCCTAGGGTTAAAAACATGATTGTTGATTGTTCTGGTCATTAGTAACCTATTATGGCAGAATTGGCCATGAACTATTAAAGAGATGTATAGCATGATTTTAGGATGAATATGATAGTTTAAACTAAGCTGGGACTTAAGGTCTTAAAGTCTAATATGTTAGGAACTTATATGTACTGTCTTAGAAGGTTGTTTATGGTTGGATTAACTCCTAAGCTAATCTGGTTAATATTGTGTTGTTATGACCGAAAATGTTAGGAACCAATTATGGTTTGATTCAGGTTGTAATCTATAGTTAAATTATGTCTTAAGCTGATCTAGATGAGATAGTTAAATAGAACTGAAATGGATATGATTTGTTTGTTTGATCAAGACTTGGTCTTAAGGTATGATTTATGGTTGTTTGAATTGTTAAGCTGAGATATTTGATGCTGTATGATCTGGCCGAAGGTGCCATGTAAGATTATGTGATCATAGCCTTTCCTTAAGTGCTGTTTGATTATGTTATGTCCCTTGTGTTTGAAATTATGAAATGGGCTTTGTTAAGTGACTTGACTGTTGATTCTTGTTATACTTTAAATTGTTATATTCTGATTAATGAGGATTCAATGAGTAACTCATTGGAATGGATTGTTGAGATATATGGCCATATGTGGAACTTGAGCAGTAACTGCCTTCTTATGAATTATTGGACTCATGGTATGCCTTGGGCTCCATGAGATGCTTCATGGTTTCCTACACTATAGTTTAAAGGTACTATAGGGGGTGTGCACATCTTTTAGGGCCTGGAGTGCGTTTGGGAAAGGTTGGATCGCCTCAATGATCGGGATTCGTCCCTTGAACTGATTTGTGTGGAATGGAGAAATTGATGACTAAGGAAAATATGTGAATTGATTAACATGTACTTGTGCAGGTTTGGATGCCTTATTGTTAATGCTTGAACTCTTGGTTGAGCAAAGTTTGTGTATATACCATCAAGTACTTTACTAAGTTATTTTCTGATGGTAGCTTTGATTTTACTCAGCTTTGCTGATTTTTGGCTTTATGCCCTGTGGTCTTTTCTTTGTGATTGTATGAATGACCACAGATGCAGGAAATGATGAAGCTTCTCCTTAGTTGTGGAGACATTCGAGAGTGTGGGCTTTTGGGGCTAGAAGACCATCATTTTATTCTCTCTTGGTTTCTAGACTAATGTATTAGGTTGTTCTATAACCTATGTAATACAAGTTAGTTTGGTTGTAAGTTAAGCCTAAGCATTCACATGGTTGTGAGTGTGGCGGTAACGTCCTATAAGACTTATGCTTCTGCTTTATTAATTTGAGCAAGTTTATTATAATATTATGGTTAGTAATTTAGGGGCGTTACACCAAATTTGTTGGTTGGTTAATGCCCGAGAAAGGTTTAACTAACACTTCGTCTTTAAGACTTTATACTAACTGGAACTTGGGGGAGTGAGGAATCCGGGACTGACTCCGGTCATGCATGTTAAGGAAAGGGGGTCGGAACCTGAATCAGATCTGACTTCCGCTTAAGGACTTGTCGCCTAGGGTCGAGAGTCGACTCAACTACCTTGGATTTCAATCCAAGGTAGAAGGCAAATTAAGATGGTGTGGTAGGATCACCTAAATCCTAATTTTAAGATAAGATGTTTATTCAACCAATGGAGTTGATACTCATTGGCTAGGGTTGCTTTTGACCTAACAAAAATAAACATTGAGTTAAGATACAACCATTCTTAATTAAAGAACGGTTTGTATATCAAGACTGAGGTAAGAATTAAGATTGAGGTAAGATAAGAATGGACTGAGATTAAGAGATATCATAATTTTAAGAGTTAAATGACTAACTCACTTACTAAGGGAACACTTTTAAGTTGTTCATTGTGTTTGAACTTTGATTGTTCATATGTGGCTTGTTGTTTATTGCACTTCTTATTTATGTTGTGCATCTAATCAACTTCATGCTATCGACAATAAGTCGTTGTAGCCCCGTTAGCTCGGGGGCATAAGTGAAATACCCCAAATCTAAATAATATTATTAAATCATATTTATTGGAATAATCCAAACATAAATCAGTTCACGTACGCATGCAAACCCATGCATGAAAACGTTACGTAAAAATAGTCGTTTCACCATAAACGCTAAAACGCCTTAGAAACATGTGATCAAGCATGACCTTGTATGACCTTCTAAAACTCAAACCAAATGGTCATACACTCATTATATGAAATATAAAATATTCCCTAAGCTATACTCAGTCAAATACGCAAAACGCTCGGGAGTGCTCAGCGCGCCCCTTAAAGCAGAAAAGCTCGGAGGAGTGCCGAGGTGGCACAACTCCTATAAAATTATTCCTAGAGTTCCTAATATCATTATTTACCATTCTAAAGATAACCCACGAAGTGGTTCATCAAAATTCAGCAAAAACCACAGGAGGATTTCTTACGCTCCTTTTTGGCCCGGGAGTGTCCCGATGGCCCGTAATTTATGTCACGGGTTGATATAACCCCATATAACTCAATGTAACATCTTATTATATGTGTATTTACTATAATGTGTTTACAAACACTTGTAACTCATAAAAACAATTGTTTCCCAAAATTTCCTTAGAGCACAAAAACACCTTCGGGTGTCACGAAAATGCGTTTTACGCAATTGCCTTGTAGTTTTGACATGCCACGAATTGGTAATCTTAAAAGGGTTAAAAGACCTTCTAAATCAGTTGGTGTGACTAGTCAACAAGGCTCTCTATATGGGCCGATTTTGAGAGCAAAAACTAGTATAAAATTGCTTTTAAAATTTGTAAAAGGCTTAAAAACATGGTGGACTCACCTTCCCATGTGTTATATTACTTAATGTCAAAGTAAGAGGTCTCATTTGACCATGTGGCTGTCGAATTATGAAGAGAAACAAGGCCATGTGAGCTAGGAAGAAGACAAAATGTAAAAAGGCAAAAGTGGATCTAGATTCCACCTTTTTCATTTTTTAAAATTCAAGAGACCTTCCAAGCTTCTTCCTTGGCTCTTCATCAACGAATTGAGACCCCTCTTTTAGCCTTGAAATCGTGCACCATAATGAGGAAGAAGACAAGGCTTTAACTTAGAAAATCAAAAGTACAACTTACCTAAATTTCCTTGTTTCTAGCTCACAATTATTCCCTATCCAACCCTTGCCTTGTCACACCTCACATGCCCTCTAACATGGCCGGTTTTCTTGCTGGAAAAGAGCATTTATTGAGCCAATAATCAAGGTAATAAACTAAGGAAAAGAATTGTCAATTGTCATTAAAAATTTGACAAAACAAATCAATTTCCAAATGCCTCTTGCATTTACGTGAGCTAAGTCTACTTTCTTCCTTGCTCTCTTCATCCACGGTTTAGGTAAGCTCTCTCCTCTCTCTTCTAGCTTCATCTTCTTCCTTTGAAGATCTTAAGTCCATTAATGGAGTTTAACTTCTATCTTCATCTTTAAGGTAAATTCCTAGCATTTCTTGGCAAGTCTGAAGCAAAACTCTTCCTAGCATAACAAGGTGTGTTCGGCTTCACTTAGTTCTCCAAGGGGATTGTCCAAACCAACATTAAACCAAGGAGCATCTCAAGGTTATCTTAAGGTAGGTTTTAAAGCTTGAAAATCCTTAAAACACATTTTTGTGTGTAACCAAGTTCTACTCTTCTAAGTCTCTTTCTTCTTCATTTTGATGAAGGAAAAACTTGCTCTTCATCTACCTTTGGTGAGCCGAAATTAAGAGAAAAGTCTAAGGTAAAGTATTGAAAACTACTTACAAATCTACTTAAGATCTTTGTTGAAGATCTAACTCCTAAACCTTCACCTCTTGATAAACCGAAGAGGGCATCAAGTACCTATGGAGAGAAAAGTGGAGATTCAAGAAGAAGTTCAAGCACTAACCACCTTTGTTAAGAAGTAAGTTTACTAAGTAAATCTTTATGTTATAAGCTTTGTCAAGCTTCTAAAAATTGTACAAAAATTATGTAACCTCCTAGGTTAATTAATACCGAAACTACTTGGTTTTATATGCCAAAATATAATCTATAACATATATAGAAAATATTTACCTTAAGACACATTTTTGTGTCACAAAATTTATTTATGTTACAAATTAATTAAGGCCGAAATGTCTTGGGCAAAAATGCTTATTTTTGAGCTAAGAAAAAATAAGACATTACAATAATTTATAACTGAGTTATATGACTCATATGAATTTATGTACATTTATTATGACATAAATCCACTTTTATATACTAAATGGTCACTAAATAAATATGGCCGAATTACCTAAGTGTTAAATAGGTATTAATGACCTACTTAGGTATATAAACTTATATCATAAAGTTTTGTGAGTTAAAAATATTTTATTAGAGCTTAAATGGCTAATTAATTAAGTTATGTGGCTTAAGTATAATTTTACAAAGTTTAGTGGGTTTAGTATAAAAACCGAGAGCTAAAGGGGTACTTAGTGTAATTATGAAATAATATAAGGTTAGGAATTAAGTTATGAATTTTAGATAATTTAAACATGTGTTTAAGTAACACTTATAAAGTTTTGGGCTATTATGTAATTTATAAAAGTTGCTATGAAAGTTTAGAATATATTAGTGGGCGAATTCACAATTAAGAGAATTATTAGATTCACTTTTGAAATTTTAAGGAATTAAATATTTAGACTATAGTTTATAAGAATAAGAACCTATTATAAGTTTTGGGATGAAAATGTAATTAATGGAAAGTTCAAGACCAAAGCCGAATTCTTTTGGGTTAGTTTGGTAATTTAAGAATTTATACATATATGTTCGGCATTTATGGAGAATTAAAATTAAAACTATAGTTTACATGACATTATGTAAAGGTTATAAGATTTTGGTGGTTAGATTGTAATTATAAGGAATAAATATATATTGGCCGAAATTTAAGGGGCTAAGTTGTAATTTTTGAGAGTTATAATACTTAAAAGCTATACACCAAAATATTAGGGGTGGTTTTGTAATTTAGCTAAATAAGAAATTAAAACTCTATAATATAATGAGATTAGAATTTAAATATAAAGTTTATGAATTAATGTGGTTGATTATAAATAACCGAAATATAAGGGTAATATTTAGATTTAAATAAATATAGGTCCTATATGGATATTTTGAGGAATTAGAAGAAAGATTTTTAATTAAAGGAATTATGGAATTAGAACTATGGCTTATGCAGTTATAAGGAAGTTAAAAAGAAACAATAAGTATTGTTTATGACTAAAAGGAGAATAAGGAGATTATAAGAATATTGTCATTGTAAGACATTTAAATATAGTTAAGAAAATTATAAGTTGTTATGTCACTTAGACAATTAAAATAAACAACAAATATAGTACATGAATATATGAATACATATATGTACATTAAAGGATTTATAAATAAATCAAAAAGGAATAACAAATAAGAGATTTGTTGAAAGATCCAATAGGATCATTATTAAGGGTAACATAAATTAACCCTCTCAGTTAATCCTATTCTAGGACTTGTTTGACCAGACGTGACCGGGAATTTACAAGTACAGTCTACGGTGAACGGTATGGGATTCTTGCAACCTGTTTTCTAACGGATTACACCGGCTTGTGTGTATCTGTTGTTTGAAATAACGACCAAGATAATTAATGTAAACTGTTGTTTTACTCTTGCACACTGTGGTATTATTTTATGTGCGTGAATGTTGCTGACTACATCGTGTATGTCCCACGCATACAAACACTACTATACCAGTGGATTAAATACCTGCGTTTCAGTATACCGAGGACTTGTACTCAAGTCTCTCACTAACTTCAGTTATAACAAACGTCATTATCCTAAACGTGATAATTGACAATACACATTGTGTTCTTGTTTAACGTCTTTATATGACACTTAACAACTCTATACTACGAGAATGAGGAGCCCAGTTGGATCTGGCCATGCATGCTACAGGAGCTGTACCTGTCTCAGGTCGTCCTATCTACGTCGCGACGGAACATTCAGTTGGGAGGAAGACTTTACTTCCGGGATTCAAATGCCCTTCAGTTCGAGGAAGACTTTATTCCTCAGTGGGTTCTTATTTCCCACGCCATTCAGTTCAGGGTTTGACTACGTCATCTCCTGGGGTTTTTATACCCAACCTTTCTCTATAACGAGGTCACTATACCTCCACTATTTCAGATATTCAGATATAACTGTCAGTCCCATTGTGTGGACCGGCTATCAGTAAAGAATTCCAGTTCAGCTAACTCGACCTTCTGTCTTGTTCTATGTGACATTATTGTCCTTGTATGGATACTTGTTATTATCAGACTATGCTTGTTTACAGCTTTATAAAAATGAACTGCATGTGTTCGACAAAGTAGTTGGTGTGGCCCGGTAGACGATGGGCTGCACGTTTTCCATACCAGCATTGTTTGCTGAGCCCCTTTGGGGGCACCCCCATTTTTCAGGTACCTGAAGTTTAAGAAGATCACCACACTGAGTGTAGGTGGGGTAGACCAAGCTTTGGGAGTCTACTATTAGTTAATTATTTATTTCAGTATTTTACTTGAGTTTGATTCCTAGTATCTCGGGTTGTATCTGTATTCCAGACCGTGACATTTGAGGATTGTATTTGGACTTAGCCTTGTTGGTCACAAGGGTGGCCAACGGCATTGTAATACCGCCCGGTTGTTGTAATTATTTCCGCTGCAGTTGTATTTTATTTGGGAGTGATCGCCGTTCAGTTTATTGGATTTCGGGTTGGGGTATTACATAAGAGAATCGTACCAGCAAAGGTGCTGACCCCCTCGGGGGCTACTGTTTATATTTTGCAAGTGAATGTCATTAGGCGACCGTCCTGAGAGTAAGATGGGGTAGACGTACTACGGGTTTAAGTATGACCTACGAGTTGTGCATGTACTCTCGTATGGTAACTAGTGTTAGTAAGTTGTATAAGATGTAAGGAGATTGTAAGATTGTTATGTAACTGGTTAAGTCTTGTAAGCACTAATGTTCGGTATATTTGGGTCCATCAGACCGTAGCTAGATCTTGGAGATTTTAGTATGCCTAGTTGGTCACGTGGGTGACTAACTGCGGTAACACCAAATGTTGTATGAAATCCACTACAAAGTTAATATAAGTGAATAGAGGTTTATGAGATAAGTATGGCTTTATGAATTGGGTTGTTACACTTTGTATCTTTACCGTCACCAACATCTATTTTAATTGGGGTTTGTTCTAGTATGATAGGTATTTTTGGTGATGATACTTCTTATCCATGGCTGTTAGATGCTGGTAATCTATAGGCTAGAGTTTAGCTTATGGATTCGAGTCAAGTTTCCTTTTTATTGTGATTAAGATGGTGGATCGAGTATAATAGCAAGAAACAAAAAAGACACTAAGATTTGTGTGGTTCGGTCTTAAGTGACCTAGTCCACGAGGGTTTAATAAAGGTTCTTAGTATAGGGATAGAATCGGGCGATTACAAGTGAGGGATATAGAGGATTTCGAGAGTTGTCTTTTATCTCCTCTATCGTCCTCTTAATAAATGGATAAGAGAGTTGTTGAGTCCATCCGGCTTTCCGCTTGCCCACTTTTCGGGCTTGATGATGAGAATCATGTCACGAGCTGGGGCTGATGTCACTCACTGTCAGGGACGAAGCTTCCTTGCTCTGTTTCGGCCTCCCATTCTTAATTGCGGAAAGGACACTTGTTGTCTTAGGATATTATTGGTATATCAGAGAGGCATGCGAGTTGCTAACCATGGGTTTCTAAAGCGGTAATGACGGGTTGTCTGATGAGACTTATTGGACAGGTCATCAGAGGGGGTGTATCGAGTCACGAGTGTTCCTCCATGGTGCGAAACAAGGTAAGACACTTTCCATTGTCAATTATATCAAGGACTAGATGGGAATGAAGAATTCCAATAGAGTCTAAATAAGTCAGACAAAAAAGGGTTAGAGACTCCTCAATAAACAAAAAATGCCAAAGGATTTTCTTTTGAGCTATTTGAGAGTTATTCAACTTGAGTTCTGAGTGCAAATGATTTTTTTCCAAAAAAAGAAGAATCGAAAGAAGAATAGAAAGGGGACTCAATTTCGAGTCTAATTTATTTGATGATTTTATGAATCTATTTTTCTTTCGAATTTTATATACATAACTAAACTAAAAAAATATATTTTTTTCTCGAGCCGTACGAGGAGAAAACCTCTTATACGTGGGATTCAATCGACGTTTTGGCTGGCAATGCCCGGCCGCCTTTACTCGGCTTTGAGGTCGGGTGAGGCCGGCTTCCTGGATTCGTTGGCTGCTAGTCGAGGCCTTCCCCGACTGAGGTTCTTGTCCGATTGTTGGTTTGTCACCCGGGTACGTGCGATTATAAGTGGGAAACGTGATTAGTGATCTTCACAATATGGTTAAGGTATGACTAATTCTACCGTATCAACGGTAGAGCTGATCAACACTGACCCGGCCCGGCGGCCCAACCCGGCCCGGCCCGGAAATAAAGCCCGAAAAGCCCGTCCAAAAAAATTCGGGCGGGTTTGGACAACAAATCAAAGCCCGAATGAAAAACCGGGCCGGGCTTCGGCAAAATTTTCGGCCCGCAACTAAGCCCGGCACGGCTTATTATTATTATATATATATATTATATAATAACTAATATAATACTCCCCTTGTTTCAGTATATAATTTGTTTGATTCTTTCACTAGTTTCAAAATAGAAGATGTTTCTATGTTCCTTTTTTTTGATCTGCTTTCCAATTCTACTCTCCCATCTTTTATTTTACAACTCTAATTTTCAAATTATTTCAATTCTCAATGCAAAAAATAAGGATAAAATAGTCTAAATTTTTCCTCTTTAAATTATAAATAATATCTATTAATATTACATACACCATATATTCATATTATATATAGTCTATATATTTTTTCAAAAAAACTAATAATATTATAAAAGAATTATAAAACCGGGCCGGGCGGGCCGGACATGGCAAAGATTAAAATAAGTTCTGGTCTAGCCCGGCCCGGCCCAAAAAATTTAAAAACGGCCTTCGACAAAAATATAGGCCCGTTCAGGCTTAGAATTCAATATCGGCTCGGCCCAAACCCGGCCCGCTCGCCCATTTGATCAGCTCTAAGATTCAACGGTCTCTTAGCCTTTTCAGGGGCATGCATGCTAATTTCACTATATTTAGCTGCCACACCACGGTGAATGGACTCGAAGATGGATCTCCATAGTTATATATGCCGGGAGAATTTCCTGTTACTTGACAGCTACGATGGCTTAGACGCTATGGCGATAGAAAACTCATAGTTTGCTCTTGTAAAAACTGATCAACAAATTTTATGGCTAGACGTATTTTTGAAGATTGATGAAGCAATATTTTATATTGCACTTGTATGTGAGGTTAAGCCTCAGTATTCCCTCAGAATAGATATGGAATATGTTGTGATAGTGAGAGGATGGTATGTTCAAATTTTGATTTTAACGAATAAGTGGTGTTGTTAAGGACAAACTAAATGTTAATAGTCCTTACTTCGATTGGTACAGATGTTCAGTTAAATCTAGTTTGGTTCCTTTGATGAAAGACAGGTTGTACTTTCTTGCATGATGGTCAAAGTCAGTTGATCAATGCTAGGGTATGGTAAGAAACCAAATTAGGTGTAGAACAATTGTTAGACAATCTGGTTGTTTGTGGTTTCTAACAAGTGTTCAGTTGTACTACTTGTTTTGTAGGTCGTTTACGGTGTACTTTGGCTCTTAATATCAATACCAATGGTGGCTTTAAAGAAAATATCTACTTCATCATTTGCTCAAGATTTTGGTTAGACACGTTTCTTTTGTACGTTTATATAAACGGATATATCTCATCAACTTACTTTTTCTATCTATAGATTAACCTTGAAACAAATCTATGACCACCTCCTCTCTATCTCGGTCTTGTCCATTCTCAGTGGCGGACCCAGAATTTCATAATATGGGTGTCAAAATATAAGATTATTACTATAATGTTATAAAATTTTCATCATTGTTCTAATAAACAAAATGAAACAATGACATCCAATACTAAGAAGCTATAATTTATACAACATAGTAGACTTTTATGACTTTTCATGTTATGAAACCTATTAATAATAACATCGTTTGCTATAGTACGAAACACATTTTTCTCAATAAGATCACTAGAGTATCATTCATGAATTCATCACCAATTCGGTTTTGTAGACGAGCCTTCACAAATTTCATTGTAGAAAAAGCTCATTCCACAATTTGCAATTATTATTGAAAAAACCAAAGGTTGATAAACCAACAGATACCTCTCATACTTCTGAATATAATATTCTTGACCTGTTGTCGGAAAGGTGTGATGATGTTGTTGCACCCTAAAGTGAACAAAAGTAAGATTTAATGAAAAAAATTATATGTCTAGTCTATAGACACACTAAATATTATTGTAGTGATATATGTATTTAAAAAGCGCAAATCTTGTATATACTCGTGTCAACCTAGTAAATTAATTATAACAAACAAGTAAAAGTTCAGAATTTATTTTTTTAATATCTCAATAGACAAAAACCAATGTAGGTCCTCCCCGTCCATTAAGGCAGCGTTCGACTGCTGCAATTCGCCATTTTGGCCGAAATCGCGGGCGAAATGTGAAGCTCTATCCCCTCATAAATGTGCACATTAATCTCCTTACCCACCTTTACCCAAACGCAGCAAATACCTGCGTTTGCACAAACGCTGCTCTTTTTCCCGATAGATTAATCTGTTGACACCCTCAACTTTACAACATTGCCCCTGTACCGTGACTCGAATCTAGGTATTTTCCCATCGTCATTCACTGCGGCCAGTTGTTCATCATTCGAATCTGGGTATTTTCCCGTCTTGTTTGAGTACTCCATACTTCGACCTGTAGACAATCCGTATTGAGTAGCGCCGAATCCATGCCAGATTGAAGCCCCGTCTGGTCATTACTCTCCGTTTCTTCAACCTTTGACGATACGTACTGTCGTCGACGATGGCATGGTGTGCTGTTTCCCAGTCTGAGCTGAAGAATTGAAGACGGAGAGAGTAGACGAAGATAATTCACGCACATTGTAAAGGTAAGACGAGGGTATGATGGTCATATGAAGGGGATTGTCGACATTTACCTGTTCGTCGTCATCGAACGCGTCCACGGTTCAGGTCCACAAATCACCCCACCATAAAGGTGCAGCTTTATGGGCTCAAAAAAGACAAGCCCGTAATCGAACGGGGTCTAAGTTACATACACCCGGAGCAAGTAATAAGTGACGATCCCACATACACATGGTAAGTGAGGCTTCTTCTAGCTGAGTAAACTAGAGTAAGCTGGATTGTTAATTTTGTTTCTTTTTATCCACATAAGTGGACTCTTAAGTCATATGCACCAATTATTTTTAAAAAGATCCAAGGGTTGGCTTTGCGAATATAGCTTGGCGCTTCGAGCTCGACAAAAAGTAGATAATGTCACCCGTTTTTTCCGGCTAAACTTTATTTACCGAGTATCTATCAGAATCCATCTAACCGTTCAGTTTAAAATATCCCTACACTTCCAACAACAGCAAAACATCGAACTAAGAATATCGAACTTTAGTACTGCGTACGGCAAAAAAAAAAAAAAAAAACTAGTAGTACCTTTGCATACTTTCTGTCGAAGGCTACATGTGATTCCCGCCCGCCTAATTATGAACGACAAGCATAGACGAGCACTACTCGTCAAGGACAAAGTGCTACAAGCACAGACAAGTGTTGCATTTCTTTAGTACACAAACTATATCTGTACATACATGGCTCCATCCATACAGACGGTTGTCGCCAAAACCCATGCTGTACAACACCAAAATCCTACACGAACAAAACCTATTCTACTAAAAGCCTACAAGACAGCGCTGATATACTCCGCTAGCTAGTCACAAGCCTTACATGGAAGGCTAATGGGCAAAATGATGTGATCAGATAGCAAAAAGACGCTATTCTCTGCTAAGCCAAAACGTAAGAGACGAAAACCCAATTGTTTCTTCATTCCTCACGGTTGATTCCCTCTGCTTCCTCATACTCCACATTCTGTTCTTCATACTTCACTCCCACAAGAAACCTTATACACGTCTGTCAATACACACAAATCCTCAAATTAACAGCTGGCCAGTTTCACCCAAAAATCAGAACCACAAAAGAAATTAGACTAGACTTTTACCTGTTTTGGATCATAGACTGCGTACTCGTTATACTCGAGAACACTATCTTTATGTTCTGAAGGTACCAATTTCCCACAAGGGACCTTGATGTCATCCCTCCACATGAAATGCTCTGATTCGTCTGTCTTCTTCCTTCCTAGACCTTTAACTCCCACTTTATTCACTTCCATGGACTTGGTATCCTGTCTTCCACATTACAGGAATAAGCAAACCGGACAAACAAACCAAGTAAAAACACTACTTGGAACAAACTTCTTTCGTCTCTGCTTACCTCCGGTGGCCTTGAAACTTCGGTGATCTCATCACCTAATGAGGCAACTGCCAGAACTAGGAATCCCTCGGGTCTGTCCACAGCTGTGAATCCATACCTTGCAGCCTCTGCTGCTGTGTCGGAGCAGACAATCGCCTTCCCAAACTGTAGCAATCAAAGAACACACGATTAGAAGAAAACATATTTCTTCCTCCTCTTGAGATGAACGAAAAGTCAGAAAGAGAACAGAGGAAGTCAATACCATGTATCCGGGAACTGGAAGGGAACATATAGCAGGCAGAAATCCCTTCTGCAAATGCCTCATAAGGTTGGAGCTTCGAGTACCTGTTGAGAATTCAAAACAGGATACTTCCAATATCAGAAAACCAAAACCGAATACTTCCGATATCAGAAAACTAAGATGTGCCGTTCATCTTACCACACCACAAGAGTTGCTTGTTTGGTAGCTTTTTAATTTCATCCAAAGATGGCCAAGCACTCGACTCGACCACAAATACGTTCTCAACAGACACACCGTAACTCTTTTTTTTAGTCCATCATTACATGAAGAAAAAAAAACGAACTGGGCATGAGACAGTTGCATCTACTTCAGAAAGGCAAAATAAGGGATCTCATTCTAATTTCCAACATAAATGATTGACTATCAATTACCACATCACCAACCCGGTACGGTTCATAGGTCTTCTCCACATAATTCAAGATCATCTTATAATCGTCTGATTCTTTATCCAAAGCATCAATTGAGCACCCCAGTTTACTATATACAGCAGACAGTGGATCTTCCAAGGTGGAACCAGTCATGTCTCCAATCAGATGGGAGGCTGCGACTATATCACGGATAGTCTCCAGACCAGACGCAGCCTGCATAGCAGTATTGTAACATGTAAACTACGAGCTAATAATCAACTAAACGTGCCATATAAAAACTTGACAGAACACAAACGAAGTTTGCTATCTTTTTGCCACTGTCCCAGTTAGCTCCACTTACATGATCCGCTAATTCTTGGAAATCTTTGAAGATGAAAGGCCTTGTGGAGTGCATGAGAGTGAACCATCTCTGGCTGAAATCAGACCACAGAGCGTCTGTTTTTTCACTCGACTCCTGCTTTGTCTTGAGGGCTTCCACAAACTCTAGTAGTGTCTCTTCACCTGATAAGAGGGAAGGTAAGGAACTCAGAAACTCTACGTTTGATGAAGAAGGAAACACATATGAATAAGAAAAGTGAATGAAAAAAGGTGAGTACATCTCTTAAGATGAAGATCTGTGAGCATCCCCAGCGGGAGATCTGGGGAGTCAACGCCCATCTCCATCATAGCATATCTGTAATCAAGATGCACAAATAAAAATTGTGGACACAGTTTTCTGTCTTACTAGATGAAAGCGGATCAAGGACATTTTTGCTTCCATATGACAGAGCTAAAAAAACGGAAACCTGTATATCTCCTGACCACAAAGCATTTTCATGAAATTGGCAATCACGGGATTCAACTTGCAGTGAGTAGCTGCAGTTCCCAACTGCCTGAGACCTAGCCCTCCGTACCTCACATCATACCCATCATCCTACCAGCGAACATTACAGTTGTAATTTTAGCAACCATATGCTACTTAACTAAAAATCTGTTGGCACTACTAAGCTAAACTTTTACCATATCCATAGGAAAGAACTTTCTCGCCTTCTTCTGAATCTTCTTCTCCCTCTCCCATGGCTCGAATTCATTCCCAGTTAATTCTTCAAACAGCCTCACAAACTCCGCAACTGCAGTATCAGCATTATCGAACTCTTCAAGCCTCTCCTCTGCTCTAGGATCATCACCCACTTTACCTCTCTTGTAGTAAAGATGCAAGTTCTTTTCTGGAACCGTGATCAGCTCTGTTATAGCATACCTGATAATGACACAAATTAGACACAGAGAATTCATGTACGACAGAAGTCGAGTATTGACTAGAAAAGGCCATGGTTCAGTGGATGCTTTACTCATTCACGTGTCGCCCAAGGTCACACAGAGAAAATGCACAGTTGTGAATGATTCCATCTTTCTCGAAGATCTGCCCACCTTGTTGTTGTAGCATTGTATCTTTATACACACCCCTCTTCCCGTACAGCTTGAGCTGATTGCGAACCAGTATGTGAGCTATTAACACACAAAAAGAGACTGCACAGATATACTGCATTTTCTGAAAATAAAAGAGGTAAAAAGGATTAGGTTGTTTACTTCGGCTGAGATGGACTCCAACGCTTCTTCACCAGGATCTAGCTTATCCCATGGCACTCCTTTGCCGAAAGTAGTTAGATCAGATATACAATCGTAAGCGTCCATTGGTTGTGGCTCATGTTTCGTGATACTATCAATCAGCCATGCTTCTCTGAGCACCGGGGTGTTTACCTCACTAATCAAGAA
Source organism: Limonium bicolor (assembly GCA_023374045.1). Lineage (NCBI taxonomy): Eukaryota > Viridiplantae > Streptophyta > Magnoliopsida > Caryophyllales > Plumbaginaceae > Limonium > Limonium bicolor. The sequence goes on along the minus strand of CM041778.1, from coordinate 267,831,045 downwards.
ATATAAGGATCAGCAAAACCCAGAGAAAAGGAAGTCTTTACGAGGTGCCAAGGTAGAAAGAGTGGATAATTACACAGCTTCGGTGACTTTTGAGGATCCACCACGATGCCTCTCCATTGGAGAAACAACCAGACAAGTGACTCCTGCAACAAGGCAGGACATCAGTGCACAACAATGTGAGATGCGGAGTCAGATTCGTGTAAAGAACATATACCTTTAACTGAGTTGGCCACTTTCCCTCCATGCCTCTCTATCTCTCTCTTCCAGTATCCCTGAGAAGATGCATGGATCAAAGTAAGTCCGCACGTTCAACATGGTACATTTCAACTTCCTTTCCTGTTCAAGGCTTTTGGGCTAGGTAAGTGAAAACACTCAGTTACTGGAAAGAACCAAGGAACTCACATGGGTTCTTGTTAGACGGCCAGACAATGAGATCACTACTCCCAGAAAAGGCTTTCCAGGAGGAGCTAATTCACGTTTTGGACGCTGAGTAGGATCTTGGTATTTCTTCAGTAACTAATCGCAACCAAAAGTGAGGAACAATTCGGTCACATTCACAAGAATGACCCCATTGGATACTCGGTTTGATTAAAAAAAAAAACAAGAAAGAGATTACAGCGATGAGCTCTCATTACATCGAAAGCTGGGGAATTTAGAACCGAATCAGGCAACTTGATAGGCTGTTGCTTCCTGGAAGGTTCTCTTGTCCTGTAAGTGCAACTCGCCCACTCACTGTAAGTCCCCGTGCAACAATAGGTGCTCCCATTGAATTCCAAATTCCCATCACACAGCGGGCATTTCTCCAGCGGCCCGTAGAACAACACATCCAGACTGCCAACATTACCAGTAACCATTAAAGAAAATTAGATGATCTTAAACAAAACTTGATACAAACCTACTTCACACCAAACACATTATATGCCTCTTGCCGAGGGTTTTTATGAAGTTTTGAAGTGCATACCAAGTGAGAATAAGTGTGGTATCAGTGCCAGAGGAATCCTGGTCATTCATTTGCATGATCTCTCTCATTTGGTCAATGGTGATGCGTTCTTTAACAGTTTTGCAGAATTCTTCGAACTCCTCTGCAAGGTCCGAGGAGGCGGTTTTTGATTTGCTGCCGTTGACTTGGCCATTCTCATCGTTATCTTGTTTGGCCTTCTTGGGAGAGTGTTCTGCTTCATGGGTTTTGCTCTCTGCTTTCTGCTTCCTTGTCATTATTACCTTTTCGTCTTGCTCAGATTTAGGCTGAGCATGTGATCTCGATTCATGGACCTTGTAGAAGACAAGAAAATGATACTAGTAATAAATAATAAATTCTGGAAGCGATTCTACCTAGGTTGTGCTAGGCCGGTTCAGAAATCAATATCCTAATTTAGGACAACTAAAATCTGATCAATTAAGGTCAAAACTTATTTGCCCGATTTCGGGAACATAATAATGGTCCAAAACATGCATGCAAAAGACAGGCTATGCCTATGCAGAAACAGTCGCTAAACGTTTAAGCTATGCCAATCAACTACTGGACTCAACTAGATGACCAAACACGAGACTACTCAGCAAGTGAAACAAAATTAACCCGCTCCAAGCTCCCAAGAACCCATATTTACCTTCATATCGTTCCCAAGTGCGTTTTTGTATCGTTTAGTATACTCTTGCAAACTAGAAGAAGTAATCAAACCCAGATAACCCAAAACATATGGAGGCGTTCAAGAGCTTATTGTAAATTTTCAGAGTATTGGTCTGTATCATATACTTCAGCAAGCGAAGTGGAAGCTCTTCTTTATCTGTTCTTTTGTACTTTGAAAATGATACTTTCGTAGTGGGAGGGAGAGGTCACTTTACCAGAAAACCGCCACGTAGGGAAGGGTTCGAGCTTCTCTGTCGTATGCAGGAAAGCACAGATGTTCTCCTCTCCAAGAACTCGCCACGTGGTGAAAAGAATAGCGCGACCTTGTGACACGTTGAGTTTTCTGAAACCTAATTACCAGTTATCGGATGCGAAGGAGTGGAAAACCGTTTTGATTCCTTATCCCGTCTCATCCAGGTTTCATCCTGTTCAAATCTTCCCTCGTGCATCAACTGTCGATACACGCAAGGTTTACTGACCGATGACTGGTTGGGGCATCTGTGAACCGATGACTGGTTGTGGCATTTCAGCCAACACCTGGTGTGCATCGTGCTTAAAAGTGATAGATTCGACGTGCGTAATGCTATTAACGTGTGATGATCCGGAAGTTTTTTCTTATTGGGAAAATTCTCTAAATACCCCTGTTTTCTTTTGTAATTCACAATATACCCCTATGATTTTAGTAATTTAACTTTAAACATGATTAAATGTTGTCCAAAATTGATGAAACTTTACATGGACGATGCTAAAGTGTTATATTTTGGTCCAATATCAAATTTGAAGTTTTTTAAACTCACATGTGACATGTGGGACCCAATGAGCTGTCACATATTCATTGGGTCCCACAGGTCACATATGAGCTTAAAAAACTTCAAATTTTATATTGGACCAAAATATAACACTTTAGCATCGTCCATGTAAAGTTTCATCAATTTTAGACAATATTTAAACATATTTAAAGTTGAATTACGAAAATCACAAGGATATATTATGAATTACGAAAGAAAACAGGGGTATCTCGTGAATTTTCACTTTCTTATATTAGTCTCTTCACTTTCACTCATTGCTTTCGACCAACCCGTGTAGATTGTCCACTTACTTAAATTTGGATGTGGATTGTCCACTTTCGTAGCGTATAGTTTACTTGTTAATAAGGTGTATGTCAGATGCGATCCTGTTTCTAAGTTTCATAACAATTACTGTAGCTAGAATCAAATGTAAAGTGTTATTATAGGCTTATTCTATCAAATTTGTATGTATAGTAATAACATCATGATGTGTATATGTATATCCATTTGCGATCAATGTTTTCAGAATCGCGATCCTACCGTAGGATCGTAATGGACCCCTAGGATCGGATCGTAGGATCGAACTGTAGGATCGAACGATCCTACAAATTTTGATAAATATAATTATGCAGTTCATGTAATTTTACATATTATGAAACTTCAATGAGAAAAAACATGAGCCAACCTAATAAGCATATAAAATTTTACAGCAAATAAACCATGAGCAAAGATAACATATAGTTTCGTCATTTTAAACAATCGACAAGTAAGATAATACTCTTACAACATCAAAATATTAGCATGTGAAATCACAAATACCATCATTTAGTTCTTAAACAAAAAAATGTTAGGTCTGATAAATATCAATCAGCTAGGATTGTCAAACATGCTTCAACATCCATGTTGGTGCCAATGAGATGATGTTATAGCCTATAAATACCCCATACACACAATGTTCCAATACATGTACATGCACTTTAATTTTTCAGTAGCACGATCAACCTCAGTACCTTGTTCTCATCCTGGATCTGATATATTACTAAGAGCAATTTTCCTTCTACCTACAACACAACCTCTAGGTCTAGCTCCAACCAAAATTTGACATTGTTGCTTGCCAGCTTCAAAACTTAAAAGTCCCACAACATGCCCTATACTAGAAGATAATAAAAACAAATTAAGTTATTATTATCTAACCACTAGCTTTACGAGATTTCAAATAAGCATTTCAATCCAGTATTTTGCCACTACGATTGACAGACACTGTTGTAACGCTAGTGTCTTTACATCATGATAGTCAAAAGAAAAAACTAAACCATTAAACTTTAGCAGTAACACTAAATTATAATGAGATAGTACCCAAATTGATTTTGGTCAATTATGCCACTGTAATATGCTAGATATTGATTAACATTTAGTTTGATAAAAAACATTTGTTAAAATGAAACTGTAACACCCTACCATTAATACAATGCTTACCGTCCAATCTCCTTACACACCAGATACACGCAGCGGATACATACTTACATACAGTGGGTGATAAAATGTCGTTAGTCACCCACGTGACTAACAAGGCTACTTCTTCTACATACAGCATCGGTCTGATGGACCGGAATCCCGAGTGTTACATACTTACCATACACACTCCGTATACCAATAAATGCTACAATCTTCCATTCGATACAATACCTTAAATACAATACAATATGATCCACATACCGAGTTTACTAAGATCCTTATACAAGTATACTACCTCTTCCAAGTTCATACGTACTCACTAAGAGACTACTTACTACCCGTTCCTCACAAGCTACTTGCTTCTAATTACAAGGGTGTGCCTCCGGTCTCTTACCGTGACCACATCCGCTTCGGTACCTGCACACTAAAAACGTTCCCCCTAGGGGGTCAGCTTTCGCTGCGCATGATAACCGCATACCCCGCGTACTAGTGAGGGTACGCCGACCACTTGGTCGAATACATGCAGTTCATTTTCATACAAACATACATGCATACATGCTCTTATACACAATATTACAATACATTACGCAAGACATACACACATACATACACTTCATTACATACAAGAAGTACAACATAACCATCCAATACATACTTACCTTTTTCCGAATTACACATACACATTACATACACAATATACAATACTTGTTAGCTTCATTGGTCCACCCGGGTTAATCGGGTGGAGATTACTCTTTTACTCGTTACTTATACATACACATACATACTTACGGATCCATACTTACTTACTCTTACTCTTACTCAAGTTAAGTCGTCGGGACCTCCGGCCCTGGGGACTACTCCGTCCCACCTCCGGGATTTACTTGACTCACCAATCCGGGATGCTACCCATTTAAGGGATTTGGGCCGCGGACCAGTTTAAGAGTCAGGAATTGCAGCCAACCTCTTGTGACTCCGCATCCTCACGCGTGGCCGAAACTATATCGGACTTCTACTCATTCCAATTTACTCATTTAAGTTAGGAGTTAGGTAGTTAGGAATTACAGAAGTCATTCATTCAAGCCACAATAATAATACAAAGCTCATATACACATCCATACAAAATACAGTGCAATATACAAGTACACTACAAAATACAATACACATCATCATCATTCATATGTTTCATGAATTATACAAACTATTGTTCAAGACAAATATCAAAAACAATGTAAACAAGCACAGGTAAGTGCAATATTGAAATACCCAGGAAATTCCAAGCTAGGAATAATATAGTATATGGTATGAGTGACATGTCTGAGGTTAGGTGGCCCAGCGAATTAATCTTTCTTCTTAAAGTATTTCTGAATATTGGTAACGTTGCTTTGATGGATTTAATTATATTTCCAACGCTATATGATATAGTATTAATTTCTCTCTCTTAATTTCCCTAAGATATTTAAACTCCGAAGTACTATTCCAGAATATTCTCTCCAACTTATTTTTTAAAGTATTCAGAGTTCGAATTCTATTTGACTACTCAAATATTATTTTGTTAACTCTCCTTATTCTTCTCTCAGTAATTATATTACTGGTATTATCTTTTATTCTTCTTACAGGTTGTTCTTTCCCTTGTTAAACCGTTAAAATATTTACAACACATCTTTCCTTTTCTAAATTATCTCCTTCCAAATAAATATTTATTAATTGATTCTTGATGTTGTTTCTCATTCTGATTTATTCCTTCTTGAATTTCTCCATCAGTTTTCTTTTACTGATCTCTCTAATTTATCGAGTTTTATCCTTTAGAGATATTTTAAAATTCCAAGAGTTAGAACTCCTTCTTAAATGTTTTATTTGTATTTCCTTTTAGCATAAAACTTTAATTAGGTTATTTTCTTTTCATTATACAAACAATTCTATTTAAGGGTTGATATCTCTTCACTATTTCCCCATCCTCAATACGCCGTTCTTGCGTCTACACTCTGCTCTTTATTTTCACATTCTTCTTCTTCTTCAAACCCTTGGTGTTTTCTCGCTGTTTCCGTCGAGGTTGATTATTCCCTGGTGTCCAGTTGGTAGATTGTCGGGTAATGTATTCTACTTAGTTGTTTAGTTATTTATTCGTTGTTCGGTAAATTCTGATTGCTGATTTTGATTACCTAGACGCCGATTAGATCGACGAGTGCTATCAATAGTCCGGAGCAGTTGGGCTCTTGAGGGTTTTGGTTGTTCCAGGTAAATTCTATGCTCAATGGTTTTGATTGTGGTTTTGCGAAATATTGGAAAAGGGTTCGTTGTGTTTTATCTTGGTTATGGGATGGAGATTTGGGATTATTCCCCATGTTTTGGAATTGAGGAATTGGATTGAGATTGTGGTTTTCAATTGTGGTTTTGGGAGTCTTTCACAGGTTGTATTTTGGTTGTTTGGGAGCCCATAGGTGCTCCCCATGATTATTAATTATTTGCGCTGCACACATTGTTGCAGTTAAGCTCTATGATCTACTCTATGTTACTGCTGTTTCATAGGGGGTGTGCATACTTAAGGACTTAGGGTGAGGTGGTTGTTTGACGGTCCCATAGGTGACTGTCCTGGAATTGTGGTTTGGGGTCCCATAGGTGACCCCGTGTTCAGAATTGTGATTATTGCTTCCTGTTGAAAGCTCCCTACTGCGGTTTCGGTATTTATATGTTTTTCTGGAAATTGTTCAACTGTTCAGCAAATCTCCTCATCTGATTGTTAAAGGCAAATGTGTTCTGAAATGTATTTTACAGTTTGAGGTAGAATTTACTCAGTTTTTCTGATTTGTGCGATCCTTTCTGTGTTTCTGTCTATGTTTTATGATCGCAGGTATGGATGAGTGACTGTGGGGATCGGGACGGCGAATCACATAGTTTAGAGACCACATACTAATAAGGCGATGTTCTGGATTTCAGTATTTGAGAGATGTTGTTATGTGCTCAAAGTTTTCATACATTAAATGTTTATTTGCTTCCGCGTGATTTGAAGGATAACTTTTGTTCCAGTGTTATGTAGTTCATTAGCCTGAGCACCCATGGGAATTGGGTGTGGCGGTAATGCCCTGGACGTTTTGAGATCCGCTGCTATGTTAAGGTTATGTTCATTCCAGTTTTGATTAACTGAGTTTGCTAGCATTTATGAAACAATTTTATTAAGTTTGAGCTTCGTATTGAGTACTTGACAATGATCTTATCTGTTTCTAGGTTCCTCATATTGTTATTGTGTTTTATATAAGAGTTTTTAATGGTTTTTGGGTCCTGTTTACGTTTTCTGCACTGCACTGAAGGACCTGTCCGAACGTCCGTCCGGACATCGATGTTCGGACAGGCCCCGAATGTTTTAGAAGCTCTATGTTTAGGCGTGTCCGAACTTTGGTCCAAACTTGGATGTTCGGACACGCCACGTTAGATTTCTCGGACTTTTCAAACTTACTTGTGTCCGAACTTCAAAGTCCGGACACAAGTTCGGACGCCTTTGGTTTTCAGGCCTTTTAACTCTCGACTTGTGTCCGAACATCAAAGTCCGGACACAAGTTCGGACGTTTGGTTTTCCGCAGTCTATTTCTCTTCGGCTTGTGTCCGAACTTACCATGTCCGGACACAAGTTCGGACCAACTCTGTTTTTCTCTTTTAGGACTCGTTTGAAGTCCGTTTTTGATGCCGTTTGTGCCATTAGATTTGTATTTCCATAAGCTACGTTTTGAGGTAAAAATCCAGGGTGTTACAAATATAGTCCGATTCATGCATTTATCTTATTAGGTGATCAAATAAGCACACAAATCGGGGTAACCAGATTAGGATACAGGGCATGAAGAAATCATACCTTTCACCGTTGTACTTGTATCCCAACATTCCTCCGGTGTTCACAAATCATATCCTATTATATATACATACAGTTGAATGATTAATCTATCTATCATTAACTTAACCCGATTACTCTTACGTTTACTAATCCATACTTACTAAGTCTTGCATTACAATACTTATATTTCATTTACTTATTCCTAATTACTTAACAATGGTTTACTTACGTATATATGCACATATGTATAGGTGGGTATACATATACATACATATATATATATATATACCTATAATTTAATTTAATTAAATAATTTTTTTTGTATGACTCGACCGAACTTGCAAGTCCGGTCGCAAGTTCGGTCCAAGTCAGTAAGGAATTTCGCTGGAGAATTACAGGGCCGACCGACCTTGCAAGTCCGGTCCCAAGGTCGGTCCATTCCAGTAAGTTTCGTATGTGAAAATTTTAGCCCGACCGACCTTGCAAGTCCGGTCGCAAGGTCGGTCCATTCCAGTAGCTTACTCGACGGAAATTTTTCTGGCCGACCGAACTTGCAAGTCCGGTCGCAAGTTCGGTCCATTCCAGAAGGTTACTGACGGGAGAATTTTCTGGTCCGACCGAACTTGCAAGTCCGGTCGCAAGTTCGGTCCATTCCAGAAGCATTCCCGTCTTTGTAAATCTGGGCTCGACCGAACTTGCAAGTCCGGTCGCAAGTTCGGTCCGGCCCAGTATTTGCATTTTCGTTTCTGTTTTCAGTCCTCTCTTTTACCCATTACTTCCCCATTGTTCCTACACTCAATCCCACATGTTTTACCACTAAATAAACCTCTTAATACACCTCAGTTCATCCATCGATTCCCTACTCATTCCTAAATCCACATACACAATTTCTCTTTCTTTCAACACTTACAATAGTTTTCTTTCCTCTTATGCTACAGATTTTCATACTCCATTCTACCATCCAATACTTCCTCTACCAATGTCACTCCTAGCATCCCAAATACCTCTTCTTACTTTGCCAATTCACTTCCAAGCAATTGTACCATCTATACCCAAGTCCAACATTCATTTACCAATTCCTACACACTAGTTTTTCCCTAACTTCTCCAAGGCATTTTTACACTTTGCTACAGATTTTGGTTTCCACTACCATGCTACCGATTTATCACTCAACTTCTAACCTCTATTACTCCCTCAACTAATGCTACTCCTAGCATCCAAAATACATTACTCACAACCTAATCCCTTCCCATTTACAACCTCATATCCAAATCTGTTACAAGCTACTAAAACACTCATTTTAACTTTCCAAAATCTGTTCCAAATGTATCTAAGTCCTCAAATTCCTGGATAAAATTAGACATAGTCTCCCCTACAATTCTTATACACTCTCACCGCAATGTTTCCTCACACATTAACATCATCTCACCTGTTCATACACAACATCAATATACAAGCTCCCATACACAAATACCAATACTAAAACACTACTAAAAATTCCTACACTCAACAACCCAATACCCAACTAAGTTTCAATACATTTTACATGTCTTTCAACGGTTTTAAGCACTTAGATTCTTCTGCACAATACATTACTACACAATACCATTTCCATTACTCATTTCAAACTTCTAAAATTCTATTACATGCATATATATACAAAGTTACACAAAAGAGCATCCTTACCTTGTTTCTCCTTCTAGTTTTCTTTCTTCCTCTTGCCTCTTCCTTCTCTCCCTACCGTTTCTAGTACTTCACTCAATCTATCATTATAACCCATACATACACACCATTTCAATACTAAAACTAACCCTAAACATTATTTAAGCTTTAATGTAGGTTTTAGGGTTTAGAAAATTGCATTACCTTGCAAGGGTGCAAATGAAGCTTGGAGTGGTTCAAGAACAAGATTTCCAACTCCCTCAACAAGCCAAAATCGGCTAGAATGCAAAGAAACCAAACAAGGTTTTAGCTTCATTTTCGTTTTGCCCATGAGGCTAGAAAAACAAAGGAGTTTCAAGAAGATTTTTACCTTAAAATGACAAGGAGGAAGAGGTGGTTCTAATGGTGGTCTTGAAACTCCAAATGCTCCATACCCATGGAGATGAAAGTTGTTGTTTTCGATTTTTGAAAAGATAGGAATGTAGCTCTTGATGAGAGGATTCCAATGGTGTAGTTTTTATAATTTTCGGAGAAGGTTGGATAGAGTAACAAGAGGAGAGAAGTGAGGTTTTTAGTGGGTTCTCTCAAGCTTCCATGGAAATCGCTTGGGGAAGGAGAAGGAAGAAATGAGAGAGTGAGGGTGGGGGTTCACGTGAGAGAAGAGAATGGGGAGTAGGAGAGAGAGTGTGTGAGTGAGTAAGGTAATAAAGTAGGTTAGTTTACTTTATTAGTTTTGTTGTTTTGTAAATAAGAGAGTGAGTGTGTGTGAGAGAGTGTGAGAGGGGGAGTCCCCATCGGACACACACAGCACACACATACCACTTTTACTTTTTATTTTCAAAGTGGACACATAAGTTTTGGTTATTTATGTTTCTACCCCACAACTTCCCGTTTTTGACAGTTTTTACTAATTTCTCGTTTTATTGATTTTATTGGTTCTAAGGCTTCACTAATATTTATTAATGATTATTTAGTTTACCAACATTGTTACGAGTCTATTTGACCCGCTTAAAGTTACGTTTTCTCGGTTACCTCGAAAAACGCGCTTTAAGGTTCGTTAGTGATTTTAACCCGTTTTAAGGATCCGTTTTCTTCGGGATTTGTTCCCATATATTATTTAGGTCTTATTAAACCTTTGGAATCCATATAATACGCTAACCGAGGTCTCATACCTCCTATGGTTATTTTAACGCTTATTTAGCGTTTTTCGCTTTTTAAGCGTTTCTTTATTTCTTTTTAGATTTATTCTCCTTAGCAATATTAATTAGGTACCATTAGGCCCTTAAATACGTATTAGATTAATTTTAATCCTTATGTTTAAGTTCGGGGTATTTCAGAAACCAATCGTTTGCTGTTGTGCTGTTGTTCGCTGCTGCTTTCTGGTTGAATGAAGAGGAAGATTGAAGCTGATGTGCTGCTGTTTGATTTTGGATTAAAGTTGTGTCGTTGTTCTCTTTGCTAGTTGAACGAAGTGGATTGAAGCCGATGTGCTGGTAAAATGAAGAAGATTGAAGTTGATGTTCACTTTCATGGTTGAATGAAGAGGATTAAAGCTGTTGTGGTTGAATGAAGATGAAAATTGAAGAAGTTAGGGTTATAATTTAGGAAATACGAGTTAAGTCATTAGGTGAGGATGTGAGGTGATATCAGTGAATATGATAAAGCTTATTTTATGTTTTTTTTATATTTTTGTATGTTTTAAAATGTTAGATGGTGGAATCACTGTAGGATCGCGATTCTGAACGATCCTACCGATCCCACCCAATCCTACCACGATCCTACCAAATTCCGAGTCTAGCACCGATCCGGATCGTAATTATAAGGTGGGATCGTAGGATCGTACGATCCTACGATCCGGATCGCGATTTTATGAATATTGTTTGCAATTGCTATATACAGTTCAATGTTTTGTATCTATATATCCATGTATAGAGTGTACTCAAAATAAATGAATCATAACATCAATTTTAATGAAACATAATACAAAATTAATGAATCATATCTTCATTTTAGTGTATCATCGTAAACATGTAAAAATAAAAAATTTCAAATAATAATATAACACAAAAAAATATTTGAATGTAAGAAAAATACATGATTCACCATATAAGGTTTAAAATACACCATACAACAATAATAATATACTACAAAATATTAATAATTTTTATCGGTTCCGAAGTTTGTTATCTAAATCACCACTTATTAGTTAATGAATCATAACATCAATTTTAATGAATCATAATATCAAAATTAATAAATTATATTATTAGTGTATCATTGTATACATGTAAAAATAATTTTTTTTTCAAAGTTGTCAAAACATATCCATGACTGGTCTTGTTTTGAAGGGCTTGAATTTAGGTGAACAATGATATATTTTTTTCATTTTGGACTTATATATCAAAAGTTACAACCATTTAAAGTTAATATAGTAAAAAGGCAGCTTTGTCAACAAAACAGTCCAGTCAGCAGCTGACTGGGACTACCAAATCAGCGTCGCACTCCTGAGTGAGTGCGGGTAGCCCCTGATCGGTCAAAATAGTCTTAATTGAAGGGTCATTCAATCATTTGGACTTGTTAACTTTCTTGAAAGAATAGAGAAAGAAAGGGAACTGTGGACCCTGAGGTAATGACAGCATACATGAATGTACCCCCATCCCTCCTCAAAGTTTGGAGGGAGTGTAAACTTTGTTAAACAATTGCGTTCTCAAAAGGGATCAAAACCAGAAGAATGTTAAACTATCTTCACTCCCAACTTTTCTATAACAACTAGATTATCCCTTCTTGTTAATGTCTTGGTGAGGATATCAGTTAGTTGTAAGTGTGAAGGAACGAATTCAACTCTTATGACTCCTTCACGGATTTTTTGTCTTACCAAGTGGCAGTCTAGTTCTATGTGTTTTGTTCATTCATGAAATATTGGATTCCTTGCGATGTAGACTGTTCATTGACTATCTGATTTGAGGGGGAATGGACAAGATGTCTTCCAAACCAAGCTCATGAAACAGTCAAGTTTGCATAGCTGATTTCTGCAGTGGCTTGCCGGAAGGATCTGTACTCTTCTTCAATTGATGAAAGGGCAATGTTGCTTTGCTTATTTGCCTTCCAAGAGATGGGTGAGTCTCCTAGTTTAATGTAATATCCACTCACAGACCTTCTGATGTTTAGGCATCCAGCCCAATCTGCATCACAGTATGCAGTCAATTTAAAGTCAGTTTTCTTATTGAAAAATAAACCATAACCAGATGTACCTTTTAGGCTTCTAAGAGTATGCAATGCTGCTCTCCAATGTATATTTGTAGGTTATGTGAAAAATGACTTAAAACTTGAATAATAAACCATAAATTAGGTCATGTATGTGCTAGAAAACACAACTTTCCCAACAATTATATATCTGTTAGAGGGTCTGTCAATGGTTTTCCCTCATCATGCAGACGTTTATTGTTTAGCTCTATGTAACTGAAATACCCCAAACCTAAGTATTGTAAGTAAACATCAAGTTATGATGTAATAAGGCTAAAATATGCCTTAGAAATATTGGTAGACAATTTAAACCAAGGAAAACACAAGAAAACACCATAAGGGCGATTTAGGCAAAAATGGGCTTTAAGCTTGGAGTGACTTTGGTTAGCACCCAAATATCGTTATAAGACCTTATTAACATGCTAATGGACATGCTAGAAAACAAGCTTTAAGACTCCTTAAAGCACCTTTTTGAGAAATTGTCTTAGAAATGAGTTTTGAGTGGCTAAATGCCTATGATTACATCTTAATCAACATGTGTACTAATTAGTATCACATTAGGAAGTCTAAATCAACGGGAAATCAAAAATTTCACAAATATGTGCACTAATTTGTGAATAGTGCCAAATAGTGCCCAAATTAAGCTTAAGTCAACATAAGTCAATAAGATGGTCAACCAAGACCATAAATATCTCCATTTATAAGAGGGGGGCCGGTTTTTGATGTGGGGAGTCACCACATGACTAAGCAACTAAAGGAAAAGGAGAGGAAAAAGAGAGAATAGTACTATTTACCTTTTACAACATAAAAGTCTTCTTTAGCCTACCTCTCTCCTCTCTTCTTCATTCCTTTCTTTCTTCCACGGTTTTCTTCTTCTTCTTTTCTGTTCTAAGCCGTCCAAGCAGCACCCATGGTACCACCACCTTCATTTGTCCATAACTTGCTCATTTTAGCTCCAAATCAAAAACTAAGCATATATTTCTCTTAGTTAGACCAAGGCCTTGCTTCCTATCTTTTCAAAATTTGAAAGGCCTCATTTTGGAGCCATGGGAAATCGCCATTGGAGGAGGAAAAGCTAGCTTGAGGTGTTCATTATCTTCTCCATTCATTCTAGGTAAGGAAAATGTAAGAAAGACCAAGTTTCCATCACCTTTCCTTCATAACCGAAAATTACCTTCTCATGGAGCCTTGTTTTATGCATTGTTATAGCTTGATTCTATTCTCCAAGGACTAGAGGAGGTCCTCCTTGTTTCATATCCAAGCCTATCTTAAGACTTCAAAGGTAATCATCCACTTTTATGTCATAAAACACATTTTAACCTAGGAATGATTCCTTAGGTTAGTGTATGATTTAGCACTCATGAGAGTCAATGTATATTGATTAGAACATGGGCAAGGGAAACTAAGTTGGTGGCCGAGATTGTCCAAGGGAAAAGCCTAAGGAGAAAGTTAAGAGGAACTTGAGAAAACAAGGTAAATAACTTACCTTGAGGTGTTTTATGGTTTTAAGGAATGAGTTTTAGATAAGCACTAATGTAGCTTAAAGCTTACATTATGTAATGGGTTATATAACCTAGGAAAAAGAATGTAAACAAGCTTGTGAACTTGTAACTAAGGAGCCAATGGGAATGAGATAGTAAGATAAGTATAAGGTGAGTTATGAGAACACTTATATTGCAATGGGAGCATTGTTGTATGTATTTGCAGGTTGAAAGCTTTTATATGTGGGAAATTCAGTGTTTAAGTTTAAGTCATTTAAGGGCCTAAGAGCCATGTCATTTAAGAGCCTGAGTGCTATGCAATTTAAGATTATTGCACTATATTGAGTTTGTTGTGAATGAGTTGATTTGGGTGAGAAAATAAGATGAGAAAGGACTTGATGTGTGTGAGATGATTGAGTGAGAAAAACAATGCATTTGGGCATGATAATTTACTAGAGGAGCTATGACGAAATTTGAATAGAAAACAAAGTGTTTTAAATAGTGGTGGTGAGTTAATATGCCCTAGGATTCACTAGGGATCATTAAGAGGAATTTGAGTGGAAATGAGTTAACTAAGGAGTTCTTGAGGTTTAGAATGACCTAGAAATGTCTAGGAGGAATTAGAGGTTAGGTGGGTGTATTAAACACACCAAAGTCATGGTATGAGGAATGGAAAGACTTGTGCGAAAATTTGGAGGAAATGGTGTATAATGTTTTAAGATGATTTAGATATGAACTAGCGAATATAACAATGAGAATTTTGGGTTCCTTGTGTAAATGGTGAAGATGCTAGTGGTGGATTAATAAGGTTCTAGTTTTAATGGTAATAAGTGGACTTGAGTGATGGAAGAGAAAATCGTAAGAGGATGTTGTAAATTGTCAAGGAAAGTGACTAGGAATGTATAAGAGTGTAAGATCATGGGAATGGTGAGTGAATTGAGAAAAGGAGATGGAAATGTCTAAGGAGGGTGTAGCATGGTCAAGGTAAATGAAGAACAATGTTAAGGTGTTAAGAGGATGGAAAAAATGGAAAGGGTATGTTCAAGTTTATGAGTGATGAGTAACAAATGGGAGGAGAGAAAATTGTGCATGAAGATGCAAGATAACCTTTGGAAGTTTAGCAAAGGAAAGATGGGTGAATTAATGTTGTTTGAGGAGTGGTGATGTTGGTTGAAAGGAGACATGTGGTTAGTTGAAATTCTAGGTTAATAGCACGTTGGAAATGTAGGAAAATAAATGCTAAGTGTTTAGAGTTTTTGTAAGAACTGAGTAAATGTTAAGAAGATCTTTGGAAGTTGTTTTAGAGAGTTTGGTGGAAGTTCTAAGGTGAGTTTAAGTGCCTAAATGGTATTAGGACACATAGGGGAACTTGTGGAGAAGTTTGGAGTCAGATGGGCAATTAGAGACATAGGTCTGGAGCAGACCGACCTTAGGGACCGGACCTGCAAGGTCGGTCGAGCCCAATTTACACTACCGGGAAAGTTTCTGGAATGGACCGACCTTGGGGACCGGACTAGCAAGGTCGGTCGGGCATGTATTTTGTGTACGGATTGAGTCTTTGGAATGGACCGACCTTGAGACCGGACTTGCAAGGTCGTTCATCCCTAAAATTTTGTACGAGGATTGGTCTCTGGAATCGACCGAGCTTGGGACCGACCTTGACAAGGTCGGTCAGGCCTAAATTTTCAAAGGGGAAAAACTCTCGGGAATGGACCGACCTTGGGGACCGGACTTGCAAGGTCGGTCGGGGTAACAATTTTCAAACGGTAATATGTTCTGGAATGGACCGACCTTGGGTAAGGTCGGTCGGTAGGGTCGGTCGACCCTTAAGTTATATAAAAAAACTTTAAATTCTAAAGATGTTAATTGGTATTAGGGTATGCCATTAAGAGGGTAATGATGATTAGGAAGATAAAGACCTAAGGGATTAAGTTAAGTATTATCTTAAATGTTTAAGGTTAAGTTTGTAAGATTAAGATGTAAGAACGTAAGTGATATTAGATGGGGGACATTAATGGTTAAGTAAGATAAGTAACATGGAATAAATTAACCACCCGATTCGGTTAATGTTTTAGGGTTTGAGAATTTGGACTCCGGAGGAGAGTAAGCAACCGAACGACCAACGGTGAATGGTACAGTCTTCTTGTGACCTGCTTGCTAACGAGGTGTCCCTCGGCTTGTGTGCTATTTGTTTTTGTGTGCCCACTAAACAAGATAAAGCATGCAATCGGGATATTATGTTTAGTGTATTGTTGTGTGATGTTTGAAAACTAACACAACTTTCCTTGAGAATTTACTAACTAATGTTTAGTAAACAATTGTGTGAGAATAAGGATCACTCCCGAACATCGTTTATTTAGTAACCGAAAGAGGTTAACTAACAAACATTAACATTGAGACTTCTACTAACTGGACCTTGGGGGGAGTGAGGATCCCGGGACTGACTCCGGTCATGCATGTTAAGAAAGGGGGTCGGTATTCTTGATCAGATCCGACTTCCGCCTAAGGACTTGTCTTCGAACTTGTTGCCTAGGGCCGGTTGCCGGCTTAGCTACGCTGGACTTCCCGTCCAAGGTAGAAGGCATTAAGATGGTGCGGTAGGATCACCTAAATCCTAATTTTAAGTTAAGATGTTTATTCAACCGATGGAGTTAATAGCTCATTGGCTAGGGTTACTTTTGACCCGACAAAAATAAACATTGAGATAAGATACAATCATTTCTATCTAAAGAGTGGTTTGTATTCTAAGATTAAGTTAAGGTTTGAGATAAGTTGCGACCATTCCTATTTAAAGGATGGTTTGTATTCTAAGACTGAGATAAGCTACAACCATTTCTACTTAAAGAATGATTTGTTTTCTAAGACTAAGGTAAGGATTAAGATCGAGGTAAGATAAGGTTGTGCTGAGATTAAGAGGAAACACAAATTGAGGAGTTAAATAATTGACTCACTAATTAAGGGAACACATTTAAGTCATTCATTGTGTTTGAACTTTGATTGTTCATATTTGGCTCGTTGTTTAATGCACTTTCTATTATGTTGTGCATCTAATCAACCTCCATGCTATCGACAATTAGTCGTCGTAGCCACGTTAGCTTGGGGGCCATGAGAGGATCGTACCAGCAATTTTGCTGACCCCCTTTGGGGGCTATTTTTATTATGCAGGTGAATGACAGAAGGCGACAGTCCTGAGAGTAAGATGGGGTAGATGTATTACGGGTTTAAGTGTGACCTACGAGTTGTGTATGGACTCTCGTATGGTAATTTGAGTTTGTAAGTTGTATAGGATGTGAGGAGATTGTAAGAGTGATGTGTATTTGGTTAAGGCTTGTAAGTACTAATGTTCGGTATATTCTGTTAGTCAGACCGTGGCAAGGTCCTGGAGTGTATTAAAATCCGCTGTGACATTTATATATTTGTTGTTAAGCTTGCAGTAACCACGATTGGATTGAGATGGGGTGTTACAAAAGTGGTATCAGAGCGTAGTTACGCTCTGAAGACAAGAATTACCGAACTTAGGAGAATACTGAGGTTGAGGTTGAGTTATGGGTTAAGGGTTGAGTGATAGAGCGAGAGGTGCGTTAGTTAGGACTTCCCGGTGTTTACCGGATATCCATAGTACCTAAACCCGCCCTCCACATCCCTTGCTTGAATGTGGGAAACAAACGCCAGAGAGAAGAAAGCCTTCTCCTACTGGGGAAAACCCGATCTGGTAGTTAGTTAACAGTAAACAATAGGAGGAACATCTTATTGTACAGCAGTTTATGAGAACTTGAACATTTTAATTGGAGCGTAACAGTGAAAAAGGTGCTACCAACGGAATTCTATCAGTAAGAGAACGGAAATTACTGGCAACATGGGTCGACATGCTACGCAGTCGAGTTACCCCGCCATACCAATGGTAAGAAAAGCTCTATGAGTGCAATGGAGAGGAAAAGATAAGCGACATGAGTACCAGACAATAGTCCGAAGGAGGATGACAGTGGGATAATACAAAGCATGAGAATTAAGACTACCAAAAAGTTCAGTCAGAAACGGGGACTCCAAACCCCATACGATGAAGAAGGTTACAAACCTGGCTGACATAGCGCAGACGACAGTAAAAACTCATACAAATTGTATACCGGAATAGGACTACAATGTAGTGCCTATAAGAGAACCATCACTTAGTAACCCCGACAAATATGTTGAAACAGGGGTGAGGATTAAGGCATAAGTAAATAACAAGGGGTTCCTTCAGAAAGAGGAACGCCCTGATAAGTGACCGTATTGTCAAAACGACAAGGAAACTACTAAATGGTCAGTTGTCCAGAACGAGAGAACATCGAAGGAGTCCCAAAGACTACCAAAGATATAAAAATATTAGGAGGAAATACCATTACTGATGCACATAGTACCGGTAGCCCATCTTGCATGGCGCACTTGCCATCTTGCAAGTGCTACCACAGTTAAGTTATGCGGAAGCCATCATGGCGAGATAGTAGAACGCTACAGTCGTAATACATATTAGTACTGGACTGTAAATCCATAAGAACGGGAGAATGAGACCTTGGAAAGGCCTGACGGCCTGACCATGATGAGATGAGTCGACATACCAGTCAGCAGGGATCTAGACTTGGGCGGAATACTAAATGATATATATACCAGCAACGGTGCAACCTACTACAGTAACAACTGACCGTACGGTAAGAACACCAAACCCGAGCCTCGAAGAGAGGAACTTAAGAGATTGCTCAATGATCCGAGCAAAACACCATGTAAGTGATAACATACAAGGTGTGCATTACGAAGTACAATCAAGGTAGTCGACAGAACGACTTCCAGCAGGAACGGGATAGAACTCCCGAGATGACCATTAAGCATATCGATAACAAACACTCTGCAATGAAGATGTTGGTGAACCCAGGAAACAGGGACGGGGAAACTGAACATAAGTTATAACCTACTAAGGATTTAAAATATACAATCCCGACAGAGGGAAGCTCAGAGGACTACCCCCACGGAGCGGGCATAGTCGAGCCTAACAAGCTGATGAATAACAGTTAATACTGTTTGCCTAACTCATTAACACCCAAGTATGATTGATCATCAACGGGTGGCGTAGTCAACGGAAGTTGAACGAAGCGTTGAGATGGAAGTATAAGATGACAGGACAATATCCAACTTAGACACCGTAAGGCGGACACCTAATATGAATTTAACCTTGCTTGCTAAAGATATAAGTCTATCAGAACGACAGAGCTGTCACAGACACTAAGTAACCTCAGATCACCTGAATAAACTTCCATATCAGGAAGCAGGATACAACAACCTACCATGAAACCCGGTACTACATTTAATATGTAACTACACGTGGATAATGTTCAAAGGACCCAAAGTGTACGAGGATAACCTACAGATGAGTAAGAATACAAGGAGTGAACCGAGCACCGGCTCTCACTCAATGACATTAAGCACAAAGAGCCTACGAGCCAAGGATGTTAATCACATCAGAGCCCGAGGCGCAGTAAGTTGTGAGAGAGCTTGTTTAAGCTATGAATGGACTACAATTCGTAGGTCTGAACGGTTACAAACCTATAACTTAGATTGTGGAAAATATTGCCAAGAAAGGGCACTAATGAGAACAATGAGATGGTTCATTGTCAGGGGCGGAGAACGAACCATTCCTTTTAGGGTGGGGATACCTCTCCCTGTTGTGAGGCCATGAGTGGGAATAACCCCTCAATAAGAGCTTTCACTTATTAGTGATATAATACGCTTTTGTTAGAGAATGGAAACTATAAACCTTGAGATTACCTTAGAACATATCAGATACACTTGAGTAATAAGGAAAGCTGCAGAGGCAGACCTCAAATCTAACACCCGAGATTAAGAATTAGTAATCGTCAGAGATAAACATTGTGAGTGCACAATATGGCACGTCAAGTGACCAATGCTCAAAAGAGCTTGTGATTCAACGGATGACTTCTTCAGTAACCGGTTAAATTACATGGTAAATAACATCATAAAGGATGGAAGAACGTGAGAGAGACTGACCTACATATGAAACCGAAATCAAAGCGAAACACCTTCATACTAAGAGAATGATTTTATGACACGGTGCAGCAACCGCCATACACCCGGAATTAGAGAACTCCCAGTGTGTTTACATTAAGAAGGGATTGAGTATAAGATAAGACGTTAGATTAAGGGATTGAGGAGTTGCACACCATCAATGGGCAACAGAGAAAGGTGAGCTACCATGGTAGCAGAAGCCATAGAACAATACCTATATAAGTGGATTAAGCCATGGTGCGCAGTAAAGCGACCATTATGTATAAGCCGTCAAATATTGACACTGAGGTAATTAGATTTATGAGCTAAGACTGACATAAGTAAGGAAATAAGAAGGTTGACGAACTGTGCATTGATGCCAGTAGTCTAGACCAGGCGAGGTAAGAATTCACAGGAGGCACACTTTCCATTCCTTAAGGAACTGGAAGTGCATTCCTATTAGATCAACATAAGAAAGAAGATAAGAGGCTCTGTGGAAAGAGACCTCAGTTACTAAGAGATCGAGTCAGTACGGAATACAGAAAGGATCTAGAGCATACCACACCCTAGAACACAGTAAACGGATTTCCCTTGATTAACTTCAAGAAAAACAATAAGTGTTATTAGGGAACGACGAAAGAGGAGATCGACAACAGAATACTTCATAATTAGCAATAGCTAAACGTGTGACGGACACTACGAGTTTACTTAAACGAGATGTGGGACGAATGCACCCCACAGGGGCTTGCACGCCTGACAGATTCATTTATGAGTTAGTCGGGTAAGTAGTAATGTACCAGTAAGGTACCCCATGCATGTAAAACGAGTGGTGTAAGGAACACGGGAAGTAGTCGACTCCGTACCACGGTCAACGACGCAAGATTAGACAAGAGCAGCTTCTACCACAAACAGCCGAAGAGAAGGAACTCAGTTGAACCAACAACACAAAGGAATTAGAAAACCCATTTCAGACAAGATAATTAAGGACTATGAAGTGCGAAGAGCACGGATTGTTAAGTACAGACATTGGACATGTCTTAAGACGTTAGAGGTTAACCTGTAAAGCGCACTAAGCACTAAACAACAACTTCAGATTAAGAATCATCCTCTGACCAAAGGTCAGATGGAAAGAACGATTTAGACTCTTGAGAAAACACTAAGACTATGAACATTAGACCTTCAGGGAGAATGGATAGACGAGTTACATGTAACACCCCCAAACACTGCC
Organism: Limonium bicolor; assembly: GCA_023374045.1. NCBI lineage: Eukaryota > Viridiplantae > Streptophyta > Magnoliopsida > Caryophyllales > Plumbaginaceae > Limonium > Limonium bicolor. Next base: position 267,809,708 of record CM041778.1, on the reverse strand, counting down.
TAGGAGTTAGGGGTATTACATGCCGCGTATTATTACATAATAACACAATGCTCTAATAAACAAACTTAAACAAATAACCAAACAAGGCTCAAAACGAATACTCGCATAACAGTATTAACAAAGCGATGTTGAAACATCCCGAAAGTCATTACAAAACCCACCAAACGAATAACAAAAGCGGAAGCTAACTGGAGAGGCCCAAAGGCTCAAAGTCAAATACAAATGCCTCAAAAAGATCAAAATAACATAACGAACTAAACTCCAGAAGCTGAGCAAAGTGACCCTCGCTGATCAATCTGCAATGTTAGATAGAGTAGGGGAATGAGCAAACAATTATGCTCAGTAGATGACCAACTTCATCAACCAGCATGCTCAAAACATTTAAAGAATATTATCCAAATCAGAAGGAGTCGAAAGGCATCCATAAACATGTCAGAAAACAGAAGCGGAAGTCCACTCAGTAAAGGACTAAACAGAGTCAGAGGCAGAGATAATCAGAAAACAGAGCGGGACACTAGTTAATCACAACATACAGACAGAACGAGCAACCAGCTCGTGAACAGAACGAGGAAACCTCACTCGTAAACAGAACAGGTGGAACACCTGTGAACAGAACGGGGAACATCACCCATGAAACAGAAGGATATCCTACATAGCGCGCTACGAGACAGCGAAACTAGCCATCCAAAGGTTCAGACACAGAGATAACTAGGTCCCAAAACAGAAGCTTAAATACAGATAAGCATATGTGCACCAAAGGCACCAGAAAGCACATAGATAGCTTAGAAATCAGAAGGGGAATCCAACCCCGCAAACGGAAGTCAAAACAGAGCTCAAACAAGCAAGTTGTGGTCAAAACAGTGCCACGTCCGAACTTGTGTCCGGACACCAACGTTCGGACGCAAGTCGAGACTCAATAGGCAAAATTAGACGAATGTCCGAACATCAAAGCTCGGACGGATGTTCAGACGCCTTCGGAAAATCAGATACGCGTAATGTCCGAACATGGGTCCGAATGTCAAAGTTCGGACACATGTCGAACCAAAATCAGAAGAAGTAGAAGGGTGTGTCCGAACTTCTGTCTGGACTTACAAGTTCGGACACCATTCGAGACTTGTAAGTCGGACTCGTCCTCGCACCCTGTCCGAACATTAAAGCTCGGACGGAAGTTCGGACACGGTTTAAAACTCAGAAAATTTAAACGCAACAGAGTCTGTCCGAACTTCAAAGTCCGGACAGACGTTCGGACATGTCAAAATGCAGTTTTCCAGAAACGAAATTGCACACAGAACAAGGGTTTAAACACATTCAAATCAGAAGCAATTTTAGAAAACAACCATGGGGGTTTGTAGACTTTTGTAGACTTTAAGACAACGATAAACAGACCGAATTACAATACAACGCAGACAATTCGCAATCAGAATCCAGAATCTGGAACTCCCCAAGGCTGAACACACTAATTGAATCCATCAGCCACCTACCTCGAATTAACAGAGACGGCGTTCCAATCTAAACAGCAAAGTCCAAACCACAGCAGAAACCCGAACGCAGACTGGCAACGCAATCCAAAAAGAAACAGTTCCAAACCTCTGAATCAGAACACAATTACAACCCCAAATCAGAAACGCAACTTAACCCTGAAACTGAAATGCAGAACGTACTCACGTTCCTCACCTGAATCAGACAGCGGATTCGCAGACGAAACCAACAGCAGAAGAGAATTGATGGAGCACAAGAACCAATGCTGAACCACAATCAGATTGCCGAGGAAATCAGAATAAGGAGAAATCAAGAACCGAAGAATCAACGAAAAGAGTAATCTGACAACCCTACCTCAAAGAACCAGCAATTCGCGATGGCGGAGCAATCCACAGTTGAATCTTGACAGCAGAATCAAAGGAGCCTTGACTGATCGAGAAAAGAAGCGGCGTTGAGAGAGAAGAGAGAGAGAAGCAAGGAAGGAGGAGCGTACTGACAACATTCAAAACTGACGGAGTGAGGGGAGTCGTGAGAACGTGATTAGAGGATAGGGAATTAGTGGAAAGAATTAAATTAATAGGAAGAGGATTAATATGAGATTAATCTCACCAGAAAATAGAACGGATGGGGAAAAAGACCTCCTCGTCCCCAACTTCCTTAATTAGGACTTCCATGTCCTGAGTGAAATAATCCAACATAGGAAACGTTACACGAAATAAAATTGTACGAAACTTTGGGTTATAACATTACAACTCATTAAGGTCGTGTATATATAAAGATAACACGTGTCCATTAAGAGATCTTTAGTACTAAATTCTAAGCATGCAGGATGAATATATACAATACTATGAAGGATAAGAAAGGCAAATTAAGCCTAAGATTATCAGAGTTGCACAGCGGAAGCTAGCAGATCAGTACCTTAAAAGGTTGAACATACCTGGTGAACCGGAAAAAGGAATGATAAACCACACATCTTCCAATGGAACGGATATAAGACTTACCAACTGAAGGCTTTAGTACCTTTGAGTTTAGACCAAACTAAGTTAAGAAAATGGTATAAGTACCGTTAAGAATCCTCGATACAGAGACTAAGCCATTAACATAGTTATGACCCTCCGATCGAATTATAAGTGAGATAGATGACATGGAAGCTAGAATGCTTGGTAAGAATTAGCCATCTTGAACCTATGTTCAAAGATGATATAATGTTGGTTACGTGGGCGTAATCCATTTTAAGGGGGGTAGAGCGAAAACCGCTTAGCATATGTTTATGTACTGGGTACGTAAACTACAGTGTGCATAGCACAAAAGAATTTGAGAATTTGTTTTACATAAACATTTTGAGATAAATTATGGTTATTTCACACAGAAGATGTGAATACCATGCATATTAAGTACCTACCTTGTTAACTCCGGTGTGAGAACAAGTTAAGAGAATTAGTGAGGAGGATTAAGGAGACTTAAGGAATAAGGAATATATGAGATATGAGTCGATATGAAACTATGTGGAGATAAGAATAAGATAATACTATGAGATATTATTTGATATGAGTATGAGTTAGGAAATAATAATGCTATGAGGTATAATATGGTGAGAATTGTTAGGAGACTGATATAGAATTTAGTAGGAATGAGAGCCTTGAGGTAATTACTAAGAGATGAATTGGGAATGTAGATGGACTGAGTCCACACCTTGGAGATGTAATGATTATGACTAGAATCACTTAAAAGATAGAAAATTGGACATGAGTGAGTTATTTGATGTTTGAAAATGATGTGGGAGGTAGAACTTGATTTTATAGGGATCAAGGGAAACCAAACACAAATTGGGGTGGAAGGATGGTTCAATACTGATGCTAATCACATCAGGGTTGGATGATTCCTGAAACTCCCTACCAGTGGTCACAATTGAATCACGCTAAGGATAGAGGCTTTAGGATAAAAACGAAATTGGAGTTGATTGTATTTTCAAATAGAGGGAATTATCCCTCACTTGACCTCGTAAAAAGGATTTCCTTTTTACTGAGTCTCGCCCATGAAGTCGAGGACGCATGAGCCTTTGTCTTGGGACCGGTGACATGGGGAGAACAGAGTTGTTTTGTATTCTGGCCCATGGTGGCGTGGACGAATGTGCCTTTGTCTACGGACCGGTGACATGGGAGAATACGAGGAAAATTATGTGATTGTTTTAATCATTAAAAAGGAACAAAGGGAATTTTGAGTGCCATACATGCTTAAGCATGTTGAGTGATATTTGAGAATAGGTATATGACAGACCCGATGAGTCAATAAGACTAAGCACACATAAGTATGATCTATATGATCTATGGAGTGAGGTAAGCCATGTATTCTAATAAAATAAGATGCATGGGAACTTTGGGGACAAAGTTCTTTTAAGGGGGGTAGATTGAAATACCCCAAACCTAAGTATGCTAAGTAAACATCAAGTTATGATGTAATAAGGCTAAAATATGCCTTAGAAATATTGGTAGACAATTTAAACCAAGGAAAACACAAGAAAACGCCTTAAGGGCAATTTAGGCAAAAATGTGCTCTAAGCTTGGAGTGACTTTGGTTAGCACCCAAATATCATTATAAGACCTTATTAACATGCTAATGGATATGTTAAATCAATTACCAAAGAAAACCAAGCTCAAAAACAAGCTTAAACACAAAATGTGCTTTAAGACTCCTTAAAGCACCTTTTTGAGAAATTGTCTTAGAAATGAGTTTTGAGTGGATAAATGCCTATGATTACATCTTAATCAACATGTGTACTAATTAGTATCACATTAGGAAGTCTGAATCAAAAATTTCACAAATATGTGCACTAATTTATGAATAGTGCCCAAATTAAGCTTAAGTCAACATAAGTCAATAAGATGGTCAACCAAGACCATAAATATCTCCATTTATAAGAGGGTGGCCGGTTTTTGATGTGGGGAGTCACCACATGACTAAGAAACTAAAGGAAAAGAAGAGGAAAAAGAGAGAATAGTACTATTTACCTTTTACAACATAAAAGTCTTCTTTAGCCTACCTCTCTCCTCTCTTATTCATTCCTTTCTTTCTTCCATGGTTTTCTTCTTCTTCTATGTTCTAAGCCATCCAAGCAGCACCCATGGCACCACCACCTTCATTTGTCCATAACTTGCTCATTTTAGCTCCAAATCAAAAACTTAGCATAGATTTCTCTTAGTTAGACTAAGGCCTTGCTTCCTATCTTTTCAAAATTTGAAAAGCCTCATTTTGGAGCCATGTTAAATCGCCATTGGAGGAGGAAAAGCTAGCTTGAGGTGTTCATTATCTTCTCCATTCATTCTAGGTAAGGAAAATGTAAGAAAGACCAAGTTTCCATCACCTTTCCTTCATAACCGAAAATTACCTTCTCATGGAGCCTTGTTTTATCCATTGTTCTAGCTTGATTCTATTCTCCAAGTACTAGAGGAGGTCCTCCTTGTTTCATATCCAAGCCTATCTTAAGACTTCAAAGGTAATCATCCACTTTTATGTCTTAAAACACATTTTAACCTAGGAATGATTCCTTAAGGTTAGTGTATGATTTAGCACTCATGAGAGTCAATGTATATTGATTAGAACATGGGAAAGGGAAACTAAGTTGGTGGCCGAGATTGTCCAAGGGAAAAGCCTAAGGAGAAAGTAAAGAGGAACTTGAGAAAACAAGGTAAATAACTTACCTTGAGGTGTTTTATGGTTTTAAGGAATGAGTTTTAGATAAGCACTAATGTAGCTTAAAGCTTACATTATGTAATGGGTTATATAACCTAGGAAAAAGAATGTAAACAAGCTTGTGAACTTGTGACTAAGGAGCCAATGGGAATGAGATAGTAAGATAAGTATAAGGTGAGTTATGAGAACACTTATATTGCAATGGGAGCATTGTTGTATGTATTTGCAGGTTGAAAGCTTTTATATGTGGGAAATTCAGTGTTTAAGTTTAAGTCATTTAAGGGCCTAAGAGCCATGTCATTTAAGAGCCTGAGTGCTATGCAATTTAAGATTATTGTACTATATTGAGTTTGTTGTGAATGAGTTGATTTGGGTGAGAAAATAAGATGAGAAAGGACTTGATGTGTGTGAGATGATTGAGTGAGAAAAACAATGCATTTGGGCATGATAATATATACTAGAGGAGCTATGGCGAAATTTGAATAGAAAACAAAGTGTTTAAGTGGTGGTGGTGAGTTAATATGCCCTAGGATTCACTAGGGATCATTAAGAGGAATTTGAGTGGAAATGAGTTAACTAAGGAGTTCTTGAGGTTTAGAATGACCTAGAAATGTCTAGGAGGAATTAGAGGTTAGGTGGGTGTATTAAACACACCAAAGTCATGGTATGAGGAATGGAAAGACTTGTGCGAAAATTTGGAGGAAATGGTGTATAATGTTTTAATATGATTTAGGTATGAACTAGCGAATATAACAATGAGAATTTTGGGAACCTTGTGTAAATGGTGAAGATGCCAGTGGTGGATTAATAAGGTTCTAGTTTTAATGGTAATAAGTGGACTTGAGTGATGGAAGAGAAAATCGTAAGAGGATGTTGTAAATTGTCAAGGAAAGTGACTAGGAATGTATAAGAGTGTAAGATCATGGGAATGGTGAGTGAATTGAGAAAAGGAGATGGAAATGTCTAAGGAGGGTGTAGCATGGTCAAGGTAAATGAAGAACAACGTTAAGGTGTTAAGAGGATGGAAAAAATGGAAAGGGTATGTTCAAGTTTATGAGTGATGAGTAACAAATGGGAGGAGAGAAAATTGTGCATGAAGATGCAAGATAACCTTGGGAAGTTTAGCAAAGGAAAGATGGGTGAATTAATGTTGTTTGAGGAGTAGTGATGTTGGTTGAAAGGAGACATTTGGTTAGTTGAAATTCTAGGTGAATAGCACGTTGGAAATGTAGGAAAATAAATTCTAAGTGTTAAGAGTTTTTGTAAGAATTGAGTAAATGTTAAGAAGATCTTTGGAAGTTGTTTTAGAGAGTTTGGTGGAAGTTCTAAGGTGAGTTTAAGTGCCTAAATGGTATTAGGACACATGGGGGAACTTGTGGAGAAGTTTGGAGTCAGATGGGCAATTAGAGACATAGGTCTGGAGCAGACCGACCTTGGGGACCGGACCTGCAAGGTCGGTCGAGCCCAGTTTACACTACCGGGAAAGTTTCTGGAATGGACCGACCTTGGGGACCGGACTTGCAAGGTCGGTCGGGCATGTATTTTGTGTATGGATTGAGTCTTTGGAATGGACCGACCTTGAGACCGGACTTGCAAGGTCGGTCATCCCTAAAATTTTGTACGAGGATTGGTCTCTGGAATCGACCGACCTTGACAAGGTCGGTCGGGCCTAAATTTTCAAAAGGGAAAAACTCTTGGGAATGGACCGACCTTGGGGACCGGACTTGCAAGGTCGGTCGGGGTAAAAATTTTCAAACGGTAATATGTTCTGGAATGGACCGACCTTGGGTAAGGTCGGTCGGTAGGGTCGGTCGACCCTTAAGTTATATAAAAAAAAACTTTAAATTCTAAAGATGTTAATTGGTATTAGGGTAGGCCATTAAGAGGGTAATGATGATTAGGAAGATAAAGATTATCTTAAATGTTTAAGGTTAAGTTTGTAAGATTAAGATGTAAGAACGTAAGTGATATTAGATGGGGGACATTAATGGCTAAGTAAGATAAGTAACATGGAAGAAATTAACCACCCGATTCGGTTAATGTTTTAGGGTTTGAGAATTTGGACTCCGGGGGAGAGTAAGCAACCGAACTACCAACGGTGAATGGTACAGTCTTCTTGTGACCTGCTTGCTAACGAGGTGTCCCTTGGCTTGTGTGCTGTTTGTTTTTGTGTGCCCACTAAACAAGATAAAGCATGCAATCGGGATATTATGTTTAGTGTATTGTTGTGTGATGTTTGAAAACTAACACAACTTGCCTTGAGAATTTACTAACTAATGTTTAGTAAACAATTGTGTGAGAATAAGGATCACTCCCGAACATCGTTTATTTAGTAACCGAAAGAGGTTAACTAACAAACATTAACATTGAGACTTCTACTAGCTGGAACTTGGGGGGAGTGAGGAACCCGAGACTGACTCCGGTCATGCATGTTAAGAAAGGGGGTCGGTATTCTTGATCAGATCTGACTTCCACCTAAGGACTTTTCTTTGGACTTGTTGCCTAGGGCCGGTTGCCGGCTCAGCTATGCTGGACTTCCCGTCCACGGTAGGAGGCATTAAGATGGTGCGGTAGGATCACCTAAATCCTAATTTTAAGTTAAGATGTTTATTCAACCGATGGAGTTAATAGCTCATTGGCTAGGGTTACTTTTGACCCAACAAAAATAAACATTGAAATAAGATACAATCATTTCTATCTAAAGAGTGGTTTGTATTCTAAGATTAAGTTAAGGTTTGAGATAAGTTGCGACCATTCCTATTTAAAGGATGGTTTGTATTCTAAGACTGAGATAAGCTACAACCATTTCTACTTAAAGAATGATTTGTTTTCTAAGACTAAGGTAAGGATTAAGATCGAGGTAAGATAAGGTTGGGCTGAGAATAAGAGGAAACACAACATGAGGAGTTAAATAATTGACTCACTAATTTAGGGAACACATTTAAGTCGTTCATTGTGTTTGAACTTTGATTGTTCATATTTGGCTTGTTGTTTAATGCACTTTCTATTATGTTGTGCATCTAATCAACCTCCATGCTATCGACAATTAGTCATCGTAGCCACGTTAGCTTGGGGGCCATGAGAGGATCGTACCAGCAATTTTGCTGACCCCCTTTGGGGGCTGTTTTTATTATGCAGGTGAATGACAGAAGGCGACAGTCCTGAGAATAAGATGGGGTAGATGTATTACGGGTTTAAGTGTGACCTACAAGTTGTGCATATACCCTCGTATGGTAATTTGAGTTAGTAAGTTGTATAGGATGTGAGGAGATTGTAAGAGTGATGTGTAATTGGTTAAGGCTTGTAAGTACTAATGTTCAGTATATTCTGTTAGTCAGACCGTTGCAGGGTCCTGGAGTGTATTAAAATCCGCTGTGACATTTATATATTTGTTGTTAAGCTTGCAGTAACCATGATTGGATTGAGTTAGGGTGTTACAGTAACCTATTGCTATCTTCTGATCTTGGCAATTAAATTCCCTAACAAGGTCCTATGTGTACTATTTTTGAACAATGATAATTCCCTCTGTTATGGTGATAAATCACATCCCAAGGAAGTGAGTAACCTGTCTTAAATTTATCTAACTCAGCTTTATTGATCTCCATCATTTTAGTATCATTCCCTATTAAATTTATCTAACATAAACAGCTAAGTATATGGTATTTCCCTTGTTTTTCCTTAAGATTAAAGAGTAGTCATTCAAGGATTGTGCAAAACCCAAACTAGACAAAAACCTACTTAATTTCTCATGCCATTGCCTAGAATCTTGCTTTAATCCATAAAAAGATTTTTTGAATCTACAAACTTGATTGCCTTTTTTACTTTGATAACCCAAGGGCAATTGCATGTAGACTTTTTCCTCTAAATCTTCATGGAGGAAAGCATTGTTTATATCAAGCTGATTTATGTTCTACTTTCTCTTACATGCAACAACAACAAGGGCCCTAATGGTTGTAACACCCCGTCTCAATCCAATCGTGGTTATCACAAACTTATCACCTTAAATACAAACGTAGCAGCGGATTCAATTACACTCCAGGACCTTGCCACAGTCTGACTAACAAAATATACCGAACATTAGTACTTACAAGTCTTAACCAAATACATATCCTTCTTACAATCCCCTCACATCCTATACATCTTACTAACTCAAAATGCCATACGAGTGTACATGCACAACTCGTAGGCCACACTTAACCCGTAACACGTCTACCCCATCTTACTCTCGTGACGACCGCCTTCTAACATTCACATGTGTAGTAAAAACAGCCCCCAAAGGGGGTCAGCAAAAATGCTGGTACGATCCTCTCATGGCCCCCAAGCTAACGTGGCTACGACGACTAATTGTCGATAGCATGGAGGTTGATTAGATGCACAACATAATAGAAAGTGCAATAAACAATAAACCAATTATGAACAATCAAAGTTCAAACACAATGAACGACTTAAGTGCGTTCCCTTAATTAGTGAGCCAATTATTTAACTCCTTAAGTTATGTTTCCTCTTAATCTCAGTCCAATCTTACTTTACCTCCATCTTAATCTTTATCTCAATCTTAGAATACAACCCGTTATTTAAATAGAAATGGTTGTATCTTATCTCAAACCTTATCTCATATATGCCAACCGTTATCTCATTGGAACTGGTTAACCCTTAGCTCATTGTTTATTTTCGTAGGGCTTGGTTAACCCTAGCCAGCAGCAGGACACTTACCGGCAATAAACAACATTCTTAAATTGTTGGGGATGTAGGCTGGATCCCCCCACGCCATCTTAGTCCGAGGAGGCCGAGTCTATATGTCAACTCTAGGCGACGAGCCCGAAGACAAGTCATATTTGGAAGTCGGTATCTGATAAGGATACCAACCTCCCCCAATACACATGTGCCGGTACCATTCCGGATTCTTCACTCCCCCCTAGTTAAAGTTAGTAGAAGTCTCAATGCAACGTTTGTTTGTTAAACCTCTTTCGATTATTAACAAACTAATATTATGGAGTGTTCATTAGTCTCACTCGATTCCTTACTAAACGTTAGTTAGTAGGTTCTCACGGTAAGTTGTGTTAGTTTTCAAACATCACACAACAATACAATAAACATAATATTCCGGTTGCATGTTTTATCTTGTTTAGTCGGCACACATAAACAAATAGCACACAAGCCGAAGGACACCTCGTTAGCAAGCAGGTCACAAGAAGACTGTACCGTTCACCATTGGTCGTTCGGTTGCTTACTATCTTCCGGAGTCCCAAAATCCCAAGTCCTAAAACATTAATTCAGTTTTAGGTTGTTAATCACTTAACTTAATTCAACTTAATTCACCTTACTTAACCCATAATGATCCCCACCTAACACCTCTTAAGTTTTACAACTTAATCTTACAACTTAACCTTAAACTTTTAAGTTTATACTTAACTTAATCCCTTAGGTCTTTATACCTCTAATCATCAATGCCCTCTTAATGGGGTAACATTAATACCACTAAAGTTTCTTAGGGCTTCTTTTTTTTTCCTTCTTAAGGGTCGACCGACCTTACCGACCGACCTTACCCAAGGTCGGTCCATTCCAGAACATATTACCGTTTGAAAATTCTACCCCGACCGAACTTGCAAGTTCGGTCCACAAGGTCGGTCCATTCCAGAAACATTTTGTTCATTGTTTTTCAGCCCGACCGACCTTGTCCATGGTCGGTCCATTCTAGAGAGTTTCCTGCGTGTGTAATCTGAGCCTGACCGACCTTGCCAAGGTCGGTCCTAAGGTAGGTCGGCTCCAGAAACTTATTTCTAAGTGTTAAATTCACTCCAAACCTCACCACAAGTGTCCTAGTGTGTTCCAACATCATCTAGGCACTTAAACTCACCCTTAAACATCCACTAAAACCTCCTTAACTACTTTCTCAATTCTTACAAGGAATTCATAACACTTGTTTACACCTCTTAAGGCCTTTACATGTCACCAAACAAGGCCTAAACATCACCTAAAACCATCACCATCCAATCACCCATCATTAGAAGCCAAAAACAAAAAAATTCCTTTTTCTCTGCATTGGACCGCCCCTCTGGGGCGGTCCCAGGGGCGGTCCAACCAGAAGCTATTTTCCTGCAGAATTCGCCTGGACCTCCCCACAGGGGCGGTCCACAGCAGAACCTATTTTCCAAAGCGTTTTTCTCCACATTTTGAACTCCAAATTCACCCTAATCTTTTCTCACTCATTCCACAATCTTTCCACATGTTTCCTACATGTTTAAACACCTTAAAACATGCACTAAACCTTCCTCAATCATCATCAAACTTGTCACTCAATTTCTTACAAAATTCTTACTCTTAACACTTGATTCCTTACACTTCCCACTTGTGATTTTGCCTAAGACCTCAACTAATCATTATGTTTCTTCACAACCATCTTAACTACTCCTCAAGCATCATTATGCATACCCATTTGCTTTACTCAAACTTCTCAAAGCCATATATAATCTAGCACATGCTTACATCCTTATAAGTCATTATACCTTATTTTTTTCCTTCAAACTTTGTACAAGTTCCCTAGCTTCCTTAACCATGGTTTTGGTGCATAAAACTCACCATTATAACCCCTAGTCCCTCTTAGACATCCCTAGGTCTTCCTAGTACTCAAGAACTCCATAGTTTATCCATTTTCACCAAAACAACCCTTAGTGATTACTAGAACATTCCTTAGTCATAAAATCTCCTTAGAACACCTTAAACACTTAGTTTTCTCTCCAAATTTTGACATGGCTTTCTTAGTATATTACTACACCCAACATTTAGTTTTTCACTCTTAATACAATCATGAACACCCAAACCCTTAGTGCACAATCTTAGCATACAATTTACACCCTCCTTACCTCTAATTCCTCCTAGACAACTCTTAGTCTTTGTAATCCTCAAGAACACCGTTGTTAACTTATTTTCATTCAAATTTTTCCATAGCTCCTCTAGTATATTATCATGCCCATATGCACGGTTTTTCTCATTCAATCATCTCACACACATCAAACCTTTTTCTCACCATAATTCTCACCCAAATCAACTCATTCATAATAAACTCAATATAGTGCAATAATCTTAAATTGCATAGCACTAAGGCTCTTAAATGACATGGCTCTTAGGCCCTTAAATGACATGAATTTAAACACTGAATTTCCCACATGTAATAGCTTTCAACCTGCAATTACACCCATCAATCTCATAGTAGTTATAATGCTCTTAAAATCCATCTTAAACTTATATTACTAACTCATTCCCATTGGCTCCTTAGTCACAAGTTCATAAGCTTGTTTTAATTCTTTTTCCTAGGTTATATAACCCACTATATAATGTAAGCTTTAAGCTACATCAGTACCCACCTAAAACTCATCCCTTCAAACCTTAAACCACCATTAGGTAAAACATTTACCTTGTTTCTCCAAGCTTATCTTAACTTCCTCCTTAGGGATTTTCTTGAATGAATCTCGGCCACCAATTAAATCTCCCTTGCCAATGTTCTATTTCACATTCAAATAATCTAATGTGCACTAAGCAATATGCCTAAACTCATAGAATTCAATCTTAGGTTAAAAATGTGTTTTAAGACATAAAAGTGGATGATTACCTTTGAAGTCTCAAAGTAGACTTGGGCAATGAATGAAAGAGGACCTCCACTAGTCCTTGTTGAATAAAACAAGCTAGAACAAGGCATAAAAACAAGGCTCAATGAGTGGTAATTTTTGGCCATGTAAGAAAGTGGTGGAAAGATGATTTTTCTTACATTTTTCTTACCTTGAATGAATGGAGAACCAAATGGGCTCTTCAAAATTGATTTTCCTCCATCAATGGAGTTTTTCCATGGCTCCAAAATGAAGCTTTCCCAATTTTGAAAAGATAGAAAGCTAGAGCTTGAGCTAACTAAGAATAATATGTGTTTAGTTTTTGATTTGGACCTAAAATGAGTAAGCTATGGACAAAGCAAGGTGAGGCAACAATGGAGGCTGCTTGAAACGGTTTTAGAACAGAGAAGAAGAAGAGAAATCGGTGGAAGATGAAAAAAATGAAGAAGAGAGGAGAGAGGTAGGTTAAAAGGTGAGATATTTTGTTTTAAAAGCAAATAGTACTATTCTCTCTTTTACTCTTCTTTTCCTTTAGTTGATTAGTCATGTGGTGACTCCCCACATTAAAACCGGCCACCCCCCTTATAATCAAGATATTTATGGTCTTGGTTGACCAACTAATTGACTTATGTTGACTAAAACTTAAACTACTCACTATTTGGCACTATTCACAAATTAGTGCACATATTTGTGAAATTTTTGGTTTCCCATTGATTTAGACTTCCTAATGTGATAATAATTATCACACATGTTGATTAAGATGTAATCATAGGCATTTAGCCACTCAAAACCCATTTCTAAGACAATTTCTCAAAAAGGTGCTTTAAGGAGTCTTAAAGCACATTTTGTGTTTAAGCTTGTTTTTGAGCTTGGTTTTCTTTGGTAATTGATTTAACATGTCCATTAGCATGTTACTAAAGTCTTATAATGGTATTTGGGTGCTAATCAAAGTCACTCCAAGCTTAGAGCACATTTTTGCCTTAATTGCCCTTAAGGCATTTTCTTGTGTTTTCCTTGGTTTATAAACATTTATTATAGTAAATAATGATATATTAAGGTGTTACATTGAGTTATATGGGGTTACATCAACTCATGACATAATTTTCGGGCTATCGGGACACTCCCGGGGTAAAAAGGAGCGTTAAGGAATTCCCTTGAGGATTTTGTTGAATTTTGAGAAGCTAGCTCGTGGGTTCTCTTTAGATTGATTATTAATGATGTTAGGAACTCTAGGAATGAATTATATAGGAGTTCGTGCCGCCTCGGCACCTCTCCGGGCTTTTCATGCTTTAAGGGGCGTGCGTGAGCACTCCCGAGCGTTTTGCGTTTTTGGCTAAATATAGCCTAGGGACTATGTTTGTATAATCATATAATGAGGGTATGACCATTTGGTTTGAGTTTTAGAAGGTCATACAAGGTGATGCTTAATCGCATGTTTCTTAGGCGTTTTAGCGTTTATGGTGAAACGACTATTTTTACATAACGTTTTCATGCATGTATTTGCATGTGTACATGAAATGGTTAATATTTGGATTATCTTCCATTAAATAATGGTTTTATAATGTTAATTAGATTTGGGGTATTTCAATCTACCCCCCTTAAAAAGGACTTCGCCCCGAAGTCTCATATCTAAATTTATAAGGTTGTGGGGGAAACAAGTTCCGTTAAGTATCCACAACTCAATTCAGTTTGTAGGGATCAAGTCCCAAGTCTCTATATTCCTAAGTTCATAGTGTACATCAAACACAACATGAATACTTTGGAAGGTCATACCATATACTTACAATGTAGTACAATGTAGTACACACAATCACATTTCACTTCAAATAGTGCAGTGTAGTGCACATAATCTTTCCATTGTAGTGTAACGAAGTACACATCAAGGTACATTCAAATACAGTGTTACACAAGAACACATACAAGACAAGGTGTCACAGAAATGCGCGAAAGTGCAACAAAATGTACACTAAACTCACAAACGAAAAAGGCTCTACCCCCCTAAAAAAAGGGGTACGCCCACGTACCCTAGACTAAGGTGTCTAGTCGGTAAATAATGAGGGAAACTTTGCTCGCATATCCGCTTCTAATTCCCATGTGGCCTCTTCAACATCATGGTTCGACCAAAGAACCTTTACGAGGCTCATAGACTTGTTTCGAGTATCTTGTGTCTTTCTATCTAAGATTCGTTGCGGTGTTTCCACGTACCGCATTGTTGGTTCTAATGATAGTGTCTCTGGTTGTAGAACATGAGAAGGATGAGGCATGTATTTCTTAAGCTGAGACACGTGAAAAACGTTGTGTACTTTGCCCAACTCTGCTAGCAAATCAAGTCGATATGCTACAAGGCCCACCCGCTCTGTGATAGCGTAGGGTTCAACAAACTTTGGGGCTTAGCTTGCCCTTCTGTCCAAATCTGAATACACCCTTCATCAGTGATACTCGTAGAAATACCTGGTCGCCATATGCGAACTCAAGGTCTCGTCGTCTCTCATCAGCATACGATTTCTGTCTGTCTTGTGCTGCTTTCATATTATTTCTGATCTGTTGTACTTCTGCCTGAACTTGCTCTAAGTACTCAGGCCCAATGATGATGGTCTCACTAGACTCGTCCCAGCACAATGGTGTGCGGCATGGTCTGCCATATAATGCTTGAAAAGGTGACATCTGTATAGAGGCGTGATAACT
Source organism: Limonium bicolor (assembly GCA_023374045.1). Lineage (NCBI taxonomy): Eukaryota > Viridiplantae > Streptophyta > Magnoliopsida > Caryophyllales > Plumbaginaceae > Limonium > Limonium bicolor. Next base: position 267,794,250 of record CM041778.1, on the reverse strand, counting down.
GTTGTTGTATGCAAACTCGATTAGGTGTAACCTATCTATCCAGCTACCCTGGAAATCCAAGGCACATGCTCGTAGCATGTCCTCTAAGGTCTGAATAGTCCTCTCTGATTGACCATCCGTCTGAGGATGAAACGCTGTGCTAAGCTTCAATTCAGTTCCAAGTGCTTCGCGAGTAGCTCGCCAATATCGTGAAAGAAATCTGGTATCTCGATCTGAAACAATAGTCTTTGGTACTCCATGATGTCTGATAATCTCTTTCTCGAATAGTTCTGCCAACTTTGGTACTTTCCAAATATCTTTCATCGGTATAAATCTCGCCACTTTGGTCAGTCGATCAACAACAATCCAAATCATATTTAGTCCTCCTCTCGTAGGTGGTAGTCCCACCACGAAGTCCATAGAGATATCATAAAACTTTCATTCTGGAACTGGCATAGACTGCACCATGCCTCCTAGTCGTCTATGTTCGAATTTCACTTTCTGACAAGTGAGACATCGAATCACATATTCTGTCACGTCGCCCTTCATACCACTCCACCAGAAATACCTCTTTAGATCTTTGTACATCTTAGAAGCTCCTGGATGGACAGATGTGGAAGAAGTGTGGGACTCTCGAAGAATATGCTCTTTTATATCTGTGTTGTCTCTGGGAATACACAATCTGCCCTTTAATCTAATCAGCCCATCATCGTGTAGCTGGAACTCATACTTTCCTCCTTCAAATGTACCATCAGACAACTTCTGACTGATCTCCATCATTCGCTGATCATTCTGCTGTGCGCTACGTATGTCGTCTGTAAGACTCGAGCTAGCCAAAATGGCGTTTAAGGAATGTGCTCGTCGACTCAATGCGTCTGCTACTACATTAGCTTTTCCTTCTTTGTACTGCAAATCGATGTCGTAATCCTTGAGAAATTCAACCCATCTTCGTTGTCTCATTGTGAGCCTCGATTTTAAACCCTATCCTATGTTGATTAAAGTTGATTAGGATCTAACCGGGTTTTAGGTCCACTTATAGCCTAAGATTAATAACTATGTCATATAACAATAATTATTAAAACCTAAGCTTGCTCACTGGAACCTATTATGAGTCGCCACCTAATTTTGACCTAGATCAAATTAGGAAAGGAGAGTTCGGGTTCGGGGGCTCGATATTCGACTTAATTAGGGTTCAATTACTTTCATTACCCTCCCTAGGTCGTTTTTCCTCTACTTGGTTCAATTACGGCTTTCCACAAAGTTGTCATTAACCTAGGTGCGCGCTTCTGTTTTTTTTATTTTTTAACGTTTTTTGACAGAAAATCAAAGTGGAAATTAAAATTACCTAAACTAGGGTTTCGGAGGCAGAATTAGGTCAAATTTTGTTTCCGTCCGTAGCCACGGACCTAATGTCCGAAACCACGGACCCCAGTTAACCTATATAAAAATAAAAGTCGAATTAAACAGAAAACAGAAAATTGTAAAGTCCGGGGCCATGGACAGGCTGTCCATGGGCCCGGACATTATTAGAAAACCTAAATTTTTAAAATTTAAAAATCCCGCCGCCGTCCGGGCTTACGGACAGGGAGTCCGGGACCCCGGACATGACGTCCGTGGGTGCGGACCGCCCTCGGACGGTGGCGTTGAGGCTGTTCCCGAAGGTGTTTTTGGCTCAAATTTTATGGGTGTGTAGCCTTCGGATTTAATGAGACTCTTCACAACGGGGATCTTTTGGTGCTTCGTTGATGCCGGTTTTGGATTGACTTCGAATTGTGCTTCTGACTCCTTCTTCTTTATGCTGTTAGGGACGTTTCTCTTCTGTTTTTGTTGTGGTTTTGTGTGTTTTTGGTGCTTGGAAGTTCAATAGGAGAAGAAAGGATGAGTTTTTGGTGATTTCGGGGTGATTTCTGCAGTGTTTCGGTATTGATTTGAGGCTTGGAAGTGTTAAAACATGGGGAGAAAGTTTGTGGCTGTGTTTTTTGACTTTGGAAGTGTTCTCCTCTGCCATAGTTCGTTCTTGGGGGGTCCTTTTATAGAAAGAGCATGGTCAAATTGATAGAGCAAGATCTTTATCTAAAAGACTGATTTTGTGCTCTAAGGGAATCTGATTTTTTAGAATATGTTGCAAGCCGATAAAAATTATGAAAATTCAACTGAAGGTAAAGAATGATTTTTAGGAATTTTGAGAGTTGGAATCGGATTATTGTGATAAATAATCGATTAGATAAAAATCGCACAATATGGAATCTCCCATAATTCATAACTAATTATTGGAAAGTCGAAATAACGAAATTTTAATGGCATTAGTCTCTAACAATCATCCTCTATCTTGTGTTAAAATTTCATGACATTTTGTTTTGATTTCGGTATTTTCCAGAGGAGAGAGAAAATTGCAAAAATGATTGAATTTCTCTTTTAAATTTTGGGATAAGGTTCCCAATAAAATAATTTCAGGTTTATGACTGTATGTAGTCATGGTAACCATGTGACACTTTTATTTTAATTTTGGAAACCTTTTAATTTCTATTTTGAGGCTATTTCATGTGTTAATTATTAAAGAAATTAGCTTATAATATGAATTAAAAGCTAAATTTCCAGAATAAATATTATCAGAGAATCATGAAATACCTTTCATAATGACCATGATGTTTGGAAGTGTTTGGAGATAATGAACAAGTCATATGAAAAATAGAAAATCCCGAGAATGTCCTTGGAAAATCCTGCATTGGTGCATTTTGACCACTTTGCCCTTTGTAACACGTATGCCTTAGAGACTACTCCGGGGGGGTTGAAATTTTGGGTATAACACTCATGTTTAACTCTTTCTGGGTGAATACATATTTCAAACTTTTGTGATCCGAGTATACGGTCATCTGGACACCATACAGGTAGTGGCGCCAGATCTTCAATGCAAATACAATTGCTCCAAGTTCCAAGTCATGTGTGGGATAGTTTTCCTCATGTTTCTTCAGCTGTCGGGAAGCGTAGGTGACTACCTACCCATTCTGCATGAGTACACACCCTAATCCCCTGCCTGATGCATCACAGTAAACTTCATAACCCTCTGTGCCTTCAGGTATAGTCAAAACTGGTGCTGAGGTCAAAGCATCCTTTAAATACTGGAATGAGGTCTCACATTCTGTAGTCCATGTGAATGGCGCGTCCTTCTTCATTAAACTTGTCATTGGTTTTGCTATTTTGGAGAAGTCTCTGACGAACCTTCTGTAGTAACCTGCTAACCCAAGGAAACTCCTGATATCAGTCACTGTCTTTGGTCTGGGCCAGGTGTGAACTGCTTCTATTTTTGCTAGATCCACTGCGATCCCAGCGTCTGAGATAACATGTCCTAGAAAGGAAACTCGGTCTAGCCAAAACTCACACTTGGAGAACTTAGCATAAAGCTGGTTCTCCCTTAAGATCCCGAGTACATGTCGGAGGTGGCTCTCATGCTCTTCCTTCGACTTTGAATAAATTAGGATATCATCGATGAATACGACTACTGTCTTGTCCAGCTACTCTCTGAATAATCTATTCATTAAGTCCATGAAGACTGCCGGTGCGTTTGACAAGCCAAAAGGCATACCTGTAAACTCATAGTGGCCATATCGTGTTCTGAATGCTGTCTTTTCTCTGTCTTGCTCCCTGATAGGTATCTGATGGTATCCTGATCTTAAATCGATCTTTGAAAACACCTTTGCTCCTCTTAACTGATCAAACAAATCGTCAATTCATGGTAGTGGATATTTGTTCTTCACTGACACTGCATTAAGCTCTCTGTAATCGATACATAACCGAAGGCTTCCATCCTTCTTCTTCACAAAAAGAACTGGTGCTCCCCAAGGCGATATGCTAGGTCGTATGTATCCCTTGTCTAACAAATCATTCAACTGTTCCTTCAACTCAGCCATCTCTGCTGGTGCCATACGGTATGGTGCCTAGCTATGGGACCGGTACCTGGTAGTAATTCAATGGAGAACTCTACCTCTCTGGATGGCGGTAAGCCTGGAAGTTCCTTTCGAAAAATATATGGAAATTCTGATACCACTGGCATATCTGGATCAAAATCTGGGTCGTGCTCTGCATCCTGAACATAGCATAAATATACTTCCTTCTGCTTCCTGACTTGTTTGTACATGGACATAGCAGATATCACTTTTATTGATGGTGCTCTAGGGCTCTGGCGGTAAGACACTATCACTCCTGATGGGCTCTTAAGTAATATCCTGCGCTCTGCACAAAGGATGCGGCCTCTGTGCCGCCCCAACCAGTCCATCCCGGCTATAACGTCGAATCCTAGACCTCTGAACTCAATTAGGTCAATGGGAAAATCCTCCTCCTTAATACGGATAGTGGCTCCTCTATAAAGGCGAGTGCAACTGACCTTCTCCTTAGACGGGAGTGCCACCTTAAAATCAGGTAACTCTACAGCGTCTAGCCCCAACTTCCCCGCAAGCGAAGGCAAAATGAAAGTATGTGAGGCTCCGGAGTCGAACAGTACTGATGCAGCCACTCCATTGACAGGAAAGGTACCAGTGAGGATTGTGCCGCCCTTGCTGGCCTCCTCCTCAGTAAGTATACTTAAGGCACCTTCCGTCTCCTTAGCACAACCTAACAACAGAATCTGGGTAAGTACTTTGACATATGATGGACGTCGAAAATCATTCACTTTTCATAACAATAATGCTTCATTGATGAGATGATCTTCTTTCAGATGTCTAAAGACAATTTCAATGCTAGTATTTTCTAAAAGTCAAACTTAATCTTTCTGGTTTCATGTGGGTGGTGTTTATCACTGTCGAAGGTGCTGAGTTCGTTTTAATCCTTTTAATTCCATGGTATAGCAATCTTGACTTTCCACCCATTATTAAAACGTCTCCTGACTTCAATATGATTTTCTTTGCAAGGTCCACACGCTTCTGCTCGCCATATAGGAACTCTACGTCATCTCCAATAGACAAAGACAATACTGGTATCCCCTGATCGAGGGACCCTTGTGTTTCATCCTTGTCCTGGTGTAGTCCTAAGCGGCCTCCTTCTGCATAGAAGTTGATGATCCATAGATCAGCCCTTAGATTGCGAACTGGATCTTCTTCTAGCTGTTGAGCTGTATTAACTGCTTGTTCCACAATTTGTAAAAATTCTTCTGGGATTTTTGGTACTTGCGCTCCATCTCCATTTCTTGTATCCTGGTAAGTCTTTGAGTAAGGATTTCAATCCTTTCCTAAGCACATCATTTTCAGCTTCATTTTTGATCCTCCTGGAAATTCGGGAGTGTAGAACCCTCCTGGTCCTGCTCCCAGTTCATGACATCTTCTGATGATTGCAATTTGTGTTTCCGGCGTTAGGTATCCCTTGAGTAGTATTAATCCTGGTTGGATAACCTTACATTGTTCGTTCTCTGGTTCTTGTGTTTTGATAATGTTTTCTTCCAGGGAGAGCGGTGAGGGGATAGGAAAGCATATCTTATAGCTTCCTACGTGGTTTAAAATTCTACTAGTGAGTCTTATCAGTTCTTTCCTACTCAATTAGGCATTTAAGGCATGCAAGCACTCATTCACAACATTCACTGCTCAATGACATGTTCGTATGGGTTTAGAATTACCTGGGTTGGTAGAAGTACCAGCTTCGTCTGAGCGGTCCATAACATGCAGGGCGGGTCCCGGTGCTGGGCCCTTGCCCTTAGCTCCCTGAGCTTGGTTTGTTGGTGGAGGGCGAGTATCGCTGGCTCCACTCTTATGGCCGGTGTTTGCCTTTGCTCCCGGGCGGTAGTTCCTACTCTCCGGGTTTTTAATGCACTCGAAGGCTCGGTGTCCCCATATCTGACAGTGGCGGCACTGGACTTTCTCTCCTTGGCAGTCCACGCCGGGGTGATTCTTTCCACATTGTCTACAGTTGAAGTGGCGGATAAACCTCTGGCCCGTGTTTGAGCCATGTCCAGAACCTAATACAATCGAGGTCAATTACATATTCCAACGGTACTGAAGTAATCACATAAGCTTCAAATTTAACTGCTTGGTTAGAGTGCCTACCCTTAGATGGGTAGGTTCACTGGTGCAGACGGACTCAAAAATGACGGTTCAAACTGTTTAAAAATGACGGTTCCGAACCGTCTTTTATACGACCGTCGTTTTTTGCTACCCGCCTTAAACGACGGTTCGAAAACCGTCTTTTAAGATGCTATTAAACGACTGTTTTAATCGAACCGTCTTTAAGCTGGAGCGCAAAAATAAGTGAATCCGCCTAGATTAATATTGGTAATCTTTGGTGGTCTCTGGGATTCGAACCCGCGACCCATGGTGAAGTTCACACGCATGCATGCACTCCCTAACCACTATGCCACTGCATCAAACTTGTTTATTTTTTGAACAAAACATATATATGTAGCATTTATAACTTAATATTTTAATAATAGGAATTCTAATTGTTATTCAAACGTATGTTCACTCCTATATAAATTATAATAAGTAGTAAAACATCGTAATATGTAAATAAGCTAGCATCGTATTATATACATACTAAAGCTAAATATTATAAGAATACATATATGTACATATAGTTACAATTAATGTTAATTATAAAAAAAAGACTATAATTTACTAAAATAATTAATAAATGCTAATTATAAAATACAAATTTTTTAAAATTATATATACATATTATAACCCATATCTATTTTGTGAATTTTAACCATCATGTAAACTAATTTAAATATTTATTACTTTATACTATTTTTCAAACTTTGTTAATTTGTGCTTAAACATATTTTAAAAAGAGAGTTTTAAGAGACGGTTCATTCGAAACCGTATTTTAAAATCTAAGATAAAATGACGGTTAACGAAAAACCGTCTTTTTTTAAGGTTTAAAAACGACGGTTCCGTCGAAACCGTCTTTGAAAAAGAAACCCCGACATAATAAATGACGGTTTGTCATCAACCGTCTTAAAAGATGTCTTACAACCGTTTTAAAAGATGTCTTACCACCGAAAAAAAAGCTTTAAACGACGGTTTGGCATCAACCGTCTTAAAAAGTCCCCCGCGCGCGCGGAAGAAGGTATTTAAGACGGTTATGTTGCAAACCGTCGTTTATTAGCCGTATTTTTTAATCATTTTTCCACTAGTGGTTTTCTGTGAGTTTGCTGCTCCGTAGGTTCCTGACTTGGGGTTCCCAGTAGTCTGGTTCCCCTTCCCTTGATAGGACCCCTGGCCTCTCTGAAAGGGTTTGTTCCTTCTGTTGGAGTTTCCCTGCTTGGCATCTTCGCCGCCAGGTCCGTCCTTTCTCTTTTGGGAGCTCAAAGCATCCCTTCTTTTGCATGTGATCTCCACAACGGAGGCAGCATGGTAACATTCCTGAAATCTCAAGGTACCAGTTTCCAAATCTCCCATGACAGAGTATAGTAGGTAATAAAATTCCAACTGTTTTATATTTTTCCCTGCTTTACCTGTAAGCTGATGGGAATGACTGGTCCCATCCCAAACTGGAGCCGAGGACTCAGTCCCCCATAGAACCGGTCGACCAAAATCTGGTCCGAGTATCCTAATCCGGGTAGTAGTCGGAGTAGTGAAGTAAACTTTGCATAGTATTCATCCACGGTCATCTTTCCTGTCTGTTCCAGCGCGTCAAACTCCCTAGTCTTCACCATCCTGGTGTGGGCCGGGTAGTACTTGCCCCTAAGTAGTGCGGTGTAGGCTCCCCAAGTGAAAGCTGGATCGTCCAGGTGGTCGGCCTTCACCATATTCCACCAATCCCTTGCTGCATCTTTCAAGTAAAAGGCAGCGAGCCTCACTTTTTCCCTAGCTGGGACGGCGAGTGTCTCAAATGTTGTTTCCATCTCCATGATATAAGTCTCCAAGTGTACAGGGTCAGTCTGTCCTTTGAATACAATTGGTCTGAGATCAGCCAAACTCTTCACCCAATCCTTCTCTCTGGGTGGTGGTGGTGGAGGTTGCTGCTGCGCAACTCCCGCTTGAGCAAATGCTTGAGCTATCAAAGTGGCAATATCAGCCAGCCTGACGGGCGACTCCTCTGCTGTCTGTCCGCGACGTCCACCTCTTCCTGACATCTGCAGGATGTTGATGGATATTAGATACTGTGGTCACAATCTTGGTCTTGGATAGTAGTCTAAGTAAAAACTAATTTAAACTCTTTCTATACTATCTCTCAACCCGTAACCTAAGCTTTAAAAATCTTAATCTCGGTGTATTCTTGTATCCAGAGCGTAACTACGCTCTGATACCACTTTTTGTAACACCCCAACCCGAAATCCAATAACCTGAATGACGATCACTCCCAAATAAACATAAATTGCAGCGGAATAAATTACAATAACCGGGCGGTATTACAATGCCGTTAGCCACCCTTGTGACTAACAAGGCTAACTCCAAATACAAATCTCCAAAAGTCACGGTCTGAATACGAATACAACCCGAGATACTAGGAATCAAACTCAAAGGTACAATAATTAAGTAAAACAAATAACTAGTAATAAACTCCCATAGCTTGATCTACCCCACCTACACTCGGTGTGGTAATCTCTGCAACTTCAGGTACCTGAAAAATGGGGGTGCCCCCAAAGGGGCTCAGCAAACAATGCTGGTATGGAAAACGTGCAGCCCATCGGCTACTGGGCCACACCAACTACTTTGTCAAATACATGCAGTTCATTTTTGTAAAGCTGTAAACAAGCATATCATGATAATCACAAGTATCCATACAAGGACAACAATGTCACATAGAACAAGACGTCAGAAGGTCGAGTTAGATGATCTGTAATCTTTTAATAGTTGTCGCGTCCACACAATGGGACTGACAGGTATATAAGAGTATGTTAATATGGTGAAGGTATAGTGACCTTGTTAAAAGAAAGGTGGGTAATGAGTCCCTCAGAAGATAACGTAGTTAACTCCTGTACTTAAAATGGTGGGTATCGAACCCTCAAGAGGAATAAAGTCTTCCTCCCCACTTGAACTGTTCCAGTATGCAGGCGGTGAGTGACATAGTGCACCCAAAACTCCCGTCGCGACGTAAATTGAATAGGAGACGACCTGAGACAGGTACAACTCTAGTAGCATGCATGGCCAGATCCAACTGGGCTCCTCGCTTCTCGTAGTATAGAATTTGTTAGATGTCACATAAGGACGTCAATCAAGAACACAATGTGTATTGTCAATTATCACGTTTAGGATAACGATGTTTGTTATAAGGTGAAGTTAGTGAGAAACTTGAGTACAAGTTCTCGGTATGATAAAACGCAGGTATTTAAGCCACTGGTGATGTAGTGTTGTACGCGTGGGACATACACGTTATAGTTAGTATCATTCATGCACATAAAGCAACACAACAGTGCACAAGAGTAATACAACATTTTACATGCAATTATCTTGGTCGTTATTTCAAACAACAGATAGCACATAAGCCGGTGTAATCCGGTAGCAAATAGGTTGCAAGAATCCCATACCGTTCACCGTAGATTGTAGTTGAATATATCCTGGTCAACGTCTGGTCAAGTGTTGTCCTATATTAGGATTAACTGAGAGGGTTAATTTATGTTACCCTTGTATAATAATTTTATTGGATCATTCAACAATTTCATATTTGTTATTTCATGTGAGGTTTATTTCTTCATATTTAGATAGTTTCTTTAACCTCTTAACCTCATTGATAATTAAGGTGTTTATATATATTCTAATTTATATAGTCCTAATGAATAACTTATATTGTGTGGTAATTTATTTTAATTACCTTATGATTTAATGTATAACTTATTTTTGTTATTCCTTCTTGATTTATTTATAAATCCTTTAATGTACATATATGTATTTATTTATTCATGTACTATTTATGTTACATGTTTTTAATTGTCTAGGTGACATAACAACTTTATAATTTCTCAACTATATTTATATGTCATACATGGACATAATATTCTTATAGTTTTTATTATTCCCCTTTTGAATCATAAATGATAATTATTGGTTACCTTTAAATTCCTTATAACTATATAAGCCATAGTTTTAATTCCATAATTCCTTAAATCAAAATTCTTTTTCTAATTCCTCCAAATATCCACATAGGGCCTATATTTATTTAAATCTAAATTATTACCCTTCTATTTCGGTTATTTACAAAACAACCTCATTAATTCATAAACTTTACATTTGAATTCTAATCTCTTTATATTATATAGTTTTAATTCAATATTTAATTATATTACAAAACCACCATTAATATTTTGGTATATAACTTTTGAATATCATAACTTTTCAAAAATTACAATTTGGCCCCCCTCAAATTCTCAGCCTTAATATATTATTTTCTATAATTACCATTTAACCACAAAATCCTATAACCTTTACATAATGTCTTATAAGCTATAGTTTTAATTTTAATTCTCCTTAATTGCTGATTATATATATATTCTTAAATTACCAATCTAACCCCAAACATTTCGGCCTTGACAATAACTTTCCTTTATTTACATTTTCACCCCAAAACTTTATAATAATTACTTAAATACTTATAAACTATAGTTTAAATATTTAATTCCTCTAAATTTAGGAAGTGTACTTTATAATTCTCTTAATCATGGATTTGCCTCATCTTAAACTCCAAATTTTCATAATAACTTTTATAAATTACATAATAGCCCAAAACTTTATAAATTGTTATTTTTACACTTGTTTAAATTATCTAAAATTCATAAACTTAATTCCTAACCTTATATTATATCATATTTATCCCAAGGAAGCCTTTTAGTCTCGGCTTTTATGGTATGTACACCAAACTTTGTAAAATTTGCATTTAAGCCACATAAATTAATTAATTAGCCATTTAAGCACTAATAAAATATTTTTAACTCACCAAACTTTATAATATAAGTTTATATACATAAGTAGCTCATTAAAACCTATTCTTCACCAAAAGTATTCGGCCATAATTTTTAAGATACCTTATAGTATACAAAAGTTGATTTATAAGTCAAAATAATTATACATAAATTCATATGAGTCATATAACTCATGTAAAAATTATTGTAATGTCTTATATTGATTCCTAGCTCAAAATAGAACATATTTGCCCTTGACAATTCGGTATGAACCAAGGAGTAACCTAGGTAACTTTTGTGACCTTAAAATGTGTCTTAAGGTAAATATTTTCCATATATGTTATAGATTATATTTTTGGTATATTATACCATATGGTTTCGGTTTTAGATACCCTAGGGGATGTACATAATTTTTGTATAATTTTTTAGAAGCTTAACCAAGCTTAAAACATAAAGATTGGCTTAGTAAACTTACTTCTTAATAAAGGATGGTTAAGTGCCTGAACTCTTCTTGAATCTCCAATTATATGATTGAACTAATGCCACAAAGTGATGGATATGTGCTGTATAAGCACAATACGATGTGTGTAAATGATATATCACATAGATATACATTATGGGAATAATGGGTAGTTATACATATATATATATACATACCTATTTGAGGAAGCGACTTCGGGACGAAGTCTTTTTAAGGGGGGTAGATTGAAATACCCCAAATTAATGAAACATGGATTAAACATTCAATCAAATTAATTAAGGCCTAAACATGCCTTAAAAGTCAATTGAGAACAACAATGGTCAACATAAAGCAAGAATTGCACCCTTTGACTGTTTAAGGTAAATACATACCCAAATGAACTTCTTAGGACCTAAAATTTAGTCCTAAGCATATTAGCACATAAAGGAACGTATTAAAATTGTTGGACAACACTCCAACATAAATAATAAGCATTAACATGCTTAAAGGTCAAGTAGGGCAAAAATGTGCTCTAAGAAACCTTAAAGGTCTTATGACCTCTATTTGATATAAAATTAGATTCCTAAGATCAATTATCATGTAAGGAATATAAAAAAAACTGTTCTCAAAGAAAACAAAGCTCAGAAACACCTTGTGACACAAAATGTGCACTAAAACACCTTAAAGCATGTTTTTGTGTATGAGCTCTAAGATATTGACTTTTTGTCACTTTAAAGACTAGATTACATTCTTTATATCATTAATGTGACATGATAGACTATATTATAAAGTCTAAATCAAAGTTTAAAAATAAAATCAAAATGGGTGATTTTGGGTGAATAGTACCCAAAATAACTTTTAATTACTTAACTTAAACCATGGTCAAATGTCATCCCTTGACCAAGCCACCTATTTCCGACCTCTTTAGGCTGTCATACCCATCCATTAAGCAACCTAAAATGTTATAACCCATAGTTCATACCTTATATTATATCCGTTACAATATTATTCTATGTTGAATTACATTACTTATGTCAGTTTGGACACCGACGACATTCTATTAATTGCCAGGGACAAGGAAGTCTTTCGGCTAATTAATTAAGGTAATTGATTATTCTGATTATAAGGAAAAGGGTTCCTTATTTTTCCTTTATATTTTCTGATCATTGGTAATCACGTCAGTTCGTGAGGAGCGCCTCTCATCGTGGTTAGAACGAGCACCCTTCTCTTTTCTCTCTCTCTCTCTCTATAGTTCCTCCTCTGCTGTGAATTCTGGTGCGACTGTTGTGATCAGATTGAAGTCCTCGTTGCTGCGGCGTTTCTCGTCTTCAATCAGGTTGGTGTTGCGATAATTTTGGATTACGTTGTTGATTTTCTCCTCCTCAGTTTCTGATTTTGGGGACTCCGGATATGTTGATTCAACGACGACGACTCTGCGTTGAAATTCGGATTGTTAAGGCTACGCTGTTGCAGTCTATTGGATTCCTCTGCGTCCTCGTAATCAGGTTCGGGTTGCAGAATTGAGGAATGTTGTTAATCTAGGTTTCTTGTCTGACTTCTGATTGTGGGTTGTCGATTTGTGTGTTCAGTGATTGTGTTCGTTCTGTGTTGGAGAGCGTTCCGGGCTGCATTTTGCTTAAAGTGTGATCGATACTTCTGCTAATCGAGGTAGGTGGTTACTCGATTCGGTTTGGAAGTTCAGCCATGGGGTTTGCAAGGTTTTGTCGTTTGATTTGTGTGCGCGGATTGCGATTGTTGTTGGCTGTTTAAATTGCGTTTCTGAATGGCTAAACCCCCATGGTCTCCTGTATTTATGACTGTTTTGGTGTGTGTTCTGAATTGGCGATTCGTGGTGTCGAATCGCGTTGTTTTTCTGCTCTGTTCGTCTTCTGAAATCTGCATTTTCGCACTGTCCGAACTTCCGTCCGAGCTTTGAAGTTCGGACAGTGCGTTTTGCCTTTTTGATTTTCTAAGTTCGGGGTATGTCCGACATCTGTCCGAACTTCCGAACTTCGACGTCCGGACCAAGGTCGGACCTTCCACGTGATTTTTCTCGTAAAACCTGTCCGAACATCAGTCCGAACCTTGATGTTCGGACGGTCTGAAATTTCCTGTCTGATTTCAAATCGACTTGTGTCCGAACATTGATGCCCGGACACTAGTTCGGACATTTGGCTATTCTGGTTTCTGAGTCTCGACTTATGTCCGAACTTCGACGTCCGGACACAAGGTCGGACCTTCCACGTGATTTTTCTCGTAAAACCTGTCCGAACATCAGTCCGAACCTTGATGTTCGGACGGTCTGAAATTTCCTGTCTGATTTCAAATCAACTTGTGTCCGAACATTGATGCCCGGACATAAGTTCGGACATTTGACTATTCTGGTTTCTGAGTCTCGACTTGCGTCCGAACTTCGACGTCTGGACCCAAGTTCGGACACCTCACTGTTTTCAGCATAACTTCTTCATTTGAACTCCGATTTGAGTGCCGTCTGCGGCGTTGGATTCCCTATGAACTGTACAACTGATTTATGAGTGTTTTGGCATATCTAAATGCAATTTTGCTTCTGTTTATGCAATCATTCTGTTTTGGGACATTACACTTTGTTTCTGAGCCGTGAATGGCTGGGTCGAGCTATTCCGTGGTATACCATGTAGACGTCGTTCTGAGTGTGGGTCATTCCCTTTCTGTTTTGTGGGGTTGACGAACCCTTTGGCTCATTAGAGTCATTTCTGCGTTGTCAAGAGACCTGTTATGGTCTATGGGTCTTCGACCCTTCTGAGTGTGTGCATTGTGTCTTGTCCCTTTCTGTTTAAGAACTCTGATTGTTTCGAAATTGGGAACTCTTGTGTTCCCCTTTGTCTCTGTTTCTGATTCTGGAAGCTTCGAATTGTTTGGGAATTGTGGATATAATGTTTATCTTCTCCTCCTTCTGATTTCAACTGTTTTGAGCGACCTTACTAATGACGGTCGCTGCTTACTGGGCATAGTTGTGTGCTCACTCCCCTACTTTTAACATTTTTGCAGATTGATCAGCAAGGATCACTTGTTCTGTTCTGGATCTTAGTTTATGTCTTAGCTCATTTGTTATTTGATATACTTACTCAGACTTGTAGCCTTCGGACCTTACTCTGTTTAGACCACTGTTTCTGTTTGGAACATGTATTCGGGATTTTGTATTACCTCCGTAGTATTTGAGTACTCTGGTTTATGATGTTTATGGAAACTCTGTTTTGGGCCTTTATTGCATATGAGTGTTTTAGAGCCTTGCGTTATTAGGTAGTAATACCGGCGTGTAATACCCTTAACTCTTAGGCCGGTTTTAGGGGTGTTACATTTAGTGGTATCAGAGCCAGGTTTGGCTTTCTTTAGGGTCTGTGGTTGTGTTTGCTTGTGTGAGGTTCAGTTGTGACAGTTGTTTGAAGTCTGAGTCAGTTCTGACAAGTTTTGGATTTGTGAATCTCAGAATGCCTCCTCGTAGAACACCAGTGACCCCTCAGGGAGATGCTGTGGATGCAGTGCAGCAGTTTGTGGCGCAGTTGATGCAGACGATGGCTGCAGCTGCTGGGGGAGCTGGTGGAGGAGCTGGTGGCGCAGGCCCAGCAGGGGCGAATGCTGTGGGAGGCCGAGTCAGGGCGCTTCAGGAGTTTATGAAGCTGAAGCCGCCTTCCTTCGACGGCTGTGGTGACCCTCAGGAGGCGAGCCACTGGATTACTGAGGTGGAGGACCTGCTCAGAGTGATGGGCTCAGAGGATGACCTGAAGGTCGACTTCGCCACGTTCCTCTTTAAGGGGGAGGCGAAGGAGTGGTGGCGCATGGTGATGGGTAGACACCCCTAGCCTTGGACCTGGGATCAGTTCTGCTTGGAGTTCAACAAGCAGTTCTATCCGGATGTTTACAAGGATCAGAAGATCAACGAGTATAACCGGCTGCGCCAGGGGAGAGATATGACAGTCGAGGAGTACGTGAGGAAGTTTGTGACTCTCTCGAAGTATGCCCCAGAGCCAGATGAGCATAGGAAGGCCCGTAAGTTCGAGAGTGGGCTCAGACCAGACATCAGGTCCGCAGTTTAAACTAAGCTAGGACTTAAAGTCTTAAAGTCTAGTATGTTGGGAACTTATATGTACTGTCTTAGAAGGTTGTTTATGGTGGTATAAACTCCTAAGCTAATCTGGTTAATATTGTGTTGTTATGATCAAAATGTTAGGAACCAATTATGGTTTGATTCAGGTTGTAATCTATAGTTAAATTATGTCTTAAGCTAATCTTGATGAGATAGTTAATAATAAACTGAAATGGATATGATTTGTTTGTTGAATCAACACTTGGTCTTAAGGTATGATTTATGGTTGTTTGAGTTGTTAAGCTGAGATATTTGATGCCGTGTGACCTGGCTGAAGGTGCCATGTAAGATTATGTGATCATAGCCTTTCCTTAAGTGTTGTTTGATTATTGTTATGTTCCTTGTGTTTGAAATTATGAAATGGGCTTTGTTAAGTGATTTGACTGTTGATTCTTGTTATACTTTAAAACGTTATATTCTGATTAATGAGGATTCAATGAGTAACTCATTGGAATGGATTGTTGAGATATGGCCATATGTTGAACTTGGGCAGTAACTGCCTCTTTATGATTTCGGACTCATGGTATGCCTTGGGCTCCATGAGATGCTTCATGGTTTCCTACTCTATAGTTTAAAGGTACTATAGGGGGTGTGCACATCTTTTAGGGCCTGGAGTGCGTTTGGGAAAGGTTGGATCGCCTTAAAGATCGGGATTCGTCCCTTGAACCGATTAAAGGTTGGATCGCCTTAAAGATCTGGATTCATCCCTTGAACTGGTTTAGATAGAAATGGAGGAGTTGAATGGATAATCAATTAAATGAATTGGATTATATCCTATCTAAGCATACTTGGAAACCATGTTGTATTTGGGTGGTTAATTATCCTACTTGATATATATTGGTTGGTTATGAACTAAATATATCTAATGGCTTATTGTTGTACTCATACTGTTATTGTTAATACTTGAATTATCATGATAAATACTTGGTCTATTCTGAATATTACTTGAGCTATTAAATGATTAAGAGTGGCTATGAATCAATGGCTATTTTGATATACTATTTCTTTTGATGGTAGCTTTGATTTTACTCAGCGCTGCTGATTTTTGGCATTATGCCCTGTGGTCCCTTCTCTGTGATTGTTTGAATGACCACAGATACAGGAAATGAAGATGACTTGAAGGAGCTCGAGAGTGTGGGCTAAGGGATTAGAGACTTTCACCTAGTCTTCTGGAGTTTTGGTTTTATGTTTTAAAGTTAGTTTGTAAACTTTGTTAAAATTTGGACATGTAAGTTATTAAGCCTTAGCATTCACAGAAGTTGTGAATGTGGCGGTAGCGCCCCGCTAGTTTAAAGCTTCCGCTACTACCACTTGTATATGCTTAATATGATAAGAAGATGTAGGAATTTTGGGGCGTTACAGTGCCCTCAGGCATCCGGCAGAGGCTCAGGAGATAGAGGCACCGGCTCAGACTCGGGGGTGAGGTCCGACCCGAAGAAGCCTCAGACTCAGGCTCGAGTGTATGCTATGGCAGGAGAGCGTGATCGAGCTGGCGATCGCGTCGTCTCAGGTATTCTCCAGATCCATTCTCAGGATGTGTTTTGCCTGTTTGACTCCGGAGCTACGCACTCCTTTATCTGTTCTGATTTATTGGGTGACCTTGGACTGACTGCTATGCCTAGTGAGGTAGACCTGTGTGTGAGTAGTCCAGTAGGTGGGTTGCCCCTTGTATGCTGAATTCTGTGTGTAAGACTTATCCCATAGCAGTTAGGGACAAGACTTTTTATGCTGACCTCATCCCGATGCGGATGACCTATTTTGATGTGATCTTGGGCATGGACTGGCTAGCAAAGCACCATGCCCATATAGACTGTGCAGCTAGGAGGGTGACATTCGACCTGCCAGACGGTACTCGCTTTGCTTTCTCTGGGAATGCAGTTCCATGTGCGCCTGTGGTTGTGTCAGCGATGCAGGCAGCCAGCTTCTTGAGGAAGGGCTGCCAGGGATTCTTGTGTTATCTGCCAGAGGTGCGTGAGGGATCTAGCTTGGAGAGCATCCCGATCGTCAGAGAGTTTCCTGAGGTCTTCCAGGATGACGTGCCCGGACTTCCACCAGTGAGGGAGGTGGAGTTCACGATTGACTTAGCGCCAGAGACTCAGCCCATCTCTAGGGCCCCTTACCGTATGAGTCCGGCGGAGTTGAAGGAGATGAAGGTCCAGCTTCAGGAGTTACTGGATAAGGGCTTCATTCGCCCTAGCGTTTCGCCTTGGGGAGCGCAATGCTATTTGTGAAGAAGAAGGATGGGACTTTCAGATTGTGTATCGACTATAGGGAGCTGAATAATGACCATCAAGAACCGCTATCCCCTTCCGCGTATTGATGATTTGTTTGACCAGTTGGCGGGCGCCACAGTGTTCTCGAAGATCGACCTTCGTTCAGGCTACCATCAGTTGAGGATTAAGGCCGAAGATGTGCCTAAGTCCGCTTTTAGGACTCGTTATGGTCATTACGAGTTCCTGGTCATGCCGTTTGGTTTGACTAATGCTCCCCTCAGTCTTCATGGATATGATGAACCGGGTTTTCAAACCCTATCTGGATCAGTTTGTAGTGGTCTTCATAGACGACATCTTGGTGTATTCCAAGAGTGCGGAGGAGCACAAGGAGCATCTGAGGATTGTTTGCAGACGCTGGAGGATCGTGAGCTGTATGCTAAACTGAAGAAGTGTGACTTCTGGCTCGATCGTGTAGTGTTTTTGGGACATGTGGTCTCGAAGGACGGTATCTCAGTAGACCCTGAGAAGATTAGAGCTGTGATGGAGTGGGCGAGGCCCACGAATGTTGCTGAGATCCGTAGTTTCCTTGGGTTAGCTGGGTATTACAGGAAGTTCGTTGAGGGATTCTCTAAGATTGTATCCCCACTGACCCGTCTGTTGAGGAAGGAGATCAAGTATGAGTGGAGCGAGGCTTGCGAGCAGAGCTTCCAGGAGATTAAGAAGAGGCTGACGACCACATCCGATCCTGACCTTGCCTTCTGGGACAGAGGGCTTCGAGGTCTCTGCGATGCGTCCCACAAGGGACTAGGATGTGTTTTGATGCAGCAGGGTAAGGTAGTGGCTTATGGCTCTCGGCAGCTTAAGCCTTATGAGAAGAACTACCCTACCCACGATCTGGAGTTGGCAGCTGTGGTTTTCGCGCTAAGATTTGGAGGCATTATCTGTATGGGGCGTCGTGTAAGGTTTACACGGACCACAAGAGTCTCAAGTATCTGTTCACTCAGAAGGAGCTGAACTTGAGACAGAGGAGGTGGTTGGAGCTACTTCATGACTACGATTTGGAGATCCTCTACCACCCGGGTAGAACGAATGTTGTGGCAGACGCTTTGAGTCGGAGAGGTGCTCCGGGTGTAGCTGGTGCTTTGACAGGAGTTCAGAGGTCCGCCTTAGAGCTTCAGCGTATGGGTGTTTGGGTAGTCAGACCAGCCAGTGCCAGTATGATAGCAGCGCTTCAGGTTCAGTCTTCATTGGTCGACAGGATCAGAGTTGGTCAGGAGTCAGATTCAGCTTTGTGTCGGATAGAGAGGGACTGTCTTCAGAGCAGAGTTCGACTTCAGTGTCTCCAGTGATGGTTGTCTACGCTTCAGGGGTCGAGTGTGTGTGCCATGACGCAGTTCTGCGTAGGGAGATCCTTCAGGCTCATGGAGTGCCATATTCAGTTCACCCAGGAGGGGTGAAGATGTATCGAGATCTTAGAGAGTCGTTCTGGTGGTCTGGGATGAAGCGTGACATCTCTGAGTTTGTTTCGAAGTGCCAGACCTGTCAGCAAGTGAAGGCTGAGCACCAGAGGGCAACGGATTTGCTTCAGCCCCTTCCCATTCCTGAGTGGAAGTGGGAGAGTAGGGATGGACTTTGTCATGGGGTTACCTAAGACCCCTTCAGGCTGTGACGGTGTGTGGGTGATAGTTGATCGGCTGACTAAGTCTGCCCATTTCCTGCCAGTGAAGAAGACTTTCAGTTTGGAGTGTTTGGCTCGTATGTATCTCGATGAGATAGTGAGGCTGCACGGGGTGCCTGCTTCTATAGTTTCTGATCGTGACCCGCGCTTTGTTTCGAGGTTTTGACGCAGTTTGCATAAGGCCTTGGGTACGAGTTTAGCGTTCAGTTCAGCCTACCATCCGCAGTCAGATGGCCAGACAGAGAGGACTAATCAGGTCCTGGAGGACATGCTTCGCGCATGTGTCCTAGATTTTGGAGGTACTGGGATCAGCATGTGACCTTGATTGAGTTTGCCTACAAAACATTTTCAGGCGAGCATTCGTATGGCTCCGTTTGAAGCGTTGTATGGCAGGAGGTGCAGGTCTCCCATCTGTTGGGATGACCTGAAGGAGAGGGTCTTGGTTGGGCCCGAGCTGGTGCGGGGTGCAGTAGAGAAAATCAGGATGATTCGGGAGCGGTTGCTTGTTGCTCAGAGTAGACAGAAGTGTTATGCAGACCAGAGGCGCAGGCCGCTTGAGTTTGATGTTGGGGATCATGTCTATCTGCGAGTGTCGCCGGTCAGAGGCGTAGTCCGGTTTGGGAAGTGGGAAGCTTAGCCCAAGGTTCGTTGGACCATTTGAGATTCTAGAGAGGATTGGCCCTGTGGCTTACCGTTTAGCATTGCCCCCATCCTTGTCAGCTGTGCACAACGTTTTTCATGTTTCGATGTTGAGGAAGTACCTGCATGATCCGTCCCACGTGATCGACTATAGCCAGCTTCAGCTGAGGGAGGACTGCAGTTTCGAGGCGGTGCCTACCCGCATTTTAGCCAGAGACGTCCGTCGGCTTCGTAGTAAGACCCTGCCTATGGTTAAGGTCCAATGGTCTGATCAGTCAGAGAGTGAAGCGACTTGGGAGCTCGAGGATGAGCTACGTGCCAAGTTTCCCTCCCTATTCGAGCAGTAAGGTTAGTCAATTTCGAGGACGAAATTCTTTTAAGGGGGAGGTGATGTTATAACCCATAGTTCATATATATATATATCCGTTACAATATTATTCTATGTTGAATTACATTACTTATGTCAGTTAGGACACCGACGGCATTCTATTAATTGCCAGGGACAAGGAAGTCTTTCGGCTAATTAATTAAGGTAATTGATTATTCTGATTATAAGGAAAAGGGTTCCTTATTTTTCCTTTATATTTTCTGATCATTGGTAATCACGTCAGTTCGTGAGGAGCGCCTCTCATCGTGGTCAGAACGAGCGTCCTTCTCTTTTTCTCTCTCTCTATAGTTCCTCCTCTGCTGTGAATTCTGGTGCGACTGTTGTGATCAGATTGAAGTCCTCGTTGCTGCGGCGTTTTCTCGTCTTCAATCAGGTTGGTGTTGCGATAATTCTGGATTACGTTGTTGATTTTCTCCTCCTCAGTTTCTGATTTTGGGACTCCGGATATGTTGATTCAGTGGCGACGACTCTGCGTTGAAATTCGGATTGTTAAGGCTACGCTGTTGCTTTATTGGATTCCTCTGCGTCCTCGTAATCAGGTTCGGGTTGCAGAATTGAGGAATGTTGTTAATCTAGGTTTCTTGTCTGACTTCTGATTATGGGTTGTCGATTTGTGTTGTTCAGTGATTGTGTTCGTGTCTGGTTGGAGAGAGTTCCGGGCTGCATTTTGCTTAAAGTGTGATCGATACTTCTGCTAATCGAGGTAGGTGGTTACTCGATTCGGTTTGGAAGTTCAGCCATGGGGTTTGCAAGGTTTTGTCATTTGATTTGTGTGCGGATTGCGATTGTTGTTGGCTGTTTAAATTGCGTTTCTGAATGGCTAAACCCCCATGGTCTCCTGTATTTATGACTGTTTTGGTGTGTGTTCTGAATTGGCATTCGTGGTGTCGAATCGCGTTGTTTTTCTGCTCTGTTCGTCTTCTGAAATCTGTAGTTTTCGCACTGTTCGAACTTCCGTCCGAGCTTTGAAGTTCGGACAGTGCGTTTTGCCTTTTTGATTTTCTAAGTTCGGGTATGTCCGAACATCTGTCCGAACTTAGATGTTCGGACACACCCTTAGTTTCTCTTCTGATTTTAGTTCGACCTGTGTCCGAACTTCGACGTCCGACACAAGGTCGGACCTTCCACGTGATTTTTCTCGTAAAACCTGTCCGAACATTAGTCCGAACCTTGATGTTCGGACGGTCTGAAATTTCCTGTCTGATTTCAAATCGACTTGTGTCCGAACATTGATGCCCGGACACAAGTTCGGACATTTGGCTATTCTGGTTTCTGAGTCTCGACTTGCGTCTGAACTTCGACGTCCGGACACAAGGTCGGACCTTCCACGTGATTTTTCTCGTAAAACCTGTCCGAACATCAGTCCGAACCTTGATGTTCGGACGGTCTGAAATTTCCTGTCTGATTTCAAATCGACTTGTGTCCGAACATTGATGCCCGGACACAAGTTCGGACATTTGACTATTCTGGTTTCTGAGTCTCGACTTGCGTCCGAACTTCGACGTCCGGACCCAAGTTCGGACACCTCACTGTTTTCAGCATAACTTCTTCCTTTGAACTCCGATTTGAGTGCCGTCTGCGGCGTTGGATTCCCTATGAACTGTACTACTTATTTATGAGTGTTTTGGCATATCTAAATGCAATTTTGCTTCTGTTTATGCAATCCTTCTGTTTTGGGACATTACACTTTGTTTCTGAGCCGTGAATGGCTGGGTCGAGCTATTCCGTGGTATACCATGTAGACATCATTCTAAGTGTGGGTCATTCCCTTTCTGTTCTGTGGGGTTGACGAACCCTTTGGCTCATTAGAGTCATTTCTACGTTGTCGAGAGACCTGTTATGGTCTATGGGTCTTCGACCCTTCTGAGTGTGTGCATTGTGTCTTGTCCCTTTCTGTTTAAGAACTCTGATTGTTTCGAAATTGGGAACTCTTGTGTTCCCCTCTGTCTCTGTTTCTAATTCTGGAAGCTTCAGATTGTTTGAGAATTGTGGATATAATGTTTATCTTCTCCTCATTCTGATTTCAACTGTTTTGAGCGACCTTACTGATGACGGTCGCTGCTTACTGGGCATAGTTGTGTGCTCACTCCCCTACTTTTAACATTTTTGTAGATTGATCAGCAAGGATCACTTATTCAGTTTCTGGAGCTTAGTTTATGTCTTAGCTCATTTGTTATTTGATATACTTACTCAGACTTGTAGCCTTCGGGCCTTACTCTGTTTAGACCACTATTTCTGTTTGGAACATGTATTCGGGATTTTGTATTACATCCGTAGTATTTGAGTACTCTAGTTTGTGATGTTTATGGAAACTCTGTTTTGGGCCTTTATTGCATATGAGTGTTTTAGAGCCTTACGTTATTAGGTAGTAATACGCGGCATGTAATACCCTTAACTCTTAGGCCGGTTTTAGGGGTGTTACATAAAATATCTACCAATGAGTCATCTATGACTATTTACTAGAGTAAGTAAACTTTACCTTATAAGCTTAATTCTTTCTCTTTCCTCTCATTACCTCCTTCCCAGCCAATTTATTCAAGCTCCACCCTCTCTTTTGCTCCTCTTTGACGGTAAGAACACACCAATTTCAGAGAAGAACACATTGTGATCTAGGTAAGCTTATTAAGCCATTTTATGTTCATTCTCTTCACTTTTCTTTCCTCTTTCCATGGAGCTAAGCATCAGCCATTTCCATCCATGAATCTAGGTTGTTTTGGAGGTTAAAAGGAGGGTAATTCTCGGCTGTAACAAGGGAAGAAGGAGGGTAGTTCTAATCTTGATCTTTTAAGGTAAAAATGTGCTTTAAGCACTTATCTCTTCATTCCTTTCATTTCCGGTTGGAAAGCTTGATTTCTTAGGCTTATAATATTCTTCTTAACATGCTTATTCAGTTGGTATATCAAGAGCTTCAAGGAATAGCCAAATCCATGCCAAAACACCATTTTGGCATATTAATCAAGGTGAAAATTAGCCATCTTCTAATCTGAGTTATACCAGTTTTAAACTTGGTTTTAGTAGACCTTTTGATGCTCTTTATCTTCTATAAATTTAGGCCGAAGATCATCCTTGGTTGCTTTGGTATTCTAAGGTAAATTTAACCTTGAAATAATACCTTAAAACACTTCTTATGGTTAGCTCTTGCTTGGAGACTAATCATGCCTTAATTGCTGTTTTAAAACATGTAAATGAAGCTGTGGAAAAATTTATCCTAAGGATCCGTGGCCAAACAAGGCCTTATCTTGGCTAAAATAAGGTATAAATCACTTAGAACTTCACTTGGTATGGAAGGTCATATTTTGACCTTAGGTGGTTAAGGAATGAGTTGGTAAATTTATCTAAGCAATTAATTAACATAATTGTCAAATTTAAGACATTATGTGGAAAATTGGTAAATATGGAAAACTATATGGTGAGGCCGAGAGTTTAATGCATTTTTGGGCATTTATGTGTAATTTATTTTATAAGCTAATGTTTGTAATAAGGCCATGTACTTTAGGCCATTTTATTTATGTATTTATAAGGTTTTAATTAAGTTTAGGTAGTAAATATATATTACCGCAAAGTATTAGGGGTTAAATCATAATTAAATTAAATTTGGGGGCTATATATTAATAAAGTCAAAAGTTTGAGGTTAAAAGGGTTTAAAACAAAAATTATAAGATTTTATAAAGTTTTGGGGTTAAATGGTAATTTTTGGAAAATATGGGTACAAACCGTAATATATGGGAATTGATGGTCAAGGAAATATTAAGGAGGTCAACCTTGACCATATGGTAGGTTTTGACCAAATTAGATAAGTTAAATAACTTATTTAAGGTTTTATAATAAGATAAGTATTTAATTGTAATATTTTTATAACATATGTGGTAAATATGTAATTACCAAAAGTTAAGGGTGTAAAATGGTATTATAAACACCCATGGGCTATTAGGAATTTTTATGCATTTATTGGGTTGATTTTGGAATTAAAATAAACAATATATGTATAATATATAGTTATTATGTCATTGTTACACTTTGGATAAGTAAATGGGGTGGAAATGTAAATACCGAGAATATATGGGTTAGGAATAATATTTATAACCCTTTGGTGAAGTGAAATACCCCTAAATTAATTTAAATTAATTTAGGGGATTTCTTTTACCTTTAATAATACTATTAAGTATTAAATTATTATATGGAATTATGAATATTAAATTAGTATAAGGAATTATGAATATTAAATTATTGTATGGAATTATGAGTATTAATATTATATGGAATTATGGAAATTATTTTAGGGGGATTCCTCCTATTTAACTCTAAAGAATACAATTAAATATTTTATTATATATTATTATATAGTATTATGAATTTAATAATAAGATTTATAAGTCAATAAATCTTGGGAAAATTTCTAAACACTCCAAGTATATTATAAAGATTTTAGAAAGAGTTGGAACATTGTTTTGAAACATAAAAGTCAAAATAAAATTATAGAAACCTTAAAGCTTATTAAGCCTTGCTAGGGTTGACTTTTTGAGAATGGTCAAACTAGCACATGAAACCTATACCAATAAATAGGTTATGGAAAACCATGAAGATCGATAAAAAGAACGTCAAAAAACGGATCATCCTAGCCAAAGTTATGCTAGATTGAAGTGTAGAGTCAAAACTTTGAGATCTGCCACGTGTCAGTCAATCACAGGCCGCCCAACACTTAGTCGATTTTCTCCTTGTTTTTCGCCAACAGAACTCAGTTTGTTGCCCTATCTTGTGACCTCCATAACTTTCTCCTCATTTGGAATTTTTGAGTGTCGTCTTTTGCATTCTCTTCTCCTTAATCTTCTTTTTCCAACCATAACTCATACATCTTCTAACTCATCCTACATCGACAAAAATATTGATCCAAAGTTGCCACCTTGCGAATTCGTAACCCAGAATTCTGGTTTTCTCTGAAATCAGGTAAACTTCGTCTTGCCATAACTTCTTCGTTTCTCAGCCAAATTTCGTGTTCTTTAGCTCGTTTTGAAGAGCTCTAATCCCTCTACAACTTTCATGTTGATGACTAAGGGTGATTCGTAATAGTTTGGAAGCGCTAGTCGTCTAAAGTTCCCTACTCGATCACGTCGGGTTTTTGCCCAGAATTCTTCCAGAAACGACATGGTAACCTCAGATCTTTGTGGATCTGTAACTTTCTCCCTAGTTATTCGTTTTCCATGATTCTTCCACCAATGTTTAGAGTTACATGTCTACTTTAAAATTACGTAGGTTTAATGGATTGAATCTCTCTCAGCTAGCACGAGTTGATCCGTGAAGTAGGCTACTTGAACTACTCATAAAATAATGACTTTTCTGGAAATCAAATTTGATTTTGCTTGCCGGCGCTTCTCTGGTAAGTTTCTGATCAATTCCTCCAACAATGTTATCATTCTCGAACTAACCCCCCAACCAATTTAACCTATAGTGCATCATACAGAGAGAATTTGTGGAAATTCGAATTTCTAAACCGTATGAACCCTAACCTCAAAATCGAATTCGAAAACCATCGTATACTGCATTATAATTGGGGAAATTGGTCTCATTAGAACCGTAATTTAATTTCGAAACCATAGAAACAAGAATCACTCGATTTCGTTCTGTATATTGGGAGATATTGTCGATTTAGTACTCGACTTCGATTTTGGATTTGATGAAGAACTGGGGCTTCAGCGTCCGTCCGGTCTGGACTTAAGGAAATGGACGACCAAGATTAGATCGTGGATAATAAAGATGTTTTAAGTTTATAATGTTTCAGAATTTAACTCTAACTTGTTGAATTAATTTTAATACCTTCCCGAAGGTATTTTGACTTGAAATTTTAACCATAGATTCCTTATTAAATCTAGTTTATTTTGATGTAAATTAATAAGGTTTTGGAGTTTTTAAACATAAGTTAAGATTTTTGCAAGTTACGGGTTTTCTGGAATTATTTGGCTAGATTAAAAAGATATTTTTATGAAATAAAAATTTATAATATGTCTAAAATGTTATAGTTACTGTATATTAAATTTGGGAATTTTTGGGCAATGGTAAAAGGTTTTAAAAAATTGTGTTTATGAGTTTTTCATAAGAATAACTTATAATATATGGTTTTTAATGTAACCAAAAATTAAAGTATGGTTTGTTAATAAACTTTTTAAGTTGGGAAAAATATGGAACACTAAATTAACATTTTATAACAGTAAGTTTATAAATGTTTGGGTATTAGTTTTTATGAGAAGTGAAATTATTTACATATATGTATATATATATATATACTTATATGGTAGATTTAAAAATAGGAACTTATGTTAAAACAAGGAATTTAATTATTTTTATGTTTTATTTATTATATTATGGGAGTTAATATTTTTAATTTAAACTAAGGAAAATATATATATATATTTCTATACATATATATATAATATAGGAATAAAATAGTAACTTAGGTTAAATCAAGGAACTAAATTAATCTACATTTATATTAGTTATATAATATGGTAGTTAATATACTTAATTGAAACTAAAGAAAATTCTTTATTTTATAAACCATATTTCGGATGTAGATATGTGTAAAAGTTAATATAAATAATTAAATGCAATAAAACTACATAAAGAATGTCTTGAATAAATCCTAGTATACATATACGATAAATAGATAAATAAATAAAAGACATAAATACCTTATAGCAAATAGAATATGAAGGGATTAATAAGTTAAACTAAACCTATACATATTGCTAATAAAAGAATATTATATGAGGTGGTATTAATTTATGGTTATGAAATTGAGTTTTGAGTTACCTTTGAATTTCTAAGTTTTATAAATAGTACTAAAATACATGTATATATTTAGTCAATGACCGCAATATAAATCTATAATTGGGTTAGGAAATTAATAAGTTAAAATTTAGGAATATTTATAATTAGATTTTACACAAATAGAACTTACTATATAATTAATAAATAAATGTAATACTTTTACATCTAAATGTTCTTAATATATATACGATAATAAAATAAATAAAATACTTTTACATCTAAATGTGAGGTGGATTAGTAAGTCTAGATTTAATCATTTCTTAACATTTATGGTATTGAAATATAACTTAATGTTTTAAGATAGAATCATTAAAAGGATTATGATATAATCTATATTAAACGATGATTTGGAAATTTATCTAAATAATTATCCTTAAGTTTCTTAGAATTAGATAAGCCATATAAAATACATTTATTACCAATATTCAGGATGTGAGTTTACAGTTAAGTGAGGTATTTAGTAGTGAGAATTTATAGGAGGGTTTATAAATAGGAATTTGATACTTAAAACCTTTGAACCTTTTATTAGATAAAACTAAGTTACATAAGATATTATATTGATATACTTTACGGTAATGGGAAGTAATGATAGGTTATTTGAATATAAAATATGAGAATTTTCATAATATTATCTTATTAAATAATTAACAATTTCACTTACGAACCAGAATTTATTTCTTTGATAAATTCTACTCTATGTAGATATATTGTCCATCCTAAATACAATCAAGGAAATTAATTTATTACGATATTCCTTTGAAACCTTAGGTTTTGTAAAACAATTTAAAACGTATTTAAGGCTTAAGTTTATTGAAGTTTAGTACAAAAGGGTTATACATAGTCTATAGAGTGTATGTGTGTAAAAATAAAACATTTAGGAGATTAAAGGTAAGTAAGGATACATAAAAAATTATATTTAGACACCTTATTATATAGGTAATAATTAAGCAAATAATGTACCTTGTGAATACTAAATGTAAGAGTTCGATACGTCTAAGTTAACTATAATATAGTTGTTTCAATATGAGAGGTAATTCAACATCTTATGACAAGATTATTAGACGGTTATAATAGGAAGTCATTCTGAACTAAGGATATGATAATTGAGTTTAGTGGCTCAATTAAGTTATAATAAATTGTATCTACAACATTATGAGTCCGATATACAAGATGTAGATCTTAATTAAGTTAAGGGAAAGACTTAATCATAATGGGTTATCTAGTAGATATTGTTTAAATACATAATCTTTACATTGTGAATTAATAGTATAGTATTCTAAGATAAACCTATCGTGGGTCATAATACAATGTTTATTCTAGAGTAAGAGTAAAAGTATTGAGCTTAAGAATTGTTATTGAAATTCTAAGATTTATTGAATAACATATAATGCACTTATGTTATAAAGGTCTTTAATGTGAGAATTATGGTTAAGTATGGGTAAAGTGGATAAGATTGGAACAATTAGCAAGTGTTAATAAAATACATTCCTTGGTCTTACAACCTTGAGTTATACAACATTCTAAGACAAGTCAAAGGGTGTACATAACATTTAAGTGAGGGCTTAAAAGACAATTGGGACTTAGAAATAAGAGTGAGGAGTTTATTTAAGCTTAACGTAGGCTACAAGTGATTGATGATAGACTACCTTTAATATTCTTCAGAGTACTGTTGATTGTTTGCGCAAGTTGACTAGAACTGCTACAGCGTTATCCAGGTACGATTTCTCGTACTCCGATATTTTTGCTGATTGACTTGTGGAATGTTTTGGAAAACGCTAACTGACTTAAAGAGGAATTTCTAAAAAGGAAATGGTTGTGTGACTAACTCAGCTTGTGTGACTAACTGAGCCTTGAATGCGAAACTCACTTGGGTATTGGTTCCTTCTATTTGGTGCCCCGTTAGACATTGGCTGCTTAGGGTTTACGCTTCTGCACTCTGTAGGACTGAGTGTTTTGGTATTGCTCTGGGTAGTTAGTGATCTAGTGGGAATTTGGAAAAAGGTCAATCTTGGAAATTCTTCTTTTGACTCTGGATATCGTTTCATCCATGAGCTGGTTCTTGAGGTTTCGACATGCGCGCGTCTTCAATGGTAACAGTGAGGGGCTGTATATCCCCTGTTCCAAAAAGGGACGTGATAGACAGTGAGGGGCTGTATATCCCCTGTCCCAAAAGGGACGTTGTAGACAGTGAGGGACTGTATATCCCCTGTCCTTAGTGGACGTAGTTAACAGAGAGGGGCTGTATATCCCCTATCCTTAGTGGACGTGGTAAACAGTGAGTGGCTGTATATCCCCTGTTCTAAAAGGATGTACTTGGCGGTGGGGGCCATCTCTCCCAATTGAATTTATTCCACTCTTGAGTATATTTTGTCTATGGGATTCAGCTTTCTGAAATGGTGGGGACATAAACTGTCTACCACGGGTTATGGGTATTCATATCATTCCTAGCCCTTTGTGACTACCTGAGTCTTTCTATTCTTAACCAGAATTGGTTCCAACATCAATAATGGATGCTCACTAACTATATGGTGTGATTTCTTAAGTGGTTGATTTGGTTTTTAAGTTCTTTGTCTCTGTCCTTATCTTGTTCTCTCTTCTCTATGATTGATTGTTTTGAAGTGCCCCCTTTCCCTGTTTTACTTTCAAGAGTTTGATTTCAAGTTACTGTTTATTTTGAAGAGTTATGTTTTATAAGTTTGTTTTTGGAGAATTGTACCAGTTCCATTCCAGGGAACTGACTCACCCCTCTCGGGGTGGGCTGCTTGGTTTCATCTTGCAGGTACAAATTGAAATACAGGTGGCCACGAAGAGCATGAGTGATTGGGATGGGATTAGGTTTATGGAGAGTGAATGTATTTTATTACTGTTATGTTATGTTAAGTTTTCTCGAAGTTCAGACCGTAACTTAGTTAATTGTAATGGTTGTAATTGGTGAGGTTGGTACCGGGTGTTTGGAGCCCGATGGTCTGTAGCGCCTTTAGTTTATTTTCCGATGTTGTTTTATTATTATAGGGGTGTTACATGAAGTTTGGTGAATTTTGGAATAATATAAGAGTATTTACTAAGATATGTGTATAATATATAGTTATAATGATATTATAAAACTATATGTTATATTGTGATGTAGTGTAGTTGTAACACCCCATCCAACAACAATACGTAACAACAATCTGCAGTGGAATACACACCTCATCAAATAACTTAACTCGTTGGTGTTACTCGCCGTTAACCACCCACGTGGCTAACAAGGCTAATACACATACATTGTACCGGTCTGATGGGCTAAATTCCTGAGCGACTACACATTACTATCCCTTTCCATTAACAACAACAACAGCATACACCTTTCAACTATACCGAGTATTTATAAACCGATGCCGACAACAATTTCGGTCTTACTACACCTACTGTATATATACACTCAAATGATTACCCATGTACAACGACTACCCCGTCCTACTCTCGAACGGCTTCCAGCTCTCTATACCTGAAATAGGAAAAGAAGAGAAAGGGTGGCCCCCAAGGGGCTCAGCACCTTTGCTGGTATGGTAATCCCGCAGCCCACATGCTACCCCGCCACGCACACTAATTGTCGTCTTAGCATGCGATTAATTATATTTAAATCATGCATGCACTGTAAACACACACACATAACATTTCGCCTCTATGGGCTTCAACAAACGGATAATACATCCTTACTTGATACGTCACTCATGGTATTCATTATCCCTAGAGTGTTCCTCCTCTAATGGCTACTTCCTTAATAGACGACACTTACCCCTTAAATCGGTTGTCCTTAAACGCCTCTTTTTCACCAACTGGGATTCATATCCATGATCCACATACTGCACATTTTACAACATATAACTACACTACATAACAACATAACACACTTGCACGTTTCAACGTGCACATCATAACACCCGCAATAGATTTTGCATCACAACAAAAATACATACATAACATCGGAATGGTTCTCTTAGAACCGACCCAAACTTGTTTTACCTGGTGAGCCTAGAGAATGTTGCCAGTCTCATGATAAGCTCGTTACATAACTCGTTACCGTCTCGTTAAATGAACGGATAACTTAACACAAGGTGTCCTCGGATATAGTGATCCAGCACACCGTACCAAACATAACATAGTATGCCCCTGTGGCCGACGTGAGATCAGTAAATAGCCTTGGTTAAGCTAAAGGGAAGGTTGGAAACCAAGCCAAATTGGAAACAACCATAACATACGGAGAGGATCGAACCTGCTATGACAACGACCCCCATACTCACACGCGTGGCCGGAACAGACCACTCCTCACTCACCCACCCCCCCCCGTAGCACTTGTCAGAAGTTCATCATTGAACTTAGTTAACATCACAACATTGGGTTAAGTCTGTTAGACACACACAAGGGAAGGGAGAGTCATACATTCACACACCAACATCACACACAACATTACATAACTAACTCACGCATAGCCTGGTTAGAACGTTCCTTAGTCGGAAACGTTACCACCGGATACCGTTCTCCACGTTTACCTCAATAGTGGTTAGCTAGCCCTTCAACGCATTCGAGGTTACCGGTATCGGCACGTGAACATACAATAACAATAACGACTGTAAACTCGTTTCATGATTTCTCTTATAACGTGGCAAACATACAGAAAACACCATTGGCGTACAGCCGGTGTAATCCGGTAGGACACAGTTGCAAGAAAACCATACCTGTCACCGGAGTCCACTTTAACCACGTCCACTTATGTTCCTCGAGCAATTTCTCGAACAACTGTTAACATTACATGTGTTTTTATTAACATCGGGGTAGCATGATTATTTATGTCTAATGCTTATAACTTCCCGTTAACTTGTTAATAACTTGACATTTTTAATTTGTTTTACTACTCCTCATTTTAATACAACTTTTCACCCACTTAATTGTCATTAAAACTCGCCTAACATGTCCTTAACAACTTTATATACATCATTACCTATCAATCCCCATCATTACATATCATTTTATAACCATAAACAACATTTTTTTGGTCCGACCGACCTTACCGGACCGACCTTGCACAAGGTCGTCCATTCCGAACACTTTACCGTCAAATTTCTACTCCTACCGCCTTGTAAGTTCGGTCGCATGTTGTCGATTCCTGAAACTTAATCCGTACAGAAAATACAAGCCCGACCGACCGGCAATCCGGTCCCCAAGGTCTGTCCATTCCAAAACTAATTCTCGCAGGGTAAACTGGGCTCGACCGACCTTGGCAAGTTCGTCGCAAGGTCGGTCTGCCCCAGACCTTTAATTTCCATTGCCCATTTAACTCC
Organism: Limonium bicolor; assembly: GCA_023374045.1. Taxonomy (NCBI): domain Eukaryota; kingdom Viridiplantae; phylum Streptophyta; class Magnoliopsida; order Caryophyllales; family Plumbaginaceae; genus Limonium; species Limonium bicolor. The sequence continues at coordinate 267,761,805 of CM041778.1, read as the reverse complement.
AAACTCACCTCATATATCCTAATATGTCCCTAACCTCATTTGGGCACTTCAAACACATCTTTAGCCATGTACCTAACTCTTTAAATCACACACACAACCAAAACCATTTTATCATTCACAAATTTCTTACAAATTCCTAGCACTTTGAATGTCTTCTCCTTAAGATTTCTAAGTGGTATTTCACCAATAATGACCACTACAACCAAGGTGTTTTCCTCTACCCTTAACATCATCTCTCAACTTCTTTTCTTACTACTAAATCGCCTTTTCACAACTTCTTAAAATTCCTTACTTCCGAAACCCTTACCTACCATCATTCCCTCCTTATTCACCAACATTACCTAAACTTAAACAAACTTCTCCAGACTTAAATACATTCTCAAAACACACAGTGAATTCCTAGAACTTCCAAGATAACACCTAAATCCTTACATCACTCTAAATCACCTTAATACTGTATTCTTCCAAGTAAAACTTTGTTCACCTTTAACACTTCCTAGTTCACCACCAAACTTACTTAAAAACACTTAGAACTCCTTCTACATTATACAAATTTGCCATGGGTTCTCCTAGCACATCATCATCCCAAAGCTCATAGTTTTTCACCATTAAACACTCAAGAACACCCCTAAATCCATCAACACCATCACACACAAGACTTCACCAAATTCACTAAATCACAATATATCACAATTTAAATTGCTTGGCACTTAGGCCCTTAATAACATGGCTCTTAGGCCCTTAAATTGCATACATCTTAAACACTGAATTTCCATATAGTATATTGCCTTTAACCTGCAAATACACTCAACAATACATATGCCCTTAATAAACTCCTTGAGAGCATTTCACTAGGTCATTCACCTTTGGCTCCTTAGATCGTATTAACAAGCAATATAAGCTCACTTCTCCTAAGGCATTATACCACACTAGGTTAGTATATTTACCTCTTTTCCACTCAAACTTCTTTCTTGTTTCCTTATAAAGCCGGTAAGGTATTTGATTCCTTGTCCACTACTAAACAATATACAAGCAATGAAATGAGTATGCGAGCTTCAAGCTTAAACTCATTGTAAACCCTAGGTTTACATTGTTTCAAAAACATTAATGTAGTTGTTTTACCTTGATCTTTGAAGAGAGTTTGAATATCTATGAAGAGAGGACTCCACCTAGTCCATGAAAGGTTGGAATGAAGCTAGAATAAAGTCACACCAAGAGCACCATTAATGTGCAATTTCGGTCAAGGCAAAAACATGAAGGAAACTTGATTTTTCTTTGAGATTCCTTACCTAGAAGTAAAGGAGAGTAATAATATGTAGAAAGGTGAGCTCAAGCTCCTTCAATGGTGAATCTCCATGGCACCAAAATTGAGCTCTTGAAGATTTGAAAAGATAGAAGTGTAGAGCTTGGTCTAACTAAGACAAATATAGTCTTAGAATTTGATTTGGAGCATGGAGTTGGATTTGGCAAAGAAATGAAGATGGAGAAGATATGGAGCTGTAGCAAATCGTAAATGGAGGAAAGGAGAATGAAGAAACCGTGTGAAATGAAAGAAAAGAAGAATGAGAAGGTAAGTTTGCTTTTGGAGATATTTATGTTATAAAGCAAAATAGTACTTTACTTTAAGCTTTACTTTACTTATTTGATTTCTTTTACAAGTTGGTGACTCACACCTTGAAAAACCGGCCCCCATATAGTTAGAAGGGTACTTTAGTCTTTATTTGTCAATTTAATTACTTATGATAACATATGTTACAAACTAGCTTATAAAAATCACTATTCACAAAAACAAGGCACATAGAAGTGAAATTTTTGATTTCCCATTGATATAGACTTCCAAATGTGACACTATATAGTACACATGTTAATTAAAGAGTAATGATGACATTTAGCCATTCAAAACTCATTTACAAGACAATTTTTCAAAAACGTGCTTTAAGACTCCTTAAAGCACATTTTGTGTTTTAACTTGTTTTCAAGCTTGGTTTTCTTTATAATTGATTTAATATGTCATTAACATATAAATAAGGTATAGGTATGACCATTAGGTCTTATACAAATTTATCCCAAGCTTAGAGCACTTTTAGCCCATATTGACCTTAAGGTATTTATTTGTGTTTTGTTTGGTTTAACTGTCTACCAAAGTTTCCTAAGGACTTAATTAGCCTTATAAAATCATAATTAAATGTTACTAAGTCTTGGTAGGCTCCTTGGGTCCTAACCAACTTCACCCAAGCTTAGAGCATGTTTTTGCTCAAACCGTGTCTTAGTGTTTTATTGTGTTTTACCATGGTTTAAATGGTTCATTGATGTCTCTAAGGCACTTTTTAGCCTTTATATACCATAGATTAGTATTTAAACAATATATCAGGGTTTGGGGTATTTCAATAAGATTGGAACAATTAGCAAGTGTTAATAAAATACATTCCTTGGTCTTACAACCTTGAGTTATACAACATTCTAAGACAAGTCAAAGGGTGTACATAACATTTAAGTGAGGGCTTAAAAGACAATTGGGACTTAGAAATAAGAGTGAGGAGTTTATTTAAGCTTAACGTAGGCTACAAGTGATTGATGATAGACTACCTTTAATATTCTTCAGAGTACTGTTGATTGTTTGCGCAAGTTGACTAGAACTGCTACAGCGTTATCCAGGTACGATTTCTCGTACTCCGATATTTTTGCTGATTGACTTGTGGAATGTTTTGGAAAACGCTAACTGACTTAAAGAGGAATTTCTAAAAAGGAAATGGTTGTGTGACTAACTCAGCTTGTGTGACTAACTGAGCCTTGAATGCGAAACTCACTTGGGTATTGGTTCCTTCTATTTTGTGCCCCGTTAGACATTGGCTGCTTAGGGTTTACGCTTCTACACTCTGTAGGACTGAGTGTTTTGGTATTGCTCTGGGTAGTTAGTGATCTAGTGGGAATTTGGAAAAGGTCAATCTTGGAAATTCTTCTTTTGACTCTGGATATCGTTTCATCCATGAGCTGGTTCTTGAGGTTTCGACATGCGCGCGTCTTCAATGGTAACAGTGAGGGGCTGTATATCCCCTGCCAAAAACGTGATAGACAGTGAGGGGCTGTATATCCCCTGTCCCAAAAGGGATGTTGTAGACAGTGAGGGACTGTATATCCCCTGTCCTTAGTGGACGTAGTTAACAGAGAGGGGCTGTATATCCCCTATCCTTAGTGGACGTGGTAAACAGTGAGGGGCTGTATCCCCTGTTCTAAAAGGATGTACTTGGCGGGGGGGCCATCTCTCCCAATTGAATTTATTCCACTCTTGAGTATATTTTGTCTATGGGATTCAGCTTTCTGAAATGGTGGGGACATAAACTGTCTACCACGGGTTATGGGTATTCATATCATTCCTAGCCCTTTGTGACTACCTGAGTCTTTCTATTCTTAACCAGAATTGGTTCCAACATCAATAATGGATGCTCACTAACTATATGGTGTGATTTCTTAAGTGGTTGATTTGGTTTTTAAGTTCTTGTCTCTGTCCTTATCTTGTTCTCTCTTCTCTATGATTGATTGTTTTGAAGTGCCCCCTTTCCCTGTTTTACTTTCAAGAGTTTGATTTCAAGTTACTGTTTATTTTGAAGAGTTATGTTTCATAAGTTTGTTTTTGGAGAATTGTACCAGTTCCATTCCAGGGAACTGACTCACCCCTCTCGGGGTGGGCTGCTTGGTTTCATCTTGCAGGTACAAATTGAAATACAGGTGGCCACGAAGAGCATGAGTGATTGGGATGGGATTAGGTTTATGGAGTGAATGTATTTTATTACTGTTATGTTATGTTAAGTTTTCTCGAAGTTCAGACCGTAACTTAGTTAATTGTAATGGTTGTAATTGGTGAGGTTGGTACTGGGTGTTTGGAGCCCGATGGTCTGTAACGCCTTTAGTTTATTTTCCGATGTTGTTTTATTATTATAGGGGTGTTACATGAAGTTTGGTGAATTTTGGAATAATATAAGAGTATTTACTAAGATATGTGTATGAAATATAGTTATAATGATATTATAAAACTATATGTTATAAATTGGGTCAAATTGTAATTATACAAACTTGGTGGGTTGAAAAATAGTTTAGAACAGATGTAGGGTCTGTTCGTAAATTTTATACATATATAACTATAGGTTATATTTATATTAAGGTTTAAAATGTTATAATATATGATATATAACATAACATAACATTACATATGTGGTCAAATTATAAATTTGAAAAGTTAAAGGGGCTGGAAAATAAATTAGAACAGATTTTTAGGTCTGTTCGGTTATTAAATAAAAATAACTATAAGTTATACCATTTTATAAAGTTAAAAATATTATATTATATGGTATATATAACATGGAATAAATTATGGGGTGACTTTGTAAATAAATAAAACTATGGGTTATGGAAAGGGATAAGGTTTTAATATGTGCCCATGCGGCAATATAAAATAGTTTTGTATAAAAACTATAGGTTATAAGTTAAAAGAAATAAAAATATCATATTATATGATATTAGTATATGGTATAACATTACATAATGTTATGTGGTCAAAATGGAATTTAAAGGAAATATAGTGCTGTACCGAAAATAAAAGGTTGGAAAATGAATTTAGACTATGGTCTACAATGTTATAAATGTTATAACAATTATATGTTATTAATGGGATTTAGATGGAATTAATATAAGTAAGGATATTCCAATTAAATAATGTGACAAACTATAAATAAATAAGATTTATAAACTAAGGTATATATTGAATAAGCCTTAGGAGTTGTAATTATACAACATAAAATGTTACATAATATTAGGATAATAATCTTAATATAAGTTGTATAATATAATACAATTAAGGGGAATTATCATCTCATGTAAGATGATGAAAATGTAACATATAATATAAGAGTTTTACAACTCATGGAACTTACCTAAGTGGTAAATATATACATATGCGAGAATAATGTATATAAGGATGGATATATATTATGGCTGGAAACCATATAATATAATGGTGGAGGTTATTACTTGGGAATAGTTTATAAACTATATGATATAATTTTTTGAATTCAAATATAGTTATTAAAAGATTAATGGATTATATAATACAAGTATTATAATGGATGGTGGGAAAATAATACAATATAATAAATAATGCATGCATACATGCAACTATAGGTTATATACCTAAATTCAATGATGGATAAGATTAAAGAAATATAATGGATTAAACTTAACAGTCGAAATATTACGACCTACGAGTTTTAGTAACAAAGCCGACCGGTTTAGAGAAACCCGTAACAATTAACTGTAGAAATCCGGGGATGAACTGTCGGGGTTACTTGTTATTCGGAAATACTGGATGTAGTTAGTCATGGAGACTGACTTATAGTTTTATTTCAGTTTAGATCGCCTTTCAGACGTGCGCGCCTGACGAGCTAGTGGACTACACTGCGCTTCCTAGGTCTGAGGTGTACGGTACGTAAAGGGGTTTGATCCGAGTTGTCCTAAGGAATTCCTTGGGCTCGGATTTGCTGGATATAACTTGTGTGTTATGTGTGTGGATACGTGTATGTGATTATATGTGTTACAGCATTAACTATTTATGCACGAGTGTCCTACGAGACTAACACTACGTCGACTATAGATCGACTTATATAAACATACATATGCGTTTAATGTGTTGACATGACGGTTACTTAATATAATACCCTTAGTATTAATATTAAGTATATGGTAACCTGAGTAAAACACTTAGGTATGAGTCACGACATTGTCGGTCTCTAGAGCATGGATCTCGAACATGAATATAACCTAGATTACTTCTAGGTATGCATGAGACCCATTGAGCAGCTAATTAATGAATTGTATTCTCCATAAAACTAAGAGTTTATCTTAAACATTATGAGAAAGTTGGTATGAGTTGAGGTGAGGAATCCTGGTAGTTTACAAACTACTTGGTTGCGCATTTATGATCACTGAGGGGTACCTGATCGGGTTCCGCTCTAGGTATTTACCCAACGAGCCCTATTTGGATCGTGGGTCAGGTGGCTATGGCCTTTATATGGACGCCTTACGAGGCAAAGTGAATAGTCAGGGGCCTCCGGACCTCTGGCGAAATGAGTACCTTTGTGTGTACGGGAGGACTACTGTCCATTGGTGAGGTTATCGGGTTGTCTTAACATGACGCCCAACTGGTATTTAATTAACATGGTTTGGATGGATGGATGGGGCCTTAAAGGCCAAGGTAAATTAAATATGGAAACCGTTCGCTACGACGATTGTACATTGTACTGTAATTATTCAATACACTCGTTTATACAACTGTTGTTTGTGATATTTAATGAATGTTTGGATTGGATGGATGGTTATGTATTTATGAATGTTTGGATTGGATGGATGGTTATGTTTATATGCATGTTATTACAGTATTAATTACAACTGTAAAATGGTAAAGCATGAAACCAATATAATAATAAGATGGTTAAAATGACTAAGTGACCAATAGGGTCCAGGCCCGGCATACTCAGCGTTTATCATTGAGACTACACTCATTGTGCAGGTTGTTGATCATTGTCGAAGCTGAAGTGCGAGATCAGGGTAGTTAGGGTTTACTTTAATTACCGCACATGGAGTTTATTTGTATAACAATGTTAGACTGTGGATTGTATTATGGTACGGTTATGTATATTCGGAATTGGGTAGACGCTCACTTGTCGACGTTTATGGTTTATGGACTTAGAATGATGTATTGGAGTTATCTCGTTATCACAGCGGTTAGCAGTTTGTTTATTTTGGTTGTTGGATATAGTTATGCTTCGTTACTCGCATAGGCGAGTAATGGCAAGTGACACCCGAGTGAGTATTAATGTTGTTATTTATCTTCCGCTGTAAGATGTTTTATTTATCGCTACGTGAGGGATTATTATGTGTTTATCGAGATGGGTGTTACAGATGATATGAGTTAGGTTAATTAAAAGAGAATTAACCACCCGATTGGATGAATGTTTTAGGGTTTGAGTTTTTGGACTCCGAAGGAGATTAGGCAACCAAACGACCAACGGTGAACGGTATGGTTTTCTTGTAGCCTTCTTGCTAACGAGGTGTACCTCGGCTTGTGTGCTATTTGATTGTGTGTTCCGACTAAACAAGATAAAGCATGCAACCGGTTTATTATGTGTTTTGTGTGTTGTATGAAACTAACACAACCTACCTTTGAGAACTTACTAACTAATGTTTAGTAAACAATGTGTGAGAATTAAGGAACACTCCCTAATATTGTTTTGTTAGTAACCGAAAGAGGCTTAACTAACAAACATTGTCGTTGAGACTTCTACTAACTAGAACTTGGGGGGGAGTGAGGAATCTGGGACGGTCTGGTCATGCATGTTTGAAGGGGAGGTTGGTATCCTTATCAGGTTCCGACTTTCAAATATGACTTATCTTCAGACTCGTCGCCTAGAGTCGACATATAGACTCGGTCACCTCAATTTCTGTTTGTGGTGGGAGGCATTATTAAGATGGTGTGGTGGGATCTACCTAAATCCCAACTAATTCTAAGAAATATTGTTTATTTAACCCAATGGAGTTGATAGCTCATTGACTTTGGTTACTTTTGACCCGACAAGATAAACAATGAATTAAGGAACAACCAATTCTAATTAAAGAACGGTTGTTATGTTTGAGATAAGAGGAAATATGAGAACTAAATGTTTCTCGAACATAAGGAGTTTAAAACTAACTCGTTTATTTAAGGAACGCTTATTAAGTCGTTCGCTTGTTTGAGCTATGAGTTGCTTCATATATTGTGTGGTGTTTATTGTACTTCCTATTAGTGTTGAATAAATAATCAATCGCATGTATACGACAAAGTAGTCGTGCGTAGCCCCGTTAGCTTAACGGGGCTACATGTTAATCATACTAGCAAAGGTGCTGAGCCCCTAGGGGCATCCATATTATTTTGCAGGTTAAAAGCAGCAGATGGCCCGGCTTGAGAGAATGAAGGGGTAGATATATATGGGACTAAGTATGACCTACGAGTTGTGCATGTGCACTCGTATGGTTGTCTATATTAGTAAGTGTATAAGAGGAAAGGTACTTGAAATTGTGTATGTATTTGGTTAAGACTTATAAGTACTAATGTACGGTATATTCGGGTCCATCAGACCGTAGCTATCTTGGAGAATTTAGTATGCCTAGTTAGTCACGTGGGTGACTAACGGCGGTAACACCAATTGTTGTAAGGAATTCCGCTGAATTGTTAATATAAGTAAATGGTGTTCTTTGTGATGAGAATGGGTTTATGAGTTGGGGTGTTACATAATGTAAATAATATAAATATATATATATAATAAAAGAATGGAGTATTTCCGTAAGTATTGGAAGGTAGGGTCAATGGGTATGCTGGATGGTCAACCACGACCATAGAGAAGGTTGACCAAATTTAAAAATAGTAAGATTAATTGTTTTGGTGAGTTAATAAATTATTAAGTTAAAAATAGAATTCATAAAATTATATGGGTGAAGTTGGTGATTACCGAAAATTGAGTGGCGGAAATGGGATTTAATAGGCTAAAGGGGTCTATATGAAATTTCGGGAGAACTTGGGTAGAGATTATGATCTAAACAAGTTAGGAATGTAATATAAGGTTTAGATATTAAAATATAACATTTATAAAACTTAGGGGGTAAGAATTGAAATTACTGAAAGTTTAGGGGCTAGTTTGGGATTTTAGAGAAATTATGGATTAGTTTTGGTGATTAAATAAATTAAAGAGTATAATATATAATTTAAATGTTACAATGCAACATTTATAAAAAAACATAGGGATTTATATATAAATACCGAAACATTAGGAGTCGAAAGTGAACTTATAATATTGATGGGGCTGTTGGGAAATTGTGATAATTTTGTGGTAGTTTATGGGACTTAAAGTTATAAATGGAATATCAATGAGATTAGTGTGGGAAGAATGTAATTGTTGGGAACTTTGGGGTGCATGCGAAAGTAAATAAAGTTTGGGAGGAATTATATTATAAGGTTGGGGAATGTCATAATGTGACATTAGTATAAAGTTGGTTGGAAGGTAAATGGAAGTTAGTAAAGTATTATGAGGGTATTAGTAGTTACATAAAATAATGAACTGCTTGGAAATATAAGGGTTATAAAAATAAGGACTAAAAAATAAAGTTTACAACCTTATAAGTTATAGGGTAATACAATGTCATTGAGACATTATAAATATTACCAAGCTAAAGGTTGTTGGGGTTAATGAAGGAATTAATGTGAGAACGGGACGTTAAGTACTCGTATAAAATAAGGAGATTTTATATAGTTACAAGGGAAAAAAAAATATAATGCACTTAAGACATTATAAGTGACATTGTTATATACTAAGATTGTATCCTTAGTAAATAAAGGGTAAGAAATAACATTGATAAACGTTAAAATAATCTCACATAAAGTGATAGAATAATCCCTATAATAGATGAGAAATTATAATTCATATTAACTAATATGAATGTAAGGGATTAAGTGGATCAAATGGAAGGGATTATGTAACCATATGGGTTGTCAATGAAATGTGTTGCAAAATGGGGGTGTGGACATAAGTATTAAATGATGTTATGTCATTAAGGTTGGAAGTAATTAATAAAGGAATAACCTCACATAAAATGACAAAACTATTACACATATAATAGATCTTATAATTCATATGGGCAAATGTGAATATATGAAGTGAGGTGAGGTATATTTTATGGTTTGAGGAACATATGATGATAAATGTAATAAGATTTATAATGGAGTAATCCATATGACAAAAGAGGATTATGATCCATACTAACCAATACAAATGAATAAGACTAAAGGAAGCGGTTACACAATCACATGGGACTTTAATGGTAATATGTTATAAGGTGAAGGTGGTTAAAGAGTTAAGGAATATATTATGGAGTAATTATGGTTGAGTGTCATTGAGCTGAAGAATTCATACATACAATAATAATAGTGAAGTAAGTATATATTATGCTTATGGTTATGTATAAGTATATGATACCTATGAACTAATAAAATAGGTAAGGAAAAGAATTTGGAATCCTAGGTGATAAATAAATATCACATTAATGCTCTTAAACCAATAGAGTCTAGTTTAAAAATCTAATCCCGAACTTAACAATAATCCGGGAAAGGTAGTTAACCAACTATGGGTTAATTAGTGGGAAGGGATTTGAAATAATTTGGAACATATAGTAGGACTCAATACACAAGTATTAATACTTAGGGCTACCTATTCCAGAGTACAGTGAGGTAGAGAACTAGTAGGAGTAGCGGGATGGACGGTCGCGGGGTCGGCGTCTACTTCTCGGAGCTAGCGACTACTAGTGTACGATATGTTGGATTCTATGGTCTGAACCCCTGATAGATTATTTGGGTTCAGACATTTGTGTGCTAACTGCTTAAGATGATATGGTTGAATTATGAAATGTTATCTGCTCGACTATCTAGCGTCTTATTATTTGTGCACGAACACTTTTGGCTATGGATATCAATTATCATTCAACTACGATACGAGCCAGAATGGTAACGCGATGAGTACGACAGTGTCAAAATTACTCAAATTGTCTAAAACTTAAAACTTAGGAAGAAAGGTCTGGTATTACCAACCTTAGAGCATTGGCACAGAACATGAATATAACCTAGGTCTCTCCTAGGTATTGGTAAGACCCTACGGGGCATCGAATAAATAAAAATGTATTCTCCAAGGAACTCACAACTAATAATGATGAGCCGGTTAAAACACTAACTATGGAGAAATGGTGGATGATGAGGTGGTGTGATATTTGTACGGGAAACCCTGGTCTGCATTTGTTCCAGCAGGTTGCGCAGTGTGATCACCAGAGGGGATCCAGGCACGGAGCCCCTCGTTGAGGAATCCAATGATCGTCATAGATTGTTGGTGTAGGTTACTAACGTAGGTACACAGCTTCGGGCCACATGGACGTTTCTCACGAGACGTCGGGGAAGTCAAATGATCTCGAATCATTGGCAATGGGACTACTGTCCAATAATAATTAAAACTTGGTGAAGTGTTAATGGGGAATTGTCCATCTAACGTGACACCCAAAGGATGATGAGAGAGTTGGTGGGAGCGGGGCTCTAGTCGATTGAATAACGAACTTGCGATCACAATTTCGATCTGGCGACTATTGTGCATGGTTATTAATATGTTGTTTGTGGTGATTACTTGGTGAATTTTGCGTGTTTACATTCCACTTTTACAGTCTTTTATATATACTTGTAAATTGGAACAGCATGAAAATTGAATAGCATGTTAATCAAGATGGCTAATCAACTCATGTGGCCTAATGGGGCCTAGGATCAGATAGTTCAACATACTCAGCCTCATGCTGAGCCTTTTGGCAACCACATTTTTGCAGGTGTACCATGATTGACACCGGAGTGCGGGATTGGGTAAGGTTTTAAATTTAACTAGACAATATGTGTAGGAGGAATCATGGATTATGTCATTGTAATAGATACGTCAAGTGATGTCTGGCGTATAATTGAATATTGATAGCTGGTCACTAGTTCCCGGAGTTATGTGGTTTTATTATGAGTTGTATTAACCTCGTCATCACTGCGGATGGATGGTTGTGACACCCGCTTAGTTAGTGAGAGTGTTCCGTTGCGAAGGTTGCTATTAATGTATTTTTAATTACTGTTACGAAGCGATTACGGTGAGAGTTAGGATTAATAGACATGGTTGTTACAAAAGTGGTATCAGAGCGAGAACTCTGATGACGAGATATCAGGGTAAGAACTATGAGCATGGGATTTTGGGAAACATGGTGAGGATCCGTAACTAGGAAATTCCTAGAAATGCGAAATTTACGTTTGTGTTGGCCTACAAAGGCATTAGAAGGGTTGTGAATGCACGAATCACAAACCTCCTTGAGTATATTACTGACCTTTGAGGTACTATCTGAAAGTTGTTATGAGAACGAACAAAGTGGAGACGAGGGATATGAGGTCCTGAGAGGACTGCCGTTCCCATCGCACCAATCTTCTATGGTCATAACTACGAACAGGAAACTACTTGCAACAAGTATTTTTGAACGCCTATTCCCACCCTCCTCAACCCGAGGACTAATGACAAATGAAGAGCACATGGAGATGAGAAGTTCCTCCAACTCTGGAAAACCGACCTGGCCACTATGAAATATTATGCCGACAATACGGAAAAGGAACTTGAATGCAAAGAGTACTAAGCACTAGATAATCCCGACAGCAGTATACTATCTAAAGAGAACTACTCGAACTCAGTAGCAATTTGATGGAATCCTACTAAGCGAGGGAACACCATACCAACCGCAATAAAAATAGCCAACAAGATTAACCAATATGCAAAGATGTGAGCGTATATATACCGCAGCAAACGTACACTGTATAATAATTCAACCTGCATGGCGCACTTGCTACAACAAGTGCTGCCACAATAAACTGTTTCGGGAGGATGACGACGACCTTTAACGGTAGACAATTGCAAGGGCATAAGGACTGTACCTCTAGGACCCCAATAAGTTAATACCTAGAGAGGAGAAAAAGGTCACACAACCTTGACAAGGTGAGAAAGACAAATGCTTGAGCAAAGGCGAAAGGAAGGCTAATGAGGACCTCCCCGGAAGGAGCAAAACCTAAATTTTTGGGATACTTAGGCACTGAGCCTGACACTCAGTGCGAGAGAGATAATCCTACAAATTCTACGAGGACTTCACAAGAAGAATAAATAAAACCATTACACTTTCCTAGACCGTAGGGTACACATTGGATAGAGCCTGCTAGATAAACTTAACTTGAGAAATTTTTCATATTTTTGAACCTGTTCACACCTACAAGAACCTTTTTAAATACCTTTTCCCTATTCCTGCAACCAGACACTAGACCGGGCACGACCCTACTCAAGAGAATCCGACCGTTTACAAGTGAACTACCAACACAAAGGAATCTAACATGCCAGAGATGGAGATCGTAGAAGATTTAATGATTAGTTACATCCAATGCGCTTAAGAGAACAACAAATGCACAATTAGGAACCCCAAAATATGAAAGGGAGATGGGACGGGTGCCTCAAGTACTAACCCGATCCTCATCCATGGAGAAGCTGACAATCAGTATAGCTCGATAGAGTGAGCCGAATACGATGTCAAGAGAACACCAATTATTACTTGTAAAGGATGACACATCTATCATTTATAAATAGGGGCAAGCACCCGAACCAATCCCAAAGATCTTAATTAACATCACAAAGTGATAATGCTGAATTTCTGAATAATAATGAAAAGAACAGATGTTCTGATGTCCGGAGAAGAATCAAATTGTGGAGACAGCAGAACCTAACATGCTACATGGTAGGCGGATTCAACTAAATTCCGCACTACAGGCACTACTAAATGCTACCCATATATGTTTTGGAGGTTGAAAACCTGGAAATTTGTGAGTACTGATGCAAATCAACAAGGCTACACATGGGGAAGATGTGTCCATATATTCTTATTCACATAACGAACCGATACTCGACTTATTATGAGACACATGTCCTACTCCATTCACATGAACATGTACGAGCATATGTCTATTTCGACGGCTCAAGTATGTGAATAGGAGTACAAGGAGGTATAAATTCGAATAAAATTAAACTACCAATATAATATATAAACTATAATACAAACAATGTAATATATGACTTGGTGTGAAACTGATGAGGGATCAAGTAAGAGGATTAGCTCCCTGATAAACTAACCGGTTATAACCAATGGGACGTAATTCCATGAATAGTGAGGTAGATTGTTTGTGAGTGTACTCTATAACCGCGAGTGACTCGATAGTAAAAAGATTAGTGGTAGATTGAGTAGTCATCACGTAACAAAATTTTTCATAAGATAAAATTTGGAAATAAAAATTTGAGGTTGTTTGATATTTAACGTGGGAGGTCGAACTTGACCCTGGTCAGGTCAAGGGAAAACCGAACACAAATTGGAGTGAAGGGATAATTCAACACTGACGCTGACCACATTGGGGTTGGAAAGTTCCTGAAACTCCCTACAAGTGGTCACAAATAATTCTGAACTGAATAGGTGTCTATTTTTAGTCTTGACATAGAGTTAGACAACGAAAAGTATAAATGTGTGTATGGTGTGAATTGTATAAATTGATAGGAAGATTATCTATGATATCCTATAGAGGATAAATGGTAAGAACAACTCCGCAAATATCGGAGTATAGTCTATTTTGAAAGAATGCTCATGGTAATTATAGCATGATGCATGTAAATAAGTCCATTGGGAAATCAAGAGACACACTCCCATAAACATAGTGGAAGCATTCTCAAATCACCTTCCGATTTACGGCCGCGCTGCCAGCCAAAGAGAAAGAGCAGTGTCAAGTCCTTATAATAACTCCAGACATATACGCGAAATAAGAACCTACTAGAAACTTGGTAGAGTTCGGAACATAAAAATAGTATACCAGCACTAAGGTAAGTTGTCTCCAAGACCACTTGTGCAAATTGTATTGTAAGCAGCACATACTTCCAACTAGAAATCCCAACGGTAACCCTACCGCAGAACTCCTAAAGAAAGGGTGATCAAAATCACATCTGTATAATCAATGACCAACGAACTGACGAAGACAAGAAAACTTTCTACACTGTGTACAAAGATACACGACAAGACCATAACCCAGACCTTACTCTAAATATATAAACCGAATACGGTGGCACTTAAACAAATACTGGTACCACGGATGGGCGATCCATTGATCAATCAAAAGGAAGTTCGGTAATCTCCAGTACTAACTTAAGTTGCAAACACCTCCAGTCACAGGTTATAGAAAGTGATGTATAGAAGACTACTCCTCAGACCCAGTGAGAGTATTACAACCACACAGTCATAACTACTAAACCCTTAAAGACACCGGCGACACAAATAAACACGATGAACTACCTGTTTGAGATCAAAAGGTAACTCAAGGATGTGATGAGCTCTGGGGACGGAAACACCAGGAACAAATCCGTGCGGAAGCGGTATCACGTGTTAGCATAACCTAAACTACGCGGAAGCTCCAAACTCATAACATGGCAAACCCTTCACATCTCAAGGAGAAACCCATAAATGCCAAACTATTTGAGTGCGAGTTTCGGCTGGGAAAAATATCATGCTGAATGCGTATAGGAGCAACAACTAAAATCACATTCAACCTGCTAAGACAAAAGTCATTAAGACATAGCCAATACCAAAACCAATCACATTCAATAGCCGACATCTTGATTAGCCAGACACACAGCTTATCCGCTAGCATAGCGACCGACATACATATAATTTCAGCTAGAAATCAATCCAGGGCAGAAGTATAACTTCACACCCAGCAATAGCGAGATTCTTAGGCTAAATGGAATGTACCCATGGACCTATTTCCGGCCCAAAGTAGGAGAAACATGGCGAGCTATTATAGCCTGTGCCTACTCCATGCTAGATACTCCTAAAATTGTTCAAGGACTTCGTAGTTAATTTACCACCAACCAAGGGCAGACGGAACCATACATGAGTAATCATCGACATAGCGACGAAAGTAACCAGACTTGATTATGAAGGGCACTAGGAAAATCCCCGGGTGAGACCTCTGGAGCGGTGTACATGTTGACCCTCCAGAACAAGTTATTCTAGAAGATCATAATGAGAGGACCACACAACCCCAAAGGACATGCTAAAACATGTGAAAAATGGGGCGTCGGTCAAATTAGTAGAAATATGAAACACCCGAATTTGACATTAAAGAAAAGACTTATAATTGCGGTCGATAACCGAGTCTCACTCAGACTTCTCCCATAAAGGGCGTATGCAATCCAAACACAAAGGGCAAGCTGAAACCTAAATATTTTGGGCCATAAACTGCTACGAAGCGAGTGGGCCCATTATTAGAATTACCCACAAGTGTGAGAGGGTGCGTAACACCCCTTTACACATCGTAAATCTAGAGAGGCTAGAGCTAAACCCAACTTCTCGATATAAAGAGATACAACTATGCATTCTCAATTCGGACATGAAAGACCAGAAACAAGACCATCCAAACGGAAAGAACAACTCACATTTTAGTTAGAATACTACATTAAACCCAAGTATCCAGCGCTTCCACATTAGCGCCTGTTGTATACTTGTGGGGTACGGGGCGTAACCTCTTTTTAAGGGGGGTAGAGCCCTTCGCATGCACTAGCGTGGATTAGGTTTTGATCATTTGGTTGTGTGGTTTTGTTGAACGTATGCGAGGCATACTTGGTATTGTTGTATGTACGGTGATGTTTCTGTGTATATTATACATTGGATGGATACGTCCTTAGAGGCGTTCACGATATATATATATATTATTGTGTGTGGTAAAGGATGAAATGGAATTAATATACACTTCGGGGAAGTGGTCTAGATAGTAGAATTGATCATACACATCCATATATGCGTATTGAACGGAAATGATATTGTGAACGGTATATCAAATAGATATACATTATTGGGTTACATTGGGTAGTCACCTTAGCTATCCATTTTTGATGACTTCGGGACGAAGTCTTTTTAAGAGGGGTAGATTGAAATACCCCTAAAATTATAAGATTTTAATTAAAGGAAATAATCCCGCAATAAGTTGGTTAAGGAACCTA
Organism: Limonium bicolor; assembly: GCA_023374045.1. Classification (NCBI taxonomy): domain Eukaryota; kingdom Viridiplantae; phylum Streptophyta; class Magnoliopsida; order Caryophyllales; family Plumbaginaceae; genus Limonium; species Limonium bicolor. Next base: position 267,745,099 of record CM041778.1, on the reverse strand, counting down.
AAGACAATTAAGGAGTCATATAACTCCTAAAATAATTATGTAACATATAATAAGTTGCTAAATTCAAAGAGAATAAGACGTCCGTTACCCCGGACGAAATGTCCGTGGCCCCGGACGCACTGTAGAATTATCGAATTAACTCTCGGTATTGGACCAATCCTGAATATTGGGTCGGACTAGCCGTCCGTGGTCCCGGACACCAGTGTTCGTGGCCCCGAACACAGGGAAAACCATGAATTTTGTGAGCGGTTTAGGGAGAAGTTGAAAGATGATCAAAGGAAGACATAGGAACTCTTGGATAGTCAAAAACACTATTAAGGAAATATTAAACTTCCAAAAATTAATATTACTTGTACACATTAGTACATATATTAAAATAATGCTATTATTCCCTAATAAAGTATGTAAATATTTTATATACCCTAATTACATCATAGATACAAATATGTACTCATGTATACATTTGTAAATCCAAAATGTGACAAGTTACTAAGTGACACATTAATATAGTCACCTATATATATACACATAACAAATGTTACAATGTTAGAAAATTAGGAAAATATTTGAATTCCCTCCAAATCTTCAATCCGGTGGCACCCCCTTGACACCAAAACAAAATACATCATTAGAAACAAATAAATTAATGATACAAGTACATATAGTACACTTACCATGCTGCTCCTTTTCTCCTACAAGTAACAATCATTCCTTTCTTCCCCTCACTGACAAGTACCCCTGCATCACTCTACTCCCTCCTGTTACATTTCCTTTCCTTCTTTTCCAAGCCAAAGCTTCTGCATCAGTTTCCTCTTCCTCCAACACCTCTTCTTTCAGCCCCTATCTTCATTGCAGTTCCTCCCCCCTCTGGTGCGGTAATCCATCACACCCAAAAGCCCCTGTTGTCACAGGACAGAACAACAACAACAAATAAAAATAATAACAAGGTATATCCTTCTTTCCTTCCTTCTACAGCCATGACTCCTCCTGCACCAAGTAGTTCCCATTCTCTATTCTCCTCCTTGACTGGAAGAACAACGAACACCACATGCCCAGCTGCAACTGAAGTGTATGGAAACAGACTTAACAAAAAAAAAAAAGAAAACCGGTAATACAGCTTCTTCATCTTCTTCTCTTTTCTTCACAATTTTTTTTCTAGCCACTGGTTATCAAACCTGCTCTTCCTTGTCACCACAACAAGACAGTTTTCCTCCCCTGTTTGAAACCGATAACAGGTCCCTCAACTTAAACCCTCTCAGCTTGAGAGCAGCAGGAAGACAACAACCATGAAACCAAGGTAAAGTTGCCCCTCTTTACCTTCTGTTTCGTTCCTTTTCTAGACATGGAGAAAAACAGTCACAGACCCTATATGATTCTTCATGTTTTCAAGCTAAAAAAATCCATCGTTGGAGACTGCAAGAGCCCAGCTAAGAAGGGGACCAAGGCATAGGAATAACCATTGAGTTTAAGGTGAGAAAACCTCCCCCTCAAAACTACTACTCCTACCTACAGTTTTGAGTCCGAAAGTGAGTGATCTTAGCTCCATTCTTTTACCTCTGATTGTCAAGCTTGGAGGTTGTTTCTCAGCCCCATCCTCAAGCCAAGACCGGCACCAAAATGCACCAAAGAAGTAGTGTAAAGAGGAGGTAAGAATTTGAGGTTTCATAGGCTGTTTCGACATGGTTTTTCTTCTAGTTTCTTGCTCAAAAACTGAGCCTATTACCTCTATGACTAACAGCCGAGAATAGCCTGGAAATATCCTTCAAAACCAAGGTAATAGTCACTCATTTTAATGCTTAAAGCTTGCTTAATGACTCATCAAACCAGCTAACTACCTGGGCTTTAACGTGGTCTTTCCCATGTTGCAAATGTCCGAGAAAAAAAATGTTGGGAACTCCCCTAGAACGCCGAGAGTTGAGGAAGAGTTACAAGGAAAAGAAATCAAATTTAATGAGGTAATTATACCGCTAAAAACTCTAAGGATTATATTGTGGGATTAAGAAAATGTACATACAAAATCAAACTTGTTATGTGCTTATATATATTCAGCCAAAGAGAGGGTGTTGTGGTTGGTGAGATTTTCTTGGTGGTTATATGGAGGTAAGAGAATTAATACTCATTTTAGTACCTTAATGTTACTAGCTTGTAAATTATTTAAGAACCGAGGAGTATGCTTGGTTAAGTGTAGTTAGATCAAAAAATTGTGTAGAAAATTGAGGGCTAAATATTTAATTAGTGGGGTTAAATGCTAATGATTTATTCAAGGTTAGTTTATGAGTGATCAATAAATGAAAATGAGAGAAAATGATTTAGAGGAGTTAATCATAAAATTCTGTTGCAAGCCGTGGACTTGGCAAAATTTTGAAGACATTATAATGTCATTTAAAAGTTATTATTATGCTATTTTTAAGGCCATGTCATTATGCTTACTTAAAAACTTTATATAATGATCATTGAGTTTTGGGAAAGAATTAAATAAACTATATGAATTATGGTGCAAAATATAATTTTAGTGAACAAAAACCATTTAAGGATATTTTAGAGGAATATTAGTAATTCTAGGTGTTACTTGAATTAAGGGTAAGATTATAATGGTTTTAAATAAATTATAGACTTTACAAGTGCCTAAATAATTTAGAGGAATTATTAATGGGGTCAAATTGTAATAAAATAAAATATAGGGTGCTAAAAACAAGTTAAAACCGAATGGGGGTGTTTAGCATAATTAAAAAGCATGATATATAATTTTATAAAATTTAAACACCTTAATGTAAATAAAATACACACATATATATATATAATAAAGGAATGGAGTATTTCAGTAAGTATTGGGAGGTAGGGTCAATGGGTATGCTAGATGGTCAACCACAACCATAGAGAAGGTTGACCGAATTTAAAAATAGTAAGATTAATTGTTTTAATGAGTTAATAAATTATTAAGTTAAAAATAGAATTCATAAAATTATATGGGTGAAGTTGGTGATTACCGAAAATTGAGTGGCAGAAATGGGATTTAATAGGCTAAAGGGGTCTATATGAAATTTCAGGAGACTTGGGTGGAGATTATGATCTAAACAAGTTAGGAATATAATATAAGGTTTAGATATTAAAATATAACATTTATAAAACTTAGGGGGTATGAATTGAAATTACCGAATGTTTAGGGGCTAAATGGAATTTAAATAGCCTTAGGGGCTGGTTTGGGATTTTAGAGAAATTATGGATTAGTTTTGGTGATTAAATAAATTAAAGAGTATAATATATAGTTTAAATGTTACAATGCAACATTTATAAAAAAAACATAGGGATTTATATGTAAATACCGAAACATTAGGAGTCGAAAGTGAACTATAATATTGGTGGGGTTGTTGGAAAATTGTGATAATTTTGGGGTTGATTTGGTATTTTTAATAATTAATATGTATCATGTAAAGTTTAAGGATTAATTAGTAAGGGTTATAAATGATAGAGAAAAGTTATGGGTGAGAGGAATTAAATAGTGCAAATTAATGGTGTTGTTTTGGCAATATAAGGAATTTAGGAAAAACTATAGGTTAAAATCAATTAAGGATGTAGATGTGGTAGTTTATGGGACTTAAAGTTATAAATGGAATATCAATGAGATTAGTGTGTGAAGAATGTAATTGTTGGGAACTTTGGGGTGCATGCGAAAGTAAATAAAGTTCGGGAGGAATTATATTATAAGGTTAGGGAATGTCATAATGTGACATAGTATAAAGTTGGTTGGAAGGTAAATGGAAGTTAATAAAATATTATGAGGGTATTAGTAGTTACATAAAATAATGAACTGCTTGGAAATATAAGGGTTATAAAAATAAGGACTATAAAATAAAGTTTACAACCTTATAAGTTATAGGGTAATACAATGTCATTGAGACATTATAAATATTACCAAGCTAAAGGTTGTTGGGGTTAATGAAGGAATTAATGTGAGAACGGGACGTTAAGTACTCGTATATAATAAGGAGATTTTGTATAGTTACAAGGGTTACAACATAAGGTTGAAATTGGAAAAAAAATATAATGCACTTAAGACATTATAAGTGACATTGTTATATACTAAGATTGTATCCTTAGTAAATAAAGGGAGAGAAATAACATTGATAAACGTTAAAATAATCTCATCTGAAGTGATAGAATAATCCCTATAATAGATGAGAAATTATTGTAACACCCCTACCGCTAATACCGTCATTACCGTCCAATCACACCGTACTTACATACCTTTGCAGCGGATATTTACATACACAACGGTGGGTGGTACAATGCCGTTAGCCACCCACGTGACTAACAAGGCTACTACTACTACTACGTACAGCATCGGTCTGATGGACCGGAATATCCGAGTGCTACACAAATACAATCCTTACTATAATTACAACCGGGTACTTCTACTTCCCATTCAACTCAATGCTCCATTACAGTACCATACCATACAATATACATAACCGAGTTTACTAAGTTCCAAATACAAATACAATACTTCTTCCAAGTTCACATATACTCATCAGGAGTCTACATCTACCCATTCCTCACACTACATACTTTATAAATACATCATAGTGTACCCCTTGGTACATTCCTACTTTCAAGGCTACAAGCCTTATACCATTTACTACAATCTATATTTCGTTCCTAGTAGTCTAGGCATGTCCACCGGTCTCTTCTGTGACCATAACTGCTTCGGGTTCCTGCACACTAAAAACGTTGCCCCTAGGGGCTCAGCTTACGCTGAATATGACTTCCGCATACCCCGCGTACTAGCGAGGGTACGCCGACCACTTGGTCGAATACATGCAGTTCATTTTATTCATACATACATGCATACATGCTTTCATACAAAATACTACAATACTTTACGCAAGGAATACATACATTCACTTCAATGCATACAAGGTAACCATACAAGCCAACCGATACTCACTTACCTTTCCCGAAATACGCATACACAATACTTATACAATACATACGCAATACATACAAATACACAATTCTTGTTAGCTTCATTATGCACCCAGGTTAGAAATGGGTGCCCTTTACTCTTTTACTCTGGGTCAATGACTTACACCAGCCAAGACCATTACTCATACAATACTTACTTTACTTACTACTTACTCAAGTCAAGTAGACGGGACCTCCGGCCCGGGGACTACTCTGTCCCACCACCGGGATTTACTTGGTTCACTAATCCAGGATGCTACCCATTTAAGGGGTTTGGGCAGTGGACCAGTTTAAGAACCAGGAATCGGATCCAACCTCTTGTGTCTCCTCATCCTCACGCGTGGCCGAAACTATATTGGACTTCAACTCATTCCAATTTACTCAATACTTACGTTAGGAGTTAGGTAGTTAGGAATTAGTAGAAGTCATTCACATCCAAGCCACACAATATTTCAATACTCCCATACACATACATACAAGGTACAATACATTACACTAGTACGTTACAAGGTACATACACACTTTATCTTCATCCAATCATTTCATGAATTATACAAACTAAATGTTCGAGGCAACATCCAAGAACAAATATAATACAAGCACAAGTAGGTGCATTAAAGTCTGATTCATGCATTTATCTTATTTAGGTGGTCAAATAAGCACACAAATCGGGGTAACCAGGTTAGGAAGTCCGATATAGTTTTGGCCACGCGTGAGGATGAGGAGACACAAGAGGTTGGATCCGATTCCTGGTTCTTTAACTGGTCCACGGCCCAAACCCCTTAAATGGGTAGCATCCTGAATTGGTGAACCAAGTAAGCCCGGTGGTGGGACGGTGTAGTCCCTGCGCGGAGGTCCCGACGACTTAACTTGAGTAAGTAGTAAGTAAAGTAAGTATTGTATGAGTAATGGTCTTGGCTGGTGTAAGTCATTGACCCCAAGTAAAAGATAATCTCCACCCGATTAACCAGGGTGGACCAATGAAACTAACAAGTACGATGTAATGAGTATGTATGGTGTATGTAATGCGCATATGCATTTCGGAATAAGGTAAGTATGTATTGGATGGCTTATATTGTATTCCTTGTATGTAATGAAGTGTATGAATGTATTCCTTGCGTAAAGTATTGTAGCATTGTGTATAAGAGCATGTATGCATGCATGTTTGAATAAAATGAATTGCACGTATTCGACCAAGTGGTCGGCGTACCCTCGCTAGTATGCGGGGTATGCGGAAGTCATATTCAGCGTATGCTGACCCCCTAGGGGGAACGCTTTTAGTGTGCAGGTACCCGAAGCGGATATGGTCAAGATATGGACCGGTGGCTACACTTGGATAGTTAGAAGTAGAATGTAGAAGCGTACTAAGTGGCACACCCCTTGTACTTAGAAAGTAAGTAGTTTGTGAGGAATGGGTAGTGGTTAGACTCTTAATGAGTATCTATGAAATTGAAAGTGGTGTTGTATTTGTATAAGGATCTTAGTAAACTCGGTGTATTATATTGTATTGAACTTATGGAGTATTGTAATGAATGGGAAGTTCTAGTATTTGATTGGTAATTGGAGTATGTATTGTAACTAGTAGTAGTAGTAGTAGTAGTAGTACTCTCGTATAATCACTCAATAGCATAATTAGAGACGTCTCGATCCACAACTTGAAATGTGTTGGCCCCAAAAGGGGTGTTGGCCCCAAAAGGGGCTCAGCAAACTATATGCTGGTATGCTAAAGTGTAATCCTAGACCCTTTAGGTCACTTAGGTCAATTAGCTGTCTGAACATGAGGTTGATTACATGATGGTTCATTTTACAGTTTATATAACAGCAGTAAATAACATGCATAAGCATACAGTAATCCATCAAAGTGACAATCCCTACATTACCAAATACCATGTACTATAAACATTCATACAAACGCATAGGTAACTTCCATCGAGATGTTAGTAGTTTTTCCTTTAAATTATGTTAATCACCATTTAGTCTTACTCTCCATACCATTGGGCGTCATGTTATGACAACCCAAAAAAACCTTACTGGACAGTAGTCCTCCCGTACACATGAAGTGCTCATTGCCAAGGATCATTCGATCCTGGGGCTTCCACTTGCCTAATAAAGGCATCCATGAATGGCCGAAGCCGTGTGCCAAGTCGGCACCTTGGTCCAACAGTCTATCTAGGCCCGTCGGAATGTAGAGGGAGTCGGTCCGATACGGACGTTATACTCTGGTGATCACCAATGTGCAACCAACTAGTCGAAACTAATTGGATTCCCATACCATTTACCATAACCAACACTCTCCAGTGTATGATTAATCCTTAATCAACTGCCCTAAGTAAATACTTAGGTCTTAAAGAAGTCTTTACCATTATTACATTTGAAGTCTTATGTACTTCCTTAGACATAGTCTAGGTTATAGTCATGTTCGAGTATCAAGCTCTAGAGACTGGGGATCCCAAGTCTCGTTCCTAAGTGTTTTACTTAGGTCAGTTAGGGATAAAGTTCCTGAATATTAGTATTCCAACCGCATAAACAATCATAGTAACATTGTCCGAAGACGTCACGCACAATAATAATCGCTTACCAACCTTATAGATAATCCACACAATCATGCATAGCAAACATATCTCTCTTGTCACATAATCAATCAATACCCGAACCGAGGCTTCCCTCAGAGGTTCGGACCACACAATAAACATACCTTACACCGTTGAGCGCCCAGGTACAACCCCCATGTAGTCTCTAGTGCTTACAATGCTCGTGTCTACCCACTCATATCTCTGGTACATATGTCATCCTAATATTAGCATATATTCATATAACTCGAACTTACTTAATCATCCTTGATCAAACCCTTACTTTCATCCCGTAGCTAACCCTTAGTTATCCTCTTGTTCAACTTGATGTTCGTTAATCTTAGGGATTTACAATTCGACTACCCGTTGAAGTTTTACGAGTATGTAATTGTTACTACGATATAATACTTATCACATTGGTTACGTACTGTCGAGCCACATGCATGCAGGAATAATGTTACGTGTGTGCATGCATGACATTTAAACATTTCCTTATACAAACTCATTCATGGAGTTATATTTATGTACGTGCGCGGGCATTCGTGTATATACAAGTACGCATATATTACAGTTGTTGTTATGTGTTGTCGTTTCCGCACCCTTTCACGTACATGTAATATGCTATGCATGTGTACATGCTTATAACGTCGTTGTCGTTATTTTCACATTTCTACTTGTAATTGTATAATCCTGTACGTAACTTGTTATCTCTATTATATATTCTGTCCACATATTAAACGTTCCCAAATCAGCCCACACGTTTTCGGTAGTTACAATATTTACCTGTTCACTTTGATTATTTATAAATCAACCATGTATTATAACCACTATATTCCCAATCTTGTTACTTTATAATCTAAGGTTTTCTAACATTATTATATATGTATATATATACTATATACATAATTCCGAACAACATTCATATATTTTTTTTGAAATCCTTACGCCATTCCAACATGTTTTGATTATTTACAAAACCGTCCCATATATTGCATTTCATACACTAATAACCTTATTAATTATAATCTAAAGTATCTGAACCTTATAATATACATGTGTACATATAATTATATGTTGTCGAACAGTCCTAACATGCTACCCAATTTATTTATCCACCCATATATGTCTTTTATTTACACTATAACCCCTTTTGTTTTGCAACCTTTAATTATAATACTTACAACTTTATAATATACAAATTGATTTATTTAGTTCCAAAACCAACCAATATTTTCTCCAAATTTCCAAACACAACCAAAGGTTGTTCTAATTCCCATTTCCACTCAAATTTTTGGTTATTTACCAAGTAGCCCATAAGTTTTGTGAGTTGTTACATATTAGCATTTAAACCATATATTATACCCCTTAATTAATTAATTCCTTAAACAAATCCCAAAAATTCTTTAAGTTCCCAAACAGACCCCTAGGGTCTTTACATTTATTTTCCTACACCTATATTTTTAGGTAATTACATAAACACCCCTTTTTTTATAAATGATATTTTGTTTACCGGAAGATTGTAAAAAGCTCAAAATAATATTCTGATCATTTTAGTTTGGTCAAACCCACGTGGGTCGAGGTTGACCACCTAAGTTATTCTTGACCAATTGGTGTTTAGTTTGAAAATACCCCATTAAGACTCTATGTTTTAGAGTAACCGATAATCTCATAAATTCACAGGTAATAAGAACTCCTAAGATCAGCCCGCGGTTTTCTATTCATATTTTAATGGTCTATACTTCTTTTAATTATGTTTTGACCCATAGAATATTTATTTACTTAGACATTTATAGGGTGGGAAAATCATCTAAACCATGTCAAAAGCTTATAAATATACCAATATTTTACAATATTCCTAGATGGGTTATATAGACGATAGTATTATTTTGCACTAGAAATTCATACAACTTTCTAAATCAAATTTATAAATTCAATAATAACTATTTAGGCTCAAAATATGCCTAATAGCATAGCCTAATTCCATGGCCTCAAAATAGCCTAATAATAATTTTTTTAAAAGACATTAAAATGCCCTCAAAACTACATTTTGATTACGGTTATCACCTTCTCTAAATCATTTCCATTTTGTTTCATCGATCACTTATAATACTAAACTTAAATAAGTCATTAACAATTATTCCTACTAATCAAGTATTTAGTCATTTATTTCCTACACATGTTTAGGATTTAAATACCACACATATATGAAACTACCTCTCGGTTTTGTACAGATTAATAATCAATTTCCTTAAGCCATTTCCTCCCATAACTAACTTATAAAATGGACGTTAGAAGACCATTAGCAATTAGTCTTAATATTCAAATACTTAACCCTTAATTTTCTCCATGCATTTAGGACTAACAGCACATAATCACCCATATATTTGTATAAGACTCTCGGCGCTATTTAATTTTTGCAAACTCATAACTCTAAAATAGAACATCAAAATATGGTTTAGGTGTTCTTACTTGTTTTGATCTTCAAGAACTTATTCCCACCAGCCACAAGTAACCCTTTCTCGGCCTATGTATATACATACATGTCATGGTTAAATATTTTTGTACCAGAATTTCTCCTTAACCATCAATGTGATACTTAAGCATTAATCAAGTTTTACCTCTTGGACTTGATCCCTCCTCTTGGAACTTGCTCCAAAAGAAAGTCGCGGCAGCCTAATGGAGCACTAACTCGTTCAGTAGTCACCAGAACAAGAAATAAAGGTTAAGTCACTAACTCCACTAGGTAGGTAGTTTAAGTAGTTTTAAGATGTGGTTTTGGACTTTAAAAGAGCAGCTTACCTTTCAGATCTTGATGGGGATCCCAGACTAAGCTCGGCACATACTGAACGTGAAATGTATTCTCAGTTTTCGTATGGGAATGAAGGAGAAGGGGAAACTCAGACAGTCATGGTTTAACTTAGTATTTTCTGTTTTACACTCTTCCATGGAGCTTCTCTTGTGCGGTTTCAGTTCAAAGAGGGAGTCAATGATCTCATCACATGTGCATGACAAGGAGGAAGGTGAAGGTGGCATTTTTGCTTCTTGCAACCGTATGCATGAATGGAAGGAAAAGAATGAGGACTTCCATACTTGCTGCTGTTATGGTTGGATTCAAGAAGAGAGGAAGGTGGAACCCTCTGTCACGTTAGAGAAGGAGGCAGCAGCGGGTATATTACCCATGAAGGAGACAAAGAAAAGAAGAAGAAGAAGCTAGAGGGGAAAAGTCTTTACCTTGCTGGAAGGAACCGTAGGAAGAGAAGGAGAATGGTTTCCTGCTGTTGTTGCTTGTTGTTTACACTCCAGTTGGAAGTTCTTGTGGTTTAGGGACTGTAGTGTAGTGTGAGGATAACAGAGAGTTCAGTTTTTTTTTTTTTTTTTTTTTGTGTTCTTGCTCTCCTCTGTTGCTGTATTGAATGAGGAGAAAAAAATGAGTTTGTTCTCCTATTTTGTTCCAACCGAGAATAAGGTGGGATTGATGGTGATTCCTGTCACTGCTGGTGTGGATCTCCTTTAGCTGCTCTCGTTTCCAGCCAGAGTTGAGGGGAGAAAGAACATCAGCTTTGTGTTTTTTTTTTGCTGTTGCTTTAACCGAGACTTACTGCTCTTCTTGCTAGTGCCCAGAATGAAGGGAAGGTGAAGCTGTTGTGGCTGCTGTTGCAATCGACTGGTGAAGGGGAAAGGGCTTGTTCCTTGAAGCCTTGGAGGAACTTTCCAGCTGGGTTCGAAGAGTGAATGAGCTGCTTGTCCTTGTTGCTACTGGGGTTTGGTTGTTGTAGTTTGGGAACACGAAGAGGAGAAGATGGAGAAATAGTTTTTCTTTGGTATTGTTGCTCTGCTGAGCAGTTGTTGTTGTCCGAAAATAAACAAGAAAGTAGGAGTTATGGGTCCGGCTCGGGTGCCATCGGTAAAATTGATGTCCCGGTGCCATCTCTATTTTTGTCCGTTGGATCAAGCTGTAAATTAATAATGACCACTGGATTGATTGTAGCTCAGAAGGGAACACCATAAGTCATCCGGTACTTCTCAAGGTCAAATTTGTCCATAAATTTTGTCTCTCTTATCTCTGACTTTACGCACGTGAGTCGTGAGAGGGTGTATCAAAAACGTCTAAACCAAATCCCTCCCCCCAGCTTTCTCTCGTTCTTCAGCCGGAGCACCATTAAAGCCGCGCGCTGCTCTCCCTCTCAAATTCCCCTACCTACTCCTCTTCTTCCCCGTGCTGCTAATCTTCTCGACTCCTCTGTCGAATTTCGGTCCCTCTCTACTCCTCTTCTTCCCTGCGTTGCCACTCTTCTTGACTACTTCGTAAAATTTTGATCCCGCTCTACTCCTCATCTTCCCCGCGCTGCAGCTCTACTCCTAATTCATGAATTAGTTTCGTCCTTCTTCCGGCTCCCACTGCGTGCGCTCTCTCTTCAGCCGGAGCACCATTAAAGCCGCGCGCTGCTCTCCCTCTCAAATTCCCCTACCTACTCCTCTTCTTCCCCGTGCTACTAATCTTCTCGACTCCTCTGTCGAATTTCGGTCCCTCTCTACTCCTCTTCTTCCTGCGTTGCCACTCTTCTTGACTACTCCGTAAAATTTTGATCCCGCTCTACTCCTCATCTTCCCCGCGCTGCAGCTCTACTCCTAATTCATGAATTAGTTTCGTCCTTCTTCCGGCTCCCGCTGCTTGCGCTCTCTCTTCAATACAACCTCTAAAATATGAATTTATGATACAGCTGCTAACATCTCTGTCCTCTCCTCGATATTGAGTTTTCTAAGTAATGATGTAACATTTGTTGTCTTCAGTCTTCGAACAAAGAAGGTACTCTATCTGTTACCATGGTTTTATTTATACTTGATATTTGCAAATACAACTTTGCACTAAGTCTTAATTTTTGTATGATTTCAGGTTCAACGACACTCAAAATTTGTGGATGATGAATTTCTCTGTAGTGGTGATGAAGGTTATATGCTAGCTGCTAGCGCAATGGTTCTCAATTAATTTGTCATTTGTAAATTTTGTTACTTCTATGGATATTCTGGGTAATGCTAATTTTTTCATCCTTTCTTCTTTTGGATGCAAGTTGTGCTCCTTGAGAAGCAATGAAAAGACTCTGTAGCAAGCACTTGGTCAGTTTTATGGATTACTGTCAGACCTGCTATAGTACAGATGACTGTCTTGAGCTATTGTGCGTGATTGATATACAATGAAACAAACAGTGTCGGACAGTGGCTGGATTTTGTGTTTCAAATGGAGTCTAAGATAGACACTTTACTTTATCACCCTGAAGAATTTGTACAGGTCTCCAGTTATTGGCAGGAACAGTTTTTGGAGTTTCTTAAAAGCAACCTCTTGGGAAGAATTATGTTGGATTAGTCTGCTCCCTTGGAAACTTTCGTAATGGATTTGATTACTAACAAAACTGGTCTTGATAATCTCATCATTTTGCTTCTTAATCTTCTGTACTTAACTTTACAACAAGTTCTGCTTAAGTTTTTCATCTTGTACTGAAGTTTGAACTTGACATTTGAATTCTAGTTTAGCTTCTCCCTTTATGGTCCTCATTTTACGTCGTCTTCTCTTTAGACGAGAATTTCATCTCTCTTCAACTAGTTTTAATTTATTTCTTCTCAAATCTGAAATTCTCTTCCACTGTTTGTGTGTTTCTTGTTTGAACTCTCGAACTTATTCGCAACTAATTGTGGTCCTCCTCTTTACGTATTCGTATTATCTGTGTCATTTTTTATTTTAATTTGTTCTCCATTCCGCAGGTTTTAATTACTGAGATATGAATATTTTACGAATTTCAAACCTTCTTATAAGCTTAAGTGGCCAGGGACTGCGTTGAGCGTGACAATGACTGGCCATCATCATATTTGTTCTGCGGCCAGCGCGTTTAAAAACTATCAATTACCTTTTCTTGGAGGTAGTCATCAACAAAGAATGCCCCTCTTTCTTACCTTGACTTTTTTTCCATTTTTCTTACCTTGTCAATTCTTGGGCTTTACATTATTGTTGAGCATGTTAGACTAACTTAGTGAACAGTGTTGCTCACTTTAAAAAGCTTGTCAATCTGGTGAGTTATGTCTTATTTGTTGGATGCAGTAACATTGGGATGTTGTATCCTGGTAATGCTACTTGTCAAATAGTTTATACGTTCTAGTATTTTGGTCAGTATTGCTACTTGTAGGAAGTTTAATCCATGTACGGAACAATTCAACTATTAACATTCCATATCACAATCGTCCCTCATCTACTTACAGCTTATTCCCCTTCCCCATTATAACCTTCCCAAACCTTATTATTATTATTATCAACATCACTTCTAACATGTTGTCATCAAGATGTCATAATTTTTTAATTGATTCTTGCGCATTGGTGTTTTTTGTTTATTTCTGTAGTTCTGTTGTGGGATAATTCTGTGTCAGATCTAATCTTGTTCTCTATTTTTTCTCTATTTATTCATTCCTGTTTTTTACTCTATATAGTGACTAGTTCTGTCTATTGGTTTTGAATTAATATATGAAACCTTGACAGGCCACCAGGAAGAGAACGACAGAGCGTGCACAGGAAATTTGTTAGTCGGTGAAACTTGTAGCTGGTAAACTACCTGTTTCTTTTACAATGTATTGCTTCTTAATTGCTAATATCTATTAAAGTTGGATGTTGCTGCTGCTGTACATGTTTTTACAGCAATAACACTTCATTTTATGGTCTCTTTATGCACTTGTTTGCTTTATATTGTTTCTGCATCATTATATCTACTATACCAGATTTTTACAGTTACAAGTTGTCAAGTTTAAGAGATAGATTAATGTCTGTTGTCTCTTTGTTCTATGAGCCCGTTCGGTGACAACAATTCGTGTACAGCAGGGGGTTAATCTATTTTTTACGAAAAGTAGTTGACAAGTGTCACTTTAAGATAGGATGAAAAGCAAACTCAGTCTAGTTGGCCAACTACCATTTATTAACCACATACACATTAACCAAAACGCAGAAATACCTGTGATTGGAAGCGATGAAAGAACGCCCCCTGTGATATACTTGCTTGTAACAGCAGATAAATGTTCTCTTGTCTTTCTCTCTGTCTGTCTGCTCGTTACACTTTCTATTTTTTTCATTTATTGAACTTCAAACTGTAAGATGCATTTTATTCTTGTCTGCCCAGTGAGATTCATTCGCTACTCACAGCCTCAAAACGAAGATGGAGAAATGGCCAGTGAGTTGCTGCCCAGTGGGAATCGGACTAAGAGGCCTGATATTCTGCATGGATTCAAGTGGTACAAGGGTGGTTGGAACATTACCAATGAGCATTATTGGGCTGTAAGTTTGTTTCCAGTCATTGAATCCTATTGGTTCTCGTTGAATGTGTGAAGTTTCTGTTGTATTTTGTGGTGTGATTACTAAAAATTTTCCGCTTAGTATTATATATAATGGGTGTACTTTTACAGAGCCGTAGGAGATGAGATATGACTTTGTTTTGTTCAGTAATTGTTGTAGTGACAGGGATCACTCAAACTATTTGAAATACCCCGAACTTAAATACAGGGATTAAAATTAGCTTAATACGTATTTAAGGGCCTAATGGTACCTAATTAATAATAGTAAGGAAAAATAAATCCAAAAGAAATAAAAACGCTTAAAAGGCGAAAAACGCTAAATAAGCGTTAAATAACCATAGGAGGTACGAGACCTCGGTTAGCGTATTATATGGATTCTAAAGGCTTAATAAGGCCTAAACAATATTGGGAACAACTCCCGAAGAAACGGATCCAAATAATGAATTAAAACGCTAATAGAGCT
The DNA here is from genome assembly GCA_023374045.1 of Limonium bicolor. Classification (NCBI taxonomy): domain Eukaryota; kingdom Viridiplantae; phylum Streptophyta; class Magnoliopsida; order Caryophyllales; family Plumbaginaceae; genus Limonium; species Limonium bicolor. Next base: position 267,729,778 of record CM041778.1, on the reverse strand, counting down.
TTAGAGCACGTTTTTCGAGAAAACCCGAAAACGTGACTTTAAGTGGTCAAACGAACCTGTAAAAATTATAAATCATTAAATAATAATTATTAAGCATTTATGAAAGCTTAATAACCAATAAAAATAAAGAAACGAGAAAATTCCGGAAAACGGGCCCGGTTAGTGAACAGTACCTAAACCGGGTAAAATAACGAGCGTTTTCTGTAAAAGACGAAAAAACGCTCCAGCTAGTGTGACAGTAAGGGGGCCGGTTTTATCAGTCAAATAACTCCCTCACACACACATGTAACTAGCTAACTAATAAGAGAGCCAAAAAGCAAAAAGCAATAAAGTAAAAACTACTTTATTTCCCTTCCCTCCACCTCACTCTCACATTTTCACTCACCCCTCTCTTTCCTCTTCCCCCTCCATCGTACTCTCCCTCTTCCTCCTCCCTTGGGCTGCGATTTTGGAGCTCCCCCAACAACAACAATGGCAACTCCACCTTCTACCTCATGCTCCATCCTCATGTAAGCTCCAAATCAAAAACAAATTACATATTTGAACTCCCCTCATCATCCTCTATCATTCCCTCTTTTCAAAATTCGAAAAGGATGAATTTCATCTCCATGGGTTTTTCCCATTTGAGGAGAAAAGCACACCATTATGGAGCTTGGAGTCTCCTCTTTCCAACAAGGTAAAAATCTACATGAAAAACTCATGTTTTCACCATCTCCTTTCATAACCGATTTTACCTCCTTGTAACACTCCACTTTCTCTCTCTCTTTTGAGCATAATGGCAACCTAGCAATGGTGGTGGATTCACCTTCTTGAACCAAGGGCCAAAACCCCCTTCTAAAACTCTCCAAAGGTAAACCCTAGAAATTTCATTTCAAACACTTCAATGAATTGACATTAATTTAAGGGTTAGTATATTAATTGTAGTGTTTTGTGTTCGTTGGGTGATGGGAATGGAGTTTGGCAACTCCATTCCCCACATGGCCGATTTGGGCAAGAAAGGAAGAAGGAGGAGATATGAGAAAGAAAGAAGGAATTAAAAGCTCAAGGTAAGAGCTCTTTACTAATGTTAAATTTAGTGCATTAGATAATGGGAATGGGTAAACCAATCTAAAGAACCCAAAATGTATAGTAATGTAATTGTGGAAGTGTGAGTAATTGTGCAATAGTAGTGAATTGTAGGCCTTGGAGCCAAATGGTTGTGTATGTGTATTAGTATTGATGCTTGATGGAGTATTGGTGTATTGGGATGGATTTATATTCGTATTGATTGCTGGTAAGACCCTTGTAAGGGTGTGGCTAGATTAGGAATGAATTGGGGGAGAATTGGTATGTGTGGCCAAGTAAGAAAAGTAGAGGAACTATGGCGAAATTTGGTAGGAATACGTATATATGGATGACTTGGTGAATGGGAAAACCAAGGTGTGTATTGGAGTTAGTAGAGGCGTTTAATGACTACGGTAGTAGTTGTGGTAAGAGAATGAAAGGATATAAAATCTGTAGCAAAAATTGTTGAATGGCATTGGAGAAACTAGGAGGATTTATGTACTTGACCTTGGAGTGAGTGTTGGACTTGAAGAGGAGAGACAATGCATTGTAGGCCTTGAAAATGGCATTAGGAGAGGAAATTATGTATGGAGGAGGTAGGAACCAAAATCTATAGCAAAGAGTTATTAGATAGCATTGTAAAACTAAAAAGAAGTAGTGTGCATGATTTGGTAAGAGGAGAGTTGGACTTGGGTGTAGGTAATGCAATGGCTTGGAAATGTATTTGGGATGCTAGGAGTGACATTGGTAGAGGGAATATTGGATGGTAGGAGTTGTAGAAAATCTGTAGCATTAGAGAATGAAAAACTGTTGTAAGTGTTGAAATGAAGTGAGGGAATTGTGTAAGTTGTTTGATGGATTTAGTATGGATTTGGTGGATGAATTAAGGTGATTTAGAATGTTTAAGTAGTACAAAAACATGTTAGGATGTATGTAGGAATTGGGGAAGCAATGGGTGAAATTGGGGAAAAAAATAAGGGCTGTAGCAAGGTTCTGCTACCGTCCGACCCAGGGTCTGGGTCGGACAGTGGGTCGGACGGGGCTTAGGCAACGACAATAAAACCTTCTGGAACGGTCCCCCAGAGCCGTGGATCGGACGTGGGTCGGACAGGCAAATTTTTCGAGGACGAAGTTACTGACTTCGTCCGACCCAAAGTCTGGGTCGGACAGTGGGTCGGACGGAGTCTGAATAACAGAACCGAAACTTACTGGAATGGTCCGACCCATAGGTTGGGTCGGACGGTGGGTCGGACAGCCCTAACTTACAAAAAAAAAACTATAGGATTATAACTAGTATATTATATATATATATATATAGTGTATACCCACCTATACATATGTATATATCTATGTAAGTAAACCATGGATAAGTATGAAAAGAAAGTACATGAAAAATAAGTGTAAAGCATGCAAAGACTTAGTAAGTATGAATTAGGAAATGTAAGAGTGATCGAATTAAGTTCATGATAGTTAGAGTAATCATTCAATTACATGTATATCATAGGAACTTGATTTGTGAACACCGGAGGAACGTTGGGATACAAGTACAACGGTGAAAGGTATGATTTCTTCATGCCCTGTATCCTAATCTGGTTACCCCGATTTGTGTGCTTATTTGACCACCTAAATAATATAAATGCATGAATCGGACTATATTGCACTTACCTGTGCTTGACTTATGTTGTGCTTGATATTTATTGTCTTGAGCACTAGTTTGTATAATTCATGAATATGTGAATGATGATGAATGGTATTCGGACCTCGTATTGTACTTGTGTAATGTATTGTACCTCGTATGTATGTGTAATATGTATTGTATTTTGTGGCTTGGACGTTGACTTGTGCTAATTCCTAACTATCTAACTCCTAACTTAAGTGAGTAAATTGGAATGAGTACAAGTCCGATATAGCTTCGGCCACGCGTGAGGATGCGGAGTCACAAGAGGTTGGCTGCAATTCCTGACTCTTAAACTGGTCTGCGGCCCAAATCCCTTAAATGGGTAGCATCCCGGATTAGTGAGTCAAGTAAATCCCGGAGTGGGACGGTGTAGTCCCCAGGGCCGGAGGTCCCGACGACTTAACTTGAGTAAGAGTAATAAGTATGGATCCGTAAGTATGTATGAGTATGTATGCGTATGTATGAAGTAACGAGTAAAAGAGTAATCTCCACCCGATTAACCCGGGTGGACCAATGAAGCTAACAATTTGTATATTGTGCATGAGATGTGTATGTGAAATTCGGAAAGAGGTAAGTATGTACCGGTTGGTTTATATCGTATTCCTTGCATGAAATGAATTGTATGTATGTACGCTGTGTGAGTATTATTGTATCGTGTATAAGAGCATGTATGCATATGTTGGTATGAAACAAACCGCATGTATTCGACCAAGTGGTCGGCGTACCCTCACTAGTACGCGGGGGTATGCGGTTATCATGCTCGGCGAAAGCTGACCCCTTCGGGGGACATTTTTTTTAGTGTGCAGGTACCCGAAGCGGATGTGATCAAGGTAGGAGACCGGCGGCATGCCTTGTACTTAGAAAGTAGGTAGTTGTGAGAAATGGGTAAACATAGACTCATAATGAGTACCTATGAACTTGGAGAAAACATTGTATTTGTATTGGGAACCTAGTAAACTCGGTTATGTATATTGTGTGGTATGGTATTGTAAAGGAGTAACGTGTTGAATGGAATATAGTAGTATTGAACCGGAGAATGGAGTATGTATTGTAGATGTGTAGTACTCGGGATTCCGGTCCATCAGACCGATGCTGTATGTAGAAGTAGTAGCCTTGTTAGTCACGTGGGTGACTAACGGCATTGTATCACCCACTGTATGTAAGTATGTATCCGCTGCGTGTATCTGATATGTATGGAGATTGGACGGTAAGCATTGCATTAATGGTAGGGGTGTTACAGCGGGGTACTTATTCTTCATAGAAATTACATTCAACTCACGGTAGTCGATGCAGAGTCGTATACTACCGTCTTTCTTCTTCACAAATAGTATCGGTGCTCCCCATGGAGACACACTCGGTCTGATGAATCCCTTGTCAAACAAATCCTCAAGCTGAGCTTTCAGCTCCTTCATTTCTACTGGAGTCATCCGGTAGGGTGCCTTGGCTATAGGTCCCGTACCTGGTATCAAGTTGATGGCGAACTCCACTTCATGTACAGGTGGCATGCCTGGCAACTCCTCAGGAAACAGATCAGGGAAGTCGGCCACTATAGGGATGTCCAAACCCATATGTCCCTCATGACTCATATCCTGGACATAACAAAGGTAGGTTGTATGTCCCTTCTTTACTTCCTTCATCAATGACAAGGCGGATACTAGCTTGAATGTCGGCTCTCTGGGAACACTATGGTAGGAGACCATCTTACCACTCGGGCTCCTGAGTAAGAGTCTGTGCTCTACGTAATGCAATCTACCCTTGTGTCGATGTAGCCAGACCTTACCAATAATAATGTCAAAGCCTAACCCTTTGAACTCTATCAGATTATTGGGAAGGTTTCGCCCCGTATATCAATTTGTAGATCGGTGTAGTGTCCCGTGTATGCCACTTTCTCCTTCGATGGTAAGTAACAGAGATATCCGAGAGTGGCTCTGGGGCCAATCCCAACTTCTTCATGAAAGAAGAGGATACGAAAGAGTGGGATGCCCCAATGTCGAATAGGATCAATGCATAGGGGTTAATCACAGGAAATGTACCTGTGGTTTGGGGTTTTTCATATTAGCATTGCTTCCTTAAGTGGAAATTATTAATCTGTTGTGAATCTTACCCGTAATGACGTTGCCAACCTCCTTGGCCTGTCATATTGAGGATATTAAGGATACCTCCCTTCTCGGGTTCATGACCTGAATTAACGAGTTGATATAAGAAATAAGTTAGAACATGCGTTTAAAGGAACTATAAATGTCACTTTTATTAATCCATCAAACAGTACAAGGTTCTTGCACACATAGCTTACAGCTTATAACATTACATCAAAATTCTCTAAAAGTCAAATGCAAACGTCCCAGTCGGATGTGGGTAGCATTAACTAAGGCTGGTGGTGCGGTGTTCAACTTAATCCTCTTGATCCCGTGGTATACTAACCTTGAATCTCCACCGAAAAGCAATACATCTCCTGACTTTAGGACTAGCTTGCGTGCTAAGTCCATCCTCTTCTGGTCACCATATAGAAATTCCACTTCTTCTCCAATGGAGAATGATACTACTGGGATTCCCTTGGAGATGGACTCGGATGTCTCATCTTGGTCTTGGTGCAATCCCATCCGTCATTCTTTCTCGTAGAAGTATACAATGCAGGTGTCGGCTTCAATGTCGGGTATTGGATCTTCTTGCAGCTGTTGTGCGGTTCCACCACCTTCTTCACTAAGGTCTTGAAGCTCTCGAGTATCCTAGGTACTCGCACCCCATCTAGTTTCCTAACCTCTTGATAGGTCCATGTTTACGGATCCCAATCTCTACCTATGCACATCATGTGCAATCTCATCTTCGACCCATTAGCATACCTTGGAATATAAAAACCTCATAACCCTCTACCCAAGTCTCTACACTCATCTATGATGCGAGTTTGTTCATTGAGGGTCAAGAATTCCTTGAGTAGAATCATACCCGGCTGAATGACTTGGCATTTCTCAGATGGATACTCCCGTTCTTCGTCGGTGTATCTGGGTGTTATTGGTCTTGAAGGTATGGGGTAGCATATGTCAAAACTACCTAATATATGAAACGTTTCCTAAGGTGAGTTTTCTACTAAGTCGATTCTAATTCACAGAACATGGTATGAAAGCGTTTAACACTCAAGCATGCTTCTAACAACCACTGCGGTAGGTGACGCAAAAATTTTAAAACGTCCTATTTCAGCGGTTCCTCTTACAACCGCTGCAATAGGGGCACCGCGGTAAGTAGGTCGATTTTTTCAAAAAAAAAATCCCGCTTATTCTTTTAAAATTTCACTATCCCACGTTTTTAAAAGCCTATTGCAGCGGTTGTTAACTAGGAACCGCTGCAGTAGGTAGGTTGATTTTTTAAAAAAAAATCCTGCTTATTTTTTTAAAAAATTTCACTATCCCGCTTTTTTTAAGCCTATTGCAGCGGTTGTTAGCTAGGAACTGCTGCAATAGGTAGGTCGATTTTTTTTAAAAAAAAATCCCGCTTATACTTTTAAAAAATTTCACTATCCCGCTTAATTTTAAGCCTATTGCAGCGGTTGTTAGCTAGGAACCGCTGCAATAGGTAGGTCAATTTTTTCAAAAAAAAAAATTCCCGCTTATTTTTTTCAAAAATTTCACTTTCCCAGTTTTTTTTTAGCCTATTGCAACGGTTGTTACTAGGAACCGCTGCAATAGACTTTTTATTTTAATATAAAAGTTTCTCCTCTATTAACTGACGTTAATTATGTTCTGCGCTCTCCTTCTTCTGGCCGCGGCGAACAAGGAACACTCTGTGCTCTCTTCTTCTCTTCACTCACGGAGGATGGCGAACAAGGTACGCATGCTCTACGCTCTCTTCTTCTTTCACTCATTTATTCTTTTTCTCTTCCCTCATGGTAATATGCTTGAACTTATCTTTACTTCGGTAATTTTGTAACCCTAACTGAGAACAAGATGCTCTGCGCCTCCATTAATAAAATTCTCACGCGGTAATTTTGCAACCCTAACTGGCGAACAAGAACATATATGCTATGTGCCTCTTTCTCTTCTCATATCTACACCTCTTTTACTGTAATTTTGCAAATCTGGTTGGTGGACGAGGAACAAGGGTTGCGCCCCTGTATTCTCATCTCACGGTAATTTTGCAACAGGTTTGGAGAACAAGGAACATGTTGTGCGCCTCACGGTAATTTTGCAACTTGATCTGGTGAAAAAAGGAACATATTTTGCGCCGATTCTGAACTGGTGAATGGCTGAGCGAGGAAGAAGATGAAGTAGAATTTTTTTTTAGAGAATTTTCACCAAATGCCCCTGAGGTTTAGCCGATTTTCACAAAATACCCCTGCTTTTTCAGAATTGATATAATATACCCTCGAAGTTTCATTTTTGATACGAGATGCCCTTCCGTCTATTTTTCCACTTAACGTCTGTTAACATTTACTGTTTCTGTCCATTTTACCCTTACCCTTACTTTCACCACGTTCTAAAAAGTTATCCTTGTCTAAACCCTAAACCGGAAAAAACCCCAAAATCGAACACCATGTTCCTCCCAGCTCGTTCTCTAAATTCCATCGCCAGCAAATACTTTGCTTAATCTTCTCCAGTGTGTTCTTCTCCAAGTGTGTTCCATCTTTGATTGCGTTTTTCTCGCCAGCAAGTTGTGCTCGTGCTTGCTTTGCCACAAACAAAAGCGGATACACCTGTGGTCGTGCTTGTTCTCTCGCCAGCAAATACCCAGGTATTTCTCTGCTCCAACTCAATGCAATTAAGAGAATATTGATGATAATGCATGTTGTTAAGTTAATTTGCCCCACCGTGGTGCAGTTCCGACTCTCCATCTATGTATCTATATCTGTGGTGGTGTTTTCGCTGTGGATTCTTCCTAAAAAAATGGAACCGTATCAGATACTACTAGTAGAAAGTGAGTGTTACCGTTTGTCCAGAATCTGACAAACTTCCCTTCGATTTTTCACCACCCTGTTACTATTCTCCTTGAATTCTGGATATCTCTTAACACACCCCACAGTTTTTTGGTGAAAATTCCCAAAGTTTTGTAAGTTAGTACGGTTGCTTTTCTGGGGATCCCCGTAAAGTAATTTACGTGTGCTCTTGGTAATAGTTCTCATTACAGTTTTTTGATCATTTACTCAATTTCATTATATTCGTACTTGCGGCGAGTGGAGTATCTGTTCAGGCTTCTCATATGGGAATCAAAACCAGTTCATCTGGGCAAAAAGGAAAGGAAGTCTCTGAATATCCAAAGGGGAAAACAAATACTAATAATAAGTCGAAGAAGACTCGAAGACGGCATGGGAAACAGTCGCTTGTACAAACTCTATTCGATAAGTGCAAGGAGTTATTTGCGAATGGCGGTGTTGGATTTGTTCCCACTCCTGATGACGTCGCCCGGTTGTGCTCCGTCTTGGGTATGCCATTGAATTCAATTCTTAATATTATACTTGCGAATGATTAAGTTGTTGTATTATCTATTGCTAATGATTTGCATGATTGAAAAGGGAACTTTTCTGGAGAGCAAGTGATGCAACAAATGCAGTTGCTTTTGAAAGTGCTATGACTTTACAAGGTGCACCACTTGTTTACAATTTGGTCACAACAAGAGGACTTGTAAGGGAGGACTAACTGCTAGGGAACAATGAGAGCAAGTTCGCAGTTCTATTTCTGCTGCTGCACCGCCTAACTCAAGTGCTGAACCGTCTCAGCCTGCTGTTACACAGCCACCCCCTTGGCTGTAAAACGTACAGCTTAATGTGTAAGTTTTTGGAACTATGTGAAGTGATGAAGCTGAAAAGCTATATACACATATGCCGACAGGGAGCAACATTATGATGTGATCAAGCTGAAAAGTAACAACTTCATTATACTTCAGATTGTTGTTACATTTCCAGCATTTGTATTACATTTTCATCAGCTCATGCTGCACTGCTTCTAAGCTCTGCTGGTTGGGAATATAATGTTGTTGTGAGGAAGACATTGTCTTATTATGAAACTTACAGTGTCAAAATGTAGTGTTTTTATGATTTTATAGGCCAAAACTAGCCGTTTTATGTTGCAGGGGTATCTGGTAAAAATACCTGTTACAGGGGTATCTCATGAAAAATCAGATTAAGGGTAAAATTGGAAGAGATTGTAAAAGTTAACGGACGTTTATTGAGTAAATAGACGGAAGGGTATCTCGTATTAAAAATCAAATCTCAAGGGTATCTCATAGTAATTTTGAAAAGGTAGGGGTATTTGGTGAAATTCGGTCAAACCTCAGGGGCATTTGGTGAAAATTCCCTTTTTTAAAAAAAAAATACCTATGGCAGCGGTTCCTAGCTAACAACCGCTGCAATAGGCTTGTTTTTTTTTTCAGGAGCCCACCTATGGCAGTGGTTGTTAGCTAGGAACAGCTGTCATAGGCTTGTTTTTTTCCCAGAAGCCCACCTATGGCAGCGGTTGTTAGCTAGGAACCGCTGCCATAGGTAACCTACTCCAGTGGTTCAAAAACCGCTGAGATAGGTTGAGACCCTATCGCAGCGCACCTCATCACAGCGGTTCTAGAACCGCTGCGATAGACCCAAAACAACCGCTGCAATAGGTCTATTTTGCACTAGTGTTTAGAATTACCTGGAGCGCACTGAGCACTAACCTCAGCGTCTGAGGTTCCCGCAGAATTCAGGGTCGACTGACTCTGAGCTACACCCTTCCCCTTCTGGAATCTACCATCAAGCTGAGTCCGGCCAAGATGAGTAGGCTGTGGCACTCCGGATCCTCCAGCTGAGGTCCTCAGTGGAGGTCGGGAAGGCTGGTAATTCCTGTTGCTCGGGTTCACGTAGCACTCAAAATCTCTGTGTCCTTCCTTCTTACAGTAGCGACACTCCACCTTCCGCCCGCTACAGTCAACGTCGGGTGGTCCTTCCCACAGCGCTTGCAGTGATAATGGGGTTGGGGTCGGCCGGTACCTAATCATAACACACCATTAATTAGCAGACAATGGTATAGGATTAAGGATTCACAATTAGAGATAAGAGGTGGGTATGCTTACCCTTAGGAGGCGCCGATCTCAAGGGCTGTGCATCAATAGTTGGGGCTGGCAATCGAGGGACAGGCTCCTTGGCCTTCTGACCCTAATGACTTGGCTGTCCTTTCTTCTTAGCGAAGAACTTCCTATTACAGGTTTTGGGTCAGCACTCTTTACAAACATTTATACACAACTTTATAATTTAATAGGATGTTTTTCTTACTTCTCCTTCTTCTTGCCCCCGCCTTGAGACGCTCCTCCAACCTCTGACTCACTCTCAGCATACTTCCTCTTCTTCTTACCAAGGGTCTCATCTCGAGTCTGGAGTACTAACTCCGTCCTCAAGGCAGCATCGTAACAGTCCTAAAATTTCACAGTTAGATCTTCAAGTAAATGGGTAATCCACTTAGGTGGTAATTAAGGTCTCTTATACCTTGAGGGTGGTGTAGAGGTTGGCACTCATGACCCTCTGAATATGAAAGAGAAGTCCTTCCCGGAACATCTCAATCTTAACTCGGTCGGAGTAGTCTACTCCTGGGATGAAATTCAGCAAGCCAATGAACTTGGTGTAGTACTCATCAACAGTCATGCTCCCCTGAGTCAAAGACTCGAACTCCCAACGCTTCTTCTCCATCAAGTGTGCAGGGTAGTACTTCGATCTCTGCAATGCCACGAAGGCAACCCATGTGAAGTCGGACGTGGCCAGGTGGTGGTCCTTGACCATCCGCCACCATATGCTAGCTGTTTCCTTCATATGGGAGGCAGCGATGCTGATCTGCTCCTTAGCTGGTACGTGCAAGGCCTCAAACGCCTTCTCATGCTCGGTGATGAAGCTCTCCAAAGCGGCGGGGTTCAGCTCTCCTGAATACGTCGGTACATGCGTGTCGGCTACCACTTTCAGCCAATTCTTCTCTCTGGGCTGCGGCAGGTGGGTCCCTGCAGGCGCTCCGCCAGTCATTTGTGTGCCCATCTGTGCAAGGAATGCGGCAAAGGCATCTGCCATGCCTAGAACCTCAGGAGCTCCACGGCCTCTACCTCTATTCGACATCTATATTTCAGAGGTCGTATTAATTTTCTCGGTATTTACTGTATTGTAAGAAACGTTCAAGTACACTATATTACTTATAAGGAATGATCTCTGGCATTAATCGTATAATTTCATGACCTTTTTAGGTCTCAGTCCTCATAGACGTTTTCCCGTGTTCCTAAAAGTATATTCTATGCTCACTGTCTTTTAAATCCCGCCACTGATACCACTTTTGTAACACCCCTCGTAATTACGCCCCTAATCCCATATTAACTAACGCATTCGTAGCAGAAATTAAAATGTCACAGGGATAAAGTAAAGTAAAACGTTTAACGGGTGTTACTCGCCATTGCTCGCCCATGCGAATAATGAAGTGACTATCCTACAATTAATAACATATTACAATACAAAATAACCACTATGATGAGAGGAGCATAATTTAATCCAACGATACAACACTTAATCCCAAAAATGACTAGTGAGCAATCTACCTATCTATGCCAAGTGCTCAAAAGTGGAATATCGAATCCTAAGGTACAGTTGATAGGTATATCGCTAACTAATCCAAAAACCGTCCCGCATTCACGTGTCTAGTCCGTCAGCTACACATGTAATGATAGGCCATAAAGGCTCAGCCTACTGCTGAGCATGCTATAATGTAGTCCTAGACCTGTTTAGGTCACTTAGGTTGATTAGCCATCTTTCTTAAGCATATGGATTCGTTACATGTTGTTCCGGTTACATGATATAAATAACTGTAAGGGCATAATTTAAACACACAACAAGCACATAATCATTCACACAACAAGATATACAGTTACGACAATATAGTTGGGTAATCAATTTCGGGTCAATAATAAAGATACGAGTCAGCTGAGTTAAATTAGTCTCATCCATTCAGTTCCATCGTATGAAGCCCCGCTTCCATCACAATCATACATAATCATACGGGTGTCACGTTAAGGACAATTTCCTGTTTAGCCTCACACATTTATAATTTGGACAATAGTCCTATGCCATCTACCAGTGAGTAGATGGACTTACTTGTCTATAGTGGTAGACGTCCATATGGCCAAAGCCAAGGTTCCAACAGCAGCACACTTTGAATAACGATCGTATCCGGCTCATTAGGTTTAACAAGAGTAGCCCTAAACGGGTGATAAACTCTAGTGATCACTATGTGTAACCTGCTGGAACGAATACAGCCCATGATTTACTAAACAATGTATCATTAATTATTGCACTCTTATATGTTAGTGTATTTTAATTAGTCTCCTGGAGATTCAATCTCGTTATTGGAGACAACACCTTCATTACAGGCCCATCGGGCCATCTATATCTAGAAGTCTGCTAGGTGATGTTTACAGGTTGGGCATCGCTCTAGAGACGGTTAATACCGGGTCTCTAACTAATTTCCTCACTTAGTGTATTAGGAGAAGTTTACTCTCGTAAGTTTATACTAGGAGTCTCTCCTAATGGTCCACATATAAGTTAGGTGATGATTGTTATCACGAGTCCGAACGACGTACACGCACAATTAATAATCGCTTTGACGGTCGGAACAAATCCACATACAACACATGCATAATATCATTACTCTTGTCATGCAATCACACATTATGTCCTTTTTCCTTTTGAAATCCTTAGAGCTTTCGGATCACACATTCACATACTGTACACCGACGAGTAATGCTAGCGTGATGAGTGCACGCCTATCCTCTTCGTTCCCGGAGCTCGAATCCCGCAACCCGATCTACTGAGATATGCAACTACTATTAGTATCCATGTTTTCGGATCTACCTAATTAACCATAGTAATTCTTGACTCGTAACCCATGGTTAACCCCTTAATCGGTTGGTTGTTTAACTCGGGTTTTCATAAATCTTCGGGATTTATATTTTAGTCGTACGGTTTAACTCATTAGTATGTACTTATAATGTTCGTTGTCGTATTAATACTTATTACATAATGGTAGGTATTTACAATCTCCGTTATTTATCTAAGTGCATTCTCGATGCATGCATCCTTATGCACGTAATATTTATACGTATTCGTATCTACGTATATTTAATCCCCCGGACTTAAAAATGGTGATTAAATTATCCTAATGTGATAATTACAGGCCTAATGGTGCCTAGAGAGTATTGGTAAAAAGAATAAAACCAAAAGAAAAGAGAAAACGCTTGAAAAGTGAAAAACGCTAAAACGCGCGTTAAATAGGGTCCAAGATGGATTCCTAAGGCTTAATTATGCCTAATTAGTATATGGGAATGATTCCCGAAGAAAACGGATCCAAATAATGGATTAAAACACTAACGGAGTTTTAAAGCACGTTTTCTGAGAAAACCCGAAAATGTGACTTTAAGTGGTCAAATAGACCCGTAAAAATTATAGTTGACTATATAACTATAATTAAGTATTAATGGAAGCTTAACAACCATTAAAATTAAAGAAACGAGAAAAATCCGAAAAACGGGCCCGGTTAGTGAATAGTGCCGAACCGGGTGAATTAATAAGCGTTTTCTGTAAAAGACGAAAAACGCCCCAGCTTAAATAGCTAATGGGGGCCGGTTTTATTAGTGAGTCAGCACTCCCCTCTCTCAATTTGTAAACTAGCTAATTAGCAAAAAGTAAACAAAAAGCAAAAAGTGAAAAAGGTGAACAAATACCTCCTTTTTCCCTCTCTCCTCTCATTTCTTTTTCCCCTCACGTACTGCCTCCCTCCTTTCTTCTCCCTAGCCGAGTCCTTCCTCCTCTCTCTGTTGCTGGAGCGATTTTCAAGCTCCTTCCATGGCAGCCCACTCTTCTCCTCATGCCTAAGTCACACCAAAGCTCTAAATCAAAAACTAACTACATATTTGAACTCCTCTCATCAAGCCCTATCATCCTCTCTTTTCAAAATTAGAAAAGGATGAAGTTCATTCTCATGGGTCTTGGCCATTTGAAGAGAAAACCACACCATTTTGAAGCTTGAAGCCTCCTCTCTCTATTAAGGTAAAAATATCCATGGAAAACTCATGTTTTCTCTATTTTCCACCTTGGCCGATTTTGGCTCTTTTAATGACTAGCTTTTCCTCTTTGTTTGAGCTATTCTCAAAGCCTTAAATGGTGGTGGAAATTCCCTTAAGATTCAAGGGTTGAAAACCATTCAAGAAATTTCCAAAGGTAAACCCTAACTTGGTGCTTTAAGCATCTTTTTGAATTTTAAATTAATTATTAAGCCTAAGAGTATTGCTTAATGCTTAATTTCCAATTTGAATATTGGTTTAAAGATGGGCAAGTGATTTGCCTTGGCTGAATTTGGAGTGAAGAGAAGTGGAGAAGTAGAGAAGAGAATTGCAAAGAAAAGGCTTGTGAATATAAGGTAAATAATCTACCTTGGAGCCTAACTAAATGTTTTTAGAAACTGGGATGGGTTAATAAAATAAATGAACCCCAATTGAGTTGTGGTAATAATGTGCTTGAATGGTAATAATGCAAGTGAGAAAACATTTATGAAATATAGTGTTTGATTTAAGAGCTATGCATTTTATGAATTATGCATTGTGTTGTATTTGGAGGATTGATGAGTATTGATGAGTTGATGTGTGCTGGTAGAACCCTTGTGGTTTTGTTAGTTTTAGGATTGAACTAAGTGTTGATATGAGCTTTGGGCAATGTTTGAAAAGTAGCCGGGTTATGGCGAAATTTCGGTGGAAACAGAAGGATTTTAGGTAATACTATAAGTGGAGAATGACCTAGGTTGAGCTAGGTGTTGTTAGTGCTTGAATTGGGTAAATGATCACCCTAAAATATGAGTGGAAGATTGTGGAGGGGAATATGCTAAATCTATAGCATAAATGAGGAGGAAAGTCATTAATTTTGCTAGTAATGAACTATGGTGTTTAACTTGTGAGACAAGAGTTGGACTTGGGCTTTAGAGAATGCATTTGACTAGGAATGATTTGGAGTGGTCATTAAGTAATGTGGTAAGGTTGGTGAAAGGTTATGAAACATCAAAAGAGGTTTTAAATGCACTGCTGTGCATAAGTATAACAGAGAATGAAAGAATTTATGAATTTGAGCAAGAATTTGAGTAGGGATTAAACCTATGTTTTGAAGAGGTTTAGAGCATGTTTTAAGATGATTAAACATGTAGGAAACATGTGGAATGATTAGGAAATGATTAGGGGTGAATTAGGGGTTGAAAACTGGTCAAAAACTGTAAATTTTGACAGTTCCAGGGTTGGTACGGGTTTACAAACCGGTACACAAACCCGGACCACCCCAAAAACGCACCAGAGTCTCAAAACAGAGGTTGGTCCGGGTTTGTATCCCGGTACACAAACCCGGACCATAGCAAAACAAGGCAGATTACGTTTTCCAGTTTTGGTCCGGGTTTGTAACCCCGGACACAAACCCGGACCACCCCAAAAATTCATCAGAATGTGTTTTTAAGTGTCCTAATGATGGGGAAGTGAATGGTAATGATTTTAGATGATGTTTAGGCCTTGTTTGGTGACATGTAAAGGCCCTAAGAAGTGTAAGAAAGTGTTAGAAGTGATTGAGAAGTGAGAACTCAAATTAACAAGAGTAAAACCGAGATAACGGAATAACGAGGTAAGTACGGAAGTAGCATTTAATTATGTACCATATGAGCTTAGTATTAATAATAATGTTTGGAACATTATTAGAGGATCGTGTGTGAACCGAGCATGGTGAGATGACACGGTAAAAGTAAAAACCCCGGTGAAAGGTATGATTTTCTCATGCCCCGTATGCTAACCGAGTTACTCTGATTTGTGTGTTTGTGTGTCGGCTTAATCAAGACTAAAGCATGAAAATAATCCATTGGTTGATTATGTATGTTTTGTTGTATGTTGTATGAGCTAACATACTTGTATGCCGGTGTGGTCTAACGTAGTGTATAGACCGACTCATAGTGAGTAGCGGTTGACTAGAAACTCGTAGATCGAGTAGTCTCATAAATAATGGAAACATGAAAACACACAAACTATCGATTAAAGTATAACGATAATGCAAACAAATGAACTCACTAGAATGTGAGGAGATGAACGGGTTGAGTAAACACCCGATAACGGTTAGGAAACCAATGTGAAACAAACCACGAAACTACAAGAGTGGAAGGATAAGTGAACCTCCATTGAGAGGATTGAAGATTGTTCAAAGATGTGAACTAGTCAAATAAGTAAAAGAGACCTAAGGGATCAATAATTCCCTTGAGACATGGTCAGCCTCCTATATGAGGTCTTTACCCGGTATAAGAGAATAACCGAAAATATAAGTATATGAAATGCAAGGGTAACCCTTGAACCTAAGATTACCCGAATTTAAGTAAAGTTCCCAAATCATTAGGAACATCGAGAGAGATGCTCCTAGGTTAATATACATAATTATATTATAACTCCGAGAGAGGAGTGTATGGGAATGTGAGAAGTCCGAGAGTAGTCGGACCTATGTGAAAGTAGTAGGAACTAAGAGAGAGTTCCGGGAGCTAGTCGAACTATGCTCGAGAGCCATGTGTTTTGGCTTAAGTATGTATTAAGAGAAACAAGCGAGAAGAGCGTAGGAGACCTGTGGTGTCTCGAGAACTACGTGAGCTTGAGTATTAGTAACCCAAGAGTGTGGGTGAGATAGAGAGTAAGTAACTCAAGAGTGCGGGTGAGATAAGTATAAGTAACCCAAGAGAGTGGGTGAGTATAAGAATGAGTAACCCAAGAGAATGGGTGAGAATAAGAATAAATAACCCGAGCGAATGGGGGAGTTATTGAATAAGTAACCAAGGCATAGAGAGGTAGAAACCCTCAAGGCATAAGAGCAATTAATACAACTAACAACCTTGTAATGTTAGTTAAGGATTGAATTCCATGGTTGAATGTGAATCCTTGTGTAGTGTACATATGTAATGTATTGCTATGTTGCATGTTGATTGAATTAAAATGAATCTCATGCTCTCGACAAAAGTAGTCAGCGTACCCCGGTTAGCACTCGGGGTATGCGAATTTCATATGCAGCGTTAAGCTGAGCCCCTAGGGGCATCGTTTTTATTTATCAGGTACACTGAAGACGATACCGTTCGAGAGTAGGACGGGGTCGGTGGTTAGCATGGGTAGTTAGATTTAATTACTTATGTATCGAAAGAGGTGTAAGACCGAATATGTTATCGGCATCCATATATTGTAGACTCGGTATAGAAAAGAACGGAAATGAGATTTGTATATGTGACTCGGTTAGAGATGAATGAGTAATGTATTTGTATTGAGCACTCGGTTATTCCGGTCCATCAGACCGATGCTGTAGTTGAGTTAGGCCTGGTTAGCCACGTGGGTGGCTAACGGCATTGTATCACCCTTCGTTGTAATAGAGTTCCGCTGCGTGATAAGGGCAATTTGTGACAGGTTAAGAGGTAATGACGAGTTTAACGGTTTGGGGTGTTACAGTATATTATAGTTCGAGTCACATTTATATCATATACTTTTAGTTATACTTCTACTTGGTACATATTATATACTAACTATATATATATATATGTCTTACAAAATCATATAATATTTCCCACCTTATATTATATGAATCATATGGTCTCTTTGGTAAGTTACTTCATCATTTCATGTGAAGTACATATTTATTTATTTGTGTCATTTATTCACAAATTTTCCATTAAAACTTTATTTCTATATTATATAATACACTTTATACATTATCATGCCCCTTATAATATAAGGTTTCTACTATATGATATACACTCCATATTTTCCAATTCAGACTCATCATTTTACGTAATTGTTTATAAGGTATATTTATACCATGTTAATCCCTTAATGATATATTCTCTTACACTTTAATATAGTGTCACATTATAACATTTTAACTTTATAATATATTATGTCCACTAATTCCGAACTGACCATTATAGTTTCCGAATTTATATATCTTTCCCCTCTTAGTTTTGATTAATTACACTTTCAACCCAAATATTATATTTGTTACATTTAATACCTTATTTAATTTATAATCTAAGGTTTTCAGCATTGTAATATACACACACACACACACACACCATATATATACATATATATATATATATATATGTATTTTTGGATAGATACTTGTCCAGATTTATACAATTTCCCTCAATTTTCTCTTTATTACATATTACCCCTCTTTATTTTATAAATTTACAATTTAATACCAAAACTTTATACTACACATATTAATTATTTAAATAACAATCTTAACCCAGATTTCTTCCAAATTGCGCACAACCCCTCAACATAATTTAATTCTCAAATGTCCAGCATATTTTCAGTATTTACAATCTAACCCCTCATAACTTTTATAATTATTATATTTTAATACTTAAACTATATATTATAACCCTTAATTAATTAAATGACTAAAATTAGCCCAAAATTTATCCAAATTACAAATAGACCCCTAGTGGTCAAATAAATTCCATTCCAGCCACAGAATTTTCAGAAATCACCAAAACACCACTTATAGTTTTATATATTTCAATTTAACTTAATACTTCATTAAATTACCAAATAAATTAATTTATTTTTCTAATTGGGTCAAATATCCTATGTGGTCAGTGTTGACCATTCCAAACATCCCTTTTGACCAGTATTTATCATAATTACGAAAATGCTCCTTTCATTTCTGTAGTTTTACATTTAACATTTTAATTTCATAAAATTGTATTTTATACTTTCTAAAATCTTTAGAGATATCCTTCTCGGTTTTAATTAGGTGTAACACCACATTTTTACTAAATTTTATTTTGACCCCATAAATGATCTTTTATTTATTTATATATATAAAACTTATTTAAATTATATTGTAACATTATATTTAATTTAAGTAGCACCTAAACTCACTAATGGGGGTTGCTATTCGTAGTACAAAATTACTAATCACCGCAGTACAAAATTTTTTAAAATCATATTGACGGTGTAAACATGTAATGATATGTCGCTGTGTTTTTTTTTCAAAAAATGATATCTGAAAGTAAATTTAGCCAAGTAGTTTGTAGTTGATTAGTAGCGAATTTTACTAGTTACTTTTTTTTGTAATCAAGGTAGGAATATTTTTTTAAAAAAAAAGTGTTGGATTACATTTTTATGTGTTTATACTATTAATATGACTAAAAATTAATTTGTACTGCGAATAGCATAAAACTTTACTATTTGCAGTATAATTTTTTTTTTCAACCAAACTTAGTTGAATAAGTTGGAATGTTGTGGGGAGACACTTTTTTCTGAAACAAAAGAGAATTGAATGACCAAATTTCAGTCAAGATGATTAAAACAACTAAGTTAAAGAAAAACTAAGTCACGACAACTAGTTTAAAGAAAAACTAAGTTACAACAACTAAGTTAAAGAAAAACTAAGTTACAGCAACTAAGTTAAAGAAAAACTAAAATACAGCAACTAAGTTAAAGAAAAACTAAGTTACAACGTTGTTCCAACTATCTAACCTAGATTGTATTTGATGAATCCAAGGTCCAACAGTGTTTGGATCTCTATAAAAGAACCATTGCGGATAGACAGGGGGAGTGGGGAGTCATCACCCATACAAAACCTTACGAAATGACCCTGGGGGCAAACTCCTATATGGATCTCTCCTCTTAGTCTATCATGATCGGTATAATTATTGGTTAGAAGGTATGTGACACTTGCCATACCCCCAGACAGTAGAGTAGAAAACTACTATCGAAGTTTACTTTGTCACGATCGCCATCCCCATTTCTGTGGTCATCCATTTCTCTTGAGGTGCTGGCCCATCCCTATTCCAATGAATCGCTTTTAACATGTCGTTGTACGGTGCTTCGTTAAACATGCTCCTGTATACATGCTTCGCTGGTTTTGTATTCTTCATGTGATGGTATAATCCTCTACGGACATCTTTCCACCTCTCTTCGTTTGAATACAGGTAATCAACAATCACCCTGAAACCACATTTACCATCTCCACGAACATCAATATACCCAGTGATATATTGATATAGGTTGGGTGGGAAATACTAGTATGTGGGAAGCTGTTTAGGGGCATGAATCGATTCGGATCTGATGATCCTCTATTAAGTGATCTTCTATATGATGGTGCTCCTTCGGACTGGCTCGCCCTTGGTCGGTTACGCTCCCAAGATGAAGGTTCCTGTCGGTTTGGTCTTGAGGTCCCGGTAGGTCTACCAATCCCAAACTGTTCTAATGGTTCTCCTAATTGGTACACCATATCTAGATGAAGGAAGTTTTGAATTTGACTGTAACATTTGGCCATTAGAGTCGGATCGTCTAACTGTGCTACCTCATAAGCAATATCACACCATCTGTTTTGTTCTGCCACCTTGTAGGATATCCCTCTTTAAGCACAATATACCACTATCCAGCATGTAGTTTAATTTACATGTACATGGTAATCCATGAGAGGTTACCTTGTCACATCCACAGATTGAGCTATCCATTTGAATATAATCTGCCCTACCAAGCTCCTTTACTAGCTCATCCAAGCAAAGGATACTAACCTTCCCGATCAGGTCAGCAATTGGAACCCTCATGTGCTCTCTTCTGTGTTTTGTTCTGGCTGACTCGAAATCCTTTTGTTAGCTCTCTGATGCTAGTATTCACATGATCGTTAATCTTTGGAAAGATTACATCCAAAGTGTGTCTAGCACTCCTTAATCTCGTCTTTAGAGCAGAGTGTGCGCTCTCCACCCTGTCAAATGTTTAAGTAAGTTTTATAGATCTATAACAATGACTGTGTTATCTTAAAAATTACAAGACTAACAATCGTATCTATTTGTCGTTGTGTTGCCGAAGTGCAACACATTCTTGACCCAAGCCTCCACAAATTTTTCCTTGTGTTTCTCCCAGACTGATGCAACATATGTAATGAAACGTGGATAGCTTTGGTATGTATTCTTGAAATTTTAGAGGCTCTCGTTGTAGTCCTGCTCTGTGCTCGAGTAGACAACCGAAGTCCACATTCGGACTGCAGCCGCCGCCCTTCCTCTATCACCCATATAAGTCTCGGCTTCCCCTTAATGTTCCTACTTATGTGCCACCGACATAGAAGATGATGAGATTCAGGAAATACCTGTTGTAAGGCATTCGTCAGGGCCAGACATCTGTTGGTGATAAATGTTGAGGTTGTAGTCCAACCGAGGAGTTCCCTTAATTGTTGAAGTGCCCACACATACATGTCCGTTGATTCTGATACAAGAAAGGCGAAGACAATACTGAAGCTCTTGCCTATACTCGTCACTCCGATGAACTGAACCAAAGGCATTTTTGCGATGTTCGTTTTATAGGTAGCATCAATGCCTATGACGTACGGGAAAGCTTACAGCAGTAATCTAGAGGTAGGGTGTGCAAAGAAGATGGACCCAAGTCGTGTTCGATCCCCTAAATTGTGAAAGTATGTAAAATCATGTTATCTATCAAATTAATATGAAAGCTAAAGGATTACAGTTATTTGAGACATCCTAAGTTGACTTACTTGGTTCTGTAGTGTAATCGTAGTAGTTGTTTTTTGTCTCGCTCACCCAGCAAAGTCTGCACCATAGAACTACCATTTCTCTTTTCAAGTTTTGTTTTTTGTATCCTGTTGTATTTGTCTTTCTTGGTTGCTGACGTGTCGGGGTTGATTGTGTTGAGCTCTGAATAAATTGCAGAAGGTGGCACACCGACTCAGCTGCTCTGATCGATCATAATCTCCTCCTCCTCCTCGGTTAGGCGTTTTCCCACAAATGACCCTCTGCCCACTCAGCGAGATCATGGTTATGCCATCTGTTACCCACATTCAAGAAACACCCGTAGCTTGTGTAATACCCCTTAATTCTAAAAGGACAAGCACATTTCTTTGAACCAGATGATCTGCGTCGGGTGATGACACCAGGTCGTGGTGTCCTTCGTGATTTCCAATACCTCTCGTATGTTATGTGGAAATCTTGGCCCGCCCAAGAACTTTGAATTATGGTGTATATATGGTTGGGATGGCCAACACTATCTACCCAAGCTTTCGCTTCTTCTTTACTCCTAAATGGCTGATCTGTTTGAAATAAGTAACTTGTATCCACCACCAGAGGTCGATTATACATCTGTTGCATGTAGTCATCCATCTCTACATTATGATCTTGAACGCCTTCATCAAATTCATCCCAACCTTCATCAGTAGTTGAGTCACTTTCCTACAATAAGGGTCGAGAGAATGTTAGACGAATGTTGAAATATGAAATATTAGTGTGAATATGATTTACAAAGATAATAAACTAAATACTTACTGGGCTTGATACTAGAACAAAATCATGATCAGAATCTGAAGATTGACTCATGTCTAGCTACTTGAACAGTTTTACAAATTTTTTTGGAAGAGAGTTAGGAGATAGAGAGCTTTGAGAATATGGAGAGTGAGTGTGTGAAGATGAAATGGAGGAGGCATCCCTTATATAGAGGTTGGTCATGAACTAGCCACAAGGTTACAAGTTCAAAAATGGTAACCTGGTATGTGAATAGTGACCTGGTACGTGAATAGTGACCTGGTACGTGTACCTCTTCCTGGCAAAAGTAATTACCAGCGATAACTTTTAGTTCACTTGGTACCGGATGTAGTAACCTGGTACGTGAACAGTGACCTGGTACGTGTACCTCTTCCTGGCAAAAGTAATTACCAACAGTAACTTTTAATTCACTTTGTACCGGATGCAGTAACCTGGTATGTGAACAGTGACCTGGTACGTGTACCTCTTCCTGGCAAAAGTAATTACCAACGGTAACTTTTAATTCACTTTGTACCGGATGCAGTCCCACGGTACGTGAACAGTGACCTGGTGCGTATACCTCTTCCTGGCAAAAGTAATTACCAACGGTAACTTTTAATTCACTTTGTACCGGATGCAGTAACCTGGTACATGAACAGTGACCTGGTACGTGTACCTTTTCCTGGCAAAATTAATTACCAACGGTAACTTTTAATTCACTTTGTACTGGATGCAGTAACCTGGTACGTGAATAGTGACCTGGTACGTGTACCTCTTCCTGGCAAAAATAATTACCAACGGTAACTTTTAATTCACTTTGTACCGGATGCAGTAACCTGGTACGTGAACAGTGACCTGGTACGTGTACCTCTTCCTAGCAAAAGTAATTACCAACGGTAACTTTTAAGCTCAGAACAGGGGTCTCTTGAATCTTGATAGTCTCTCCATCCACTAATGTAATAACCTTAGAAGGTGGTATTTTGTACTCACAACTCAGATCCAATAGCTTTGTGATGTTCTCTTCGTTATGATCATCATCCAAAATGACCATACTTGGAGCAGAAAGATGTAGCAAGAACTATTTCTTCTCATCAGCAAATAGCATACCAACATTAATCATACCTTTTGTCCCACCACTCTTTAACTGCCCCCCTACAGCTGGGATTCTAACTATCTTTACTTCAGTTGATGCAAACGACCACATCCTGATCAATAGATCTTTTGCCACAACACTCAACGGACCACCAATGCACCTAGCAAATGCCTCACTGATCATCTCTATAGATTCGATAAATGAAAAAGTCCCCTCCGTTGCATTAGCCAATCCATGCAGAAGATCTTGTGTTGTCAGGTCGTGCCTTAAGCAAGCACCCAAAAAAATTATAATTAGTATCTAACTTTTGTACCAGACACAAATGTCGCCTGCTCCATGTCACCGTTTTAACCTTACTTTTCTCAGTAGCCGTTGAACTAGCCGTTAGACATGTTAGTGACCGTTACTCACATATTATAAAAGAGGGTATTAGTGTCCCAACATACTCATTCCTTACCTTGTGCTCTCAGAATCTGTCAAATTACATCTTGGGTGAACTCTTCATACCTTACGTCCCATTTTGCTCTCAAAATCAAATGGAGTTTCCTTTCTGTTTGCACGTTAATTATGTAGCTACGTTTGGTCGTCATGGAGCACAATTTGATAGAAGAATGGGGCACAGACGCGTAGAAGTTACTATGCTATATCCTAGTAATCTCCGTGATCTACAACGACGAGTAATTCGAGCACTTCAGTCCCTTCTCGGCAGAATAAACATAACAACAATGGTGTATTTGGGGCTGGAGGGCAACTATGAGTGGACTTTTATTCATGTACGAAATGATACATTAGTTCGCCGGATGATGGAGAATTATATGGAATATAATGATTTCATCGCTCATATTCCATTACTTGTTATTTATGATCCTATTGAGCCCGATGATGATGATTTTGAACACCAAGAACCAATTTATGAGATGGGAACGTAATGTAATAGCACAGGGAATAGAGAGACAAAGGTCAGGAAATAATTAGGTTATTGGTTATTGCGTAATTGATCTTGTTAGTTCTCGTGCTAGTAACCTTAGGTTTGTAATGAAATGATTCCATATGTTAGTAACCTTTGGACGTGGAATAAACGTGTTGTTATACTTTTCTGGATTTATAATCTTAGGTAGATGTTTGGACGTGGAATGAATGTGTTGTTATACTTTTCAGGATTTATAATCTTTGGTACATGTTTGGACGTGGAATAAACGTGTTGTTATACTTTTCTGGATTTATAATCTTTGGTAGATGTTAGATAGTTATTCACTTTCAATTCTGTGATTCATAGGATTTGAATTCTGGGATTTTTGTTAGGAATTTCTACATTTTGATATATTTCATTTCTCGTGACATATACATTAGGTTTGTTCCGCTTGGTATATGTTACCGATTCTTATGAGTGTGTTGATGCATGTGAAGTATCCTCCCGAAAGTAGACTACATTAACCAGGTTCAATAACGACAATACAAGATTCCTTTTCCTACTCGATACACGTGCTTGCTCTCCAATCATCAAGCTACAATCTTGTTGATTTAAAAGCTCTACAGAAGATTAAAATAGATACTAAGAAAGAAAAATGAATGTTTTCAGTTTATATACCCGATGCGGGTTTACAATGAAGAGCAATAGAAACGATGCATTTCTAGAAAATTTTTGGCATAGTCTCCCCTTTTTTTCTTCTCTCCACCGGTTCTAAGAACCTCCACAAAATCAACCAAAATATCATCAACAAGGTCACCAGCAATTTCAACAATAATTCCACCATCACCAAGTCCACTAGAAAAAAACTACATCCACACAAATTGTACCAGAGTCTATTACACCAAGTAAAAATTAAAGACAACAAATAGTTCCAAGATGTTACTAAAGTTTATTACATCTAAATCCAAGATGAGAACCACTAGGGTGCACCATGCTAGCGCTGGTAACTATCCCATATGTATAAAGAGCTGAACACATCCTCAAGACCATGAGTTGTAGCCCTTTGTTCATCTTCTGGCATCCCCTGATGATAGTATGACCAGTCCCATGCACGGTTCTCTGATAGTATGAACGTGCAAGCTCACTTGCCTCAGACAGTAGCTGCAACACACTTGGTCAGGTAAGTACACATAAAAATAAAAGTGATATGTCATGAAGTACTATAAAAATATGACTTACTAGACAGGGATCTGGACGATGAACCAATGTAGTCTCATAACTCTCAGGGTTTAGGATCTTCGGGTGTGTGTGCTTGGTGTACCAATCTAGGTAGAGTGGGTCGCAAGCATGCAACCGCGCATTTGTGCACTCATACCCTGGAACCAGCACTTTAGGTGTGTTATCCCACACACTATACATGGGGGGTATGCATAGGTGTATGGTTGGTTTTTTCCTCTTTTTTCAGACCTTGGGTTGGGTCTAATAGGAGGTTCAGGGATACCCTGAATGTACCCAAACTAGCGTAGACAAAGCCCTAGCATGTACGGCTCATTCAACCCCATAATCTGTATGGTACCTCTGTACCATGTACGCCCTCCATGAACATTAACATTATCCCGACCGTAGGGAAACCAATCAATCTACAATGTTATAATAGTAAAATGTAACCAACAACGAAAGACAAAAATAATAATGGTTCAATGTGTTAGCAACTACAAACATTAACATTTAGAGCAGTCAAAGCATCTAGATGCTCGCGATAGCCTTGCAGTGAACGATGATCATGAACTTGAGAGTTAGATCTCACCCATCTTAGAGCCCAAGGTCTGTCATCATTAGCACGCCAGTCTGGGCTAATTGCTGGTCTTAATGTAGGGAAGTACGCATAAATCCAGTACTGTGCATATAAAAACACTAGAATGATCAAGCAGCACCAATTATTAATACTCAGTGAGTTATCATATACTAGATGCACATTAGGACACATACCTCAAGTAATGTCATAGAACCACCTATCCCTGGAGCCGGCACGAGAGGCTATCCCTAGCTGGCGATATAACCATGCAAGAGTACCAGCTCCCCATGCATATTTATGAAGCTTCGTAGCTTTCTTCATAGGAGCTACTAACCAAAACAGCTGTGGACTCAAACGACCATTTTATTTTCCAGCTAATATGATTGTACCGATCAGATGATACAACCAACCACATGCCTGCTTCATTGGCTCTTCATGTTCATCCCTACAGTGTTGCAACAAGCTCGCAATCGATACAACACTGATATTCCATAGTGTCTCTGTCATAGTCTGAACATCTCCCCCAAAATTAAGACAATCATCCATTACCTCCTTCAACTCAGGGGTGGATGACTCCCCTATAAATGGACGACCAACGATGGGGATTTGCAGTATCATCCACACATCATGCAGGGTAATCATCATCTCACCGAACGACATATGGAATGAGTTTGTATCAGGCTGCCACCTCTCCACAAAAACACTGATGAGGGACATATTATTGTATGGCATCGTAATATCCTGTAGGTGCTATATACCAGAATACTTAAGCATGTTCCTTGCTCTTTTACAGGAAACTTAATCTTTTGGCCAGCTAGTAAGCATCACCTTACGGGATTTGAAACTCAAAACCCCACGATCCTAGATAATGACCAATATTAACACTCACAAAACGTAGTATGATTTAAATGATCAAATACAGGAGAAGATAAAGAACATACCTTAGTCGAGGACCATAAGTCAAGCGCTACATGACCCCCGAAGCTAGTGATAACACTATTGAGTAGTGGACCGCCAGGAACTGGCACCTCTGTCAACTTCCAAGAGGTAGGAATGACTGGAACCATCGCTAGCGCTGCTTCCTCGTCAGTGTCATCCTCCTGATCCATGACATCATCATCTTTATCATCCTCCTCCCTATCCACGTCGGGTGAGTCCTCATCATTAGCATCACCACCATCGTCATCAACATGTGGCGAACACTCGGTCATCACATGGTCCTCATCAGCACGGGCGGGTGATGGGCGTGGTAGACGTGATGAACTACCACTGCCGGACGTCTGAGCTTCTAAGGGAGCAATCTCGTGGCTTCCTTCGCCCGAGGTGTTGTAGCTAGCGCTGTGTAGTGTTCTTTCAGACCAAGCACTACTGGATGATGACAACACTGGAATGCGTCTCTTCGGTATATGATCGTACATCGCCGAGTCATCCACCGCTTCCCTTGGTGGTGCAGGTATCTGAAACGCCGGGTCGTTGACAGATTGACCCGGATGGAATGATGAATGATGTGCTGCTTCCATACGGGGGGCAGGATTACTCGGCCCTTCACCAGGAGCTCGTGCACGATGGTACGAGGCTGACATAGGCTGCTCCGTACCCCGGTCTTTCTTCTTCTTCTTCTTCTTCGAGTATACATGTGCATTGCTTTTTCAGTCGATCCATCACTGCATATGAATATCACACAGTTATATTCCTCATTCATAACATTAAAATTCAACATTAAAAGCAATTTTAAAAATATAGGGTAGAACTTATTGTTGCTCGAGTCAACACTTTAAAAAAAATATTCAAACAGTTATAATTCATTCAGAATATCAAACAGTTATAATTCATTCATAATATTAATACAACATAAAAAATTAAAAACAAATATAGGGTAGAGCCCTATTGTTGATATGGTCAACATTTCAAAAAAAATTCAAACATTTATAAATCATTCACAATATTAAATTCAAACAAAAAATTTTTTAAAAAAAAACTGGAGGTCGAGCCGCGTAGGGGCTCTACTCCTCCCGAGGCGAGCCGCGCAACGCCTCTCCTCCTCCAGGGTCGAGCCGCCCTCCTGCTCGCCTCCGTCCACCGTGAGCTCCCTACGGACTCGCCTGTTTCCTAGTCGAGCCAGCCTCCATCTCGTCTCCACGGCCTGACGCGCGCACATACCACCGAGCCGTAGTGGAACTCGTCCGCTTCCCACCCGAGCAGCCCACCTGCTCGCCTATCTCCGGGTAGAGCAGCCGTGAGCTCGCCGTAGCCCAGGTAGAGCCACCCTCCTGCTCCCCTCCGTCCAAATCGAGCCACAACAGAGCTCGCCCAGTTTTTTTTTCAAAATTTTCATGCTAATTTCGAATGTTTCATGCTAGATCTAGCTCAATTGATGTTAAATTTCAAACAACTAACAATAAATTCATACTCAGAACACCCAAATCTATAAGTTAGAAAAAACATTTCAAAAAGCTCACCGAAAAATTTTCCGGTGGTGGTGTCGCGGTGGTCCGGCTGGTGGTCGTGGCGGCTCCGGCGGTGGCTCCGGTGGTGGCTCCGGCAGGCAGAAGAGAGGATCAGAAGGAAGAGAGAGGAAAGTGAGTGAGCAAGAGAGAAACGAAAAAAATAAGGGAGGTTAGGCTACATATAGTCAGAGCATTTTTTACCCAAAATTGACGTTTTGAACTACAATTTCAGTATGATGTTCTGAAAGTGTAACAATGCTTGTAATTTAGTCAAACGCAACGTAAAATGTCTTTAACTTACGTGGAGTTGCAATTATAACGTTAAAACACAATTAACAAGGGTTAACGTCGTTTATTACAATTAAATCCTTTTCACACCCGAAATTGGCATTTTTAACTGCAAATTCAATACGGCATTCTGAATATGTACCAATATTTGTAATTTAGTCAAACATAACATAAAATGTTGTTTTAATTACATGGAGTCAAAATTATAACATACAAATGTAATAATACGGGTTATCGTCTTTTGTTACAATTAGAGCGTTTTTTGCAGTTTACGCTAAACAAATGATTTTTCAAAAAAACAAAAAACACAATGGCACATCATTACATGTTTACAACACATCTATATGATTTAAAAAAAATTGTACTGCTGTAATTAGTAATTTTATACTGCGAATAGCAACCCAACTCACTAATATTCACCTAAAATATTCCTAGGTGGTTATGTTCACTAAAAATTATATTTTTGCACCAGAATTTTTATATGGTTCATTTAATCACTTTAAATTTAATAATCAATATTTAAAGCTCAAAATAAGCCTAATAAAAATGGCCTAAACATATGGCCTTAAACATAATATAAAGTTACTTATAAAATGACATTAAAATGTCTTAACCATACACATTCACTTGCAGTTTTTAAGTAGTTTATTCCTAAAATTTCTAATACTTTTCCTTTCATCATTCTATTTTCTTCATTAACTTATATAACTTACTTACAAGCCATTAATACCTAGTCTCACTAAACCATTAATTTCCTACACATAACTAAGGTCTACAATTATGTATACACTTCATATGTTCCTCGGTACAGATTTTGTACACAACATTTTAAAAATATTTTTCTTACATTAATAACTCATTAACTTGGCTTAAACAAGTCATAATCATCTAGACTTATTTACCAAATATATACCCGTTATTTTCTACACATTTACATTGTCCACATAGCACATAAATAAGCATATATTTTCGGTTTTATACTATATCCTAGGTGATGATTTTTAAGGTATAAAACAAGGCAACAAGTGTATTTACTTTAGTATGTACACAAGGATTTTCCAACACTTTCAGCCACTTCAACCTTGTAGATCTCACGGCACTATGAATATATATACTTAGGTTATTTTTTTTTTTCATTATAAGCTTAATACCAATATAGTCATTAAGCTATATATTAGTAATTTGCCTTGCTTGACTTGAGGTTTTTCTTGGAAATTAGTTCCTGCAACCACGGTAGTTTAAGGATGGAAACAACCCCAAGTTCGGCCAGCATATATACCAAGAATAATAGCTTTGTTAGTAACTACTCCAAGTCAATATTTTAAGGACTTTATAACATGATTTTTAAGCCTTAAGGGAGATGTCTTACCTTGGTATTGGAAGGGTTTCCAAGAAGAGTTTTCGGTACTCTATATCAAGAAAAGGATCTTTAGTTTGTGCAGAAAATAACAAGGGAAGTTAAGGTTTTAAATAGCCATGTAATGACATGATTTTTACCTTAGTTTAGGAGCTCTCCAAGGAGTGTGTTCTTGAAGATTTTTGCTCAATGAAGAGGTGTTGGAACAACCTTCATCCACATGTGAATAGAAGCAAATGGAGGTGTTAAAATGATGGATTTTCGGACTTGGAATGAAGGAGGAGGATGTGTTTTTAGTGCATGATTTTTACCTTAAATTGTGCTGATTTTTGCTCCTTGTTTTGCATCTTCTTAATGGCCCATGCTCAAGGAGTTTTTGGTCATAATGAAGGGGGATTAGTGGTGTTTTTATTGCAATAAAATGGAGGTCTTAATTTTGTAAGAAATGGAGTTACAAGAAGGGTTTTGTTGCTGATTAATGTAGCATTTTCAGCTGGTATGTGTGGTTTTGCTGCTGCTACCGTTTGGAAAATAAAGAAAGAAGGAAGGAAGGAAAAGAGAGGTGGCTGGAAATCAATTACCTTGAGAGAGAGGAAGAGAGCATGGGCAAGGGGCAATGTTAGTGTGTTGGTGTGTATAAAAGGAGAAATCTTATTTTCCTAGGTACAAGGATCCGGTGGAGTGGAGGGGGAATAGGCCACCAAATTGTGGAAGGAATTTGGAAGACAATTGTGATCATTAAGAGAGGTAAGGTACTTTGTACTTGTTTGATTATTTCTTTACTTATCTTGACTTGTGTCCTCTTATTGTGTCTTCAGCCGAGAGATAGAGAAGAGAATGGGGTATTATTCAGCCGAGACAAAAGAAAAGATGGAGGAATTTGCTTATTTTACTCCTAGGCTTGTACTTGCTTGTCTAGCTTGTAATGATTCATGCTACTTTTCTCCTTATTTTTGTTGTAGAAATCGGAAGTAAGGGTTGGGAGGATGTTAGTCATCCGAGAATGCAAGGAAAAGGGAAGGTGAGAGATGGTGGAAAGTAATAAGGTAAGTACAAGTAGTCTTATTTTTATGTTGTAGACTTGTACTTGTTTATCTTCCCCATGTTTTACTTTTCTAACTCATCTTTTCTTCCTTGCTAGGTGTGTGCCGAAAGTGTGCATTATATGGAGGGATATTTCTTTTGATTTTTGCACATTAATGTAACATTAATGTTATAATGTGTATAGGTGACTTGTTATATATTAGGTGATAACATGTATTATTTCATGCTTTTGTGTATATATACAAATGTTTGTTGTATATAAATTACCTCATATAATTATATCACTTATTTTGTGACATTAGATGTGCATTAAGATATTACATGTTGTTTTGGTTTAGGAGTTTATTTCTCTTTAGTAATGTTCTCTCTTTTATTAGCGATTTAGTGTATGTTTCAATGACCATTTGGACTATATATTGTGTCATACCATTTATAGTGAGTATTACTCATTAGGTGGATAATTATCCTCTTCATTAAATTAATCCCTTATTAATTAAGGTAATAAATATGTGGGGTATTTCACCTAAGGTCAATAGAAACATGTTGACCATATCAACTTTGATTTTGTTGACCGAATTAATAAGTTAACTTCGTTGACCGAGTGAAAACATTGACCGAGTAGAGTGTTGACCACATTGACCAAATCAACTAAATTGACCAAGGGGTCAAGTTGACTAATTCATTGAATTATATGGAGAATTCAAGTCCTAAGGCCATCACTACTTAGGGTCAAAGTAAAGTCCATACCATAAAGTAAATAAAATCAATATGAGCATATATACATATGATTAAAAGGAGACAAATGTGACAAGGACTTAATCCTAAAGGTTGTAGAGATTATACAAGAACGTTAGTTACTAACAATGTTAGAGGATTAATTAGTTCATCTAGGATTCGGATACTTTAAGTAATAACCCGATTAATAATGAATAACAATCATTGTGGTTATTACAAGGGGATAAGTAACTACAAGGGATACTAGATTTATTTACGGTTTATGAAGAATTAATACTTAGTATTGTATTCTAGATCTAAGTGATAAGAGGACGGGAGCGGGATAATACAACTGTTCCTGAGGTTCACCTTAGGTTTGGATGTGTGATTGATCAATAAGATGATATGTATGAATGTGTGCTTATTGTACCTTGTACACATTTGCTCAAATACATTGCCCTATTAACCGTTCTTGAATATTATTCAAACTAAGACAAATATTGAATATATCTTGAATTAAGATATGAGTAGTGATAAGAAATGTCACTTATGGTAGGATAATGATATACGTTGTATTATCCACAAATAACTTAAGAAAATTCCTTAGGTAGAGTATCAGTAATAGCGTTCTCAAGTGAAAGTATATTTGAACATGGAAATACTCTAGACAAGTTCTAGACATATAGTAAGACCTAAAAGGCTTATGCGCATTAGAGATGTTATTCACTATAAACCTAAGAACGAATCTTAGGAATACAGATTAAGAAAACTTAATCACACAGTGAGATATTTGAATATGGAGGAAAATCTAGATGGCTGGTTACGCATTGTGATCACGAGAGGATTACCGAGATCGGGTCCACTATAAGTATTGAAATTTCCAATGAGTCGAATTGATCATTTGTCAGATACTCTACTGTTGGTGTTGGCTGATGCCAGTAGGTTACCAACCTGACAATTGAAAGGAGTAGTAATCATATGCACTACCGTTGGTGTTGGCTACTGCCAGTAGGTTACCCGCCTCATAATAGGGAAGAAAGAGAGAATACATCATCTTCTAACATGGTGATTTGTTAAGTGATAGATAAGATTAAGAGATTAGTAGATGATGAAACGAAACATTAGTTGTACATTAATAGAAAACATAATTAGTTTCGTGAACCATTGGAAAATGAACTAAGGGGGCCTCAAAGGCCAAATAACGAGAACGGTTTAAAACAACTCTTGTAGCGTTTATTACTTTGATACGTGTGATTATTGAATTTGATTTTGTGAATGAGTTATGTGTGGATGTTATGAATATGTATGATGGATGAATCATTAGAATGCTTTTAAGTTATGTTATTACATTATGTTTATGTAAAATTGGAATGCATGAAATGCAATCGCATGTTAACTATAACCAATTAGCTTAAGGAGCGTTTAAGGTTGCATGACGGTTACGTAATGACATACTAACAGTTGGCTGATCTCATACAACAACAAATGTTTACAGATTTGTAGCCGAAGATTGACATCAAAGTGAGGGTTGGTTAGATAGCAGTATATGACTTTTGGGGTATATTTTATTATAGATTAAACTTTTTACATGCTTTTGAATAAACGTTATATTTTGAATTAAGCTATCTCGGTTATCACAACGTTGTATAGTATATGTATGTCTTGTTACTCACATAAGTGAGTCATGACGGTAACACCATTGTTAGTTAAATTATGTTATTCCGGTGCTTAAGTTTAATTGATTATATTAAGAACGTGATTAAGTTATGATTACGAATAGGGATGTTACAGGTCAGGCGAACCTACGTGTTCATCATCACTGTTTTGTTTTCTAGTAGATTAAATTAATAATTTTTTTATTGGAACATTTATATTAATTGACCCACAAACATATAGTTGGCAGCACTTTATAAGTTAAAAACAGTAATGGAGCATATGCCGCATTAAGGGCATCCACAATGGTGTGGAATCCACTCTAAATTAATAAAACAAAACGATAAAATATGACATGGGGAAGAGAAGTTGTGTGAGAGTTTCTTAACTAAGAACCCAAAAAGTGGGTGTCTTAGCAAAAGAAGAGAGATTGTGAGGATAAGAATAAAATATTATTATTTTGAGAGTGAAATCCACTCTTGTTATTGTGGATGTCCTAAGAACGTCGAAAAAACAAAGTTACGAGAACACCAACGAAGAGAGATGCACAAAATTTACACGAAAAGGATCATATTTCTGGTCCGTGCTATGTTGTCCAATTGTGGGTGTAAGGGAAAACTAAAAAGAACAAAAAAATGCTTTCAGTTTCGGGGCCCAAATCCATCGGGTGGTGGTGAAATCGACGGGGAAAGGAGACCATACAAGTCAGGAGGGATCATCTTCAACCTCAACTCTGCGATAAGGAAATCTCTCCCAAGCCTCAAATTCTCCGATAATAAAGGACTTCTAATCCCTCACTCTCTCTCTTTTCGAATTGCCACTCCCTTCCCTACTACGCCCACCCACCCACATCCACCGTCTCTCCTCATTCTGCACCTTACCTCTCTAGTCCCGTCTCGTGCTCACCGAGGCAGGAGATCAGATGGCTTCAGCAGCTGCAGCTTCCTCTTCTCTTTCCCTCTCCGCAACTCCACACCATCCGCCTCTTCGTCCTCATCCGCCGCCCGCTCTCCATTCGCTGTTCGCTTGGCCTCTACCTTCTGCCCACCTCTGCGCGCCGCCTCAGCTCCGTTGGGTCTGTCTCCGCCGACCCCAATTTCTCTCTCTCATTCCCTTTCAAAGGCGCAATCCCACAAGATCTCTGCTAAGCCTGCCAGGTGTGTGATTACTAACGCTAAGAAGAGTGTGGGGGACCTCACTGCTTCTGACTTGAAGGGGAAAAGAGTCTTCGTCAGGGCTGACTTGAATGTCCCCTTGGATGACAATCAGAATATCACAGATGACACCCGTATCAGAGCTGCTATCCCCACCATCAAGCACTTGATCCAGAATGGGGCTAAGGTTCTACTTTCCAGTCACCTGGTTCGTTTCCCTTCCCTTTTCTTCGACTTTATCACTGTTCTTGAATTGGGTTGTAGTATGTGAAGATCTGGGTACACTTATATGGCATGATTTTGATTGACATTGGTATTTTGGCGTTGGTTAGTATTTGTCAATCTCTGCATACGAAATTGGACGGAAATGCGGCTTCTAGTTATTTAAAAAGGTCTTTTATTGATTAATATTGTATTGTGAAAGTTAGATTTATTATGAATATTTTGTCAACTAAAATTGGTTGATTGACATCGGCGTACAATCTACTATTTCTATCAAGCAATGGTAGCTGATCCTTCATCTGCAATCTATATAGGGACGACCAAAAGGTGTCACTCCCAAGTACAGCTTGGCACCCCTTGTACCCAGGCTCTCTGAACTCCTTGGAATTACGGTATGTTGTAACGGGCTATGCTGTACTGCTGGCTTTAAATGATATTTTAACGTCCCAATGCATGTTTAGCTATTTTTTAATCAAACGTGCCTCTTATTTGGTATATAATTATGTTAATTCGCAGTATTTCATTTATGGCTGCTGATTAGTGCTATCTGGTTCTGGTTCACTATTGGGTGGACAGGTTGTGAAGGCTGATGATTGTATTGGCCCTGAGGTTGAGAAGCTGGTTGCTTCTCTTCCTGATGGTGGAGTATTGCTTCTTGAGAACGTGAGGTTTTACAAGGAAGAGGAGAAGAATGACCCAGAATTTGCTAAGAAGCTTGCTTCTTTGGCTGATCTATATGTAAATGATGCTTTTGGTACTGCTCACAGAGCTCACGCTTCAACAGAAGGAGTCACCAAATTTTTGAAGCCATCTGTTGCTGGGTTCCTTCTCCAGAAGGTGTTGTTGCTTCGCATGTTTTTGAAATGGGCTTTTAAGGAATAAGTCTAAGAGCACTCAGTTATGTGAGCATAATAACAAATTTGGTGAAGAAGCATGATAGGCCTAATATCTTCATTTTGACCACATTGGATTCTATGTTTGTTTATTTATCTGCTGCAAGGTTACTTTCTCTTAATCTATTGAAAACATATAACAATTATCCATAATGGAAGTTTAAGAATGAAAATTGAAGTGAACTTGGATATTTGAACAAATTATCTATATATTCAATGAGGCTAGAATGACATTGTAGCTATCTTCAGAATCTGATAATGATGTTATTGTTCTATTGGTCACTTTGCTTATGCTGTTTTGTGCTTCTATTTTACAGGAATTGGATTACCTAGTTGGGGCAGTTTCTAGTCCAAAGAGACCATTTGCTGCAATTGTGGGTGGATCCAAGGTTTCATCCAAGATTGGAGTTATTGAGTCCCTCTTAGAAAAATGTGACATCCTTCTTCTTGGTGGAGGAATGATCTTCACATTTTACAAGGCCCAAGGCCTTTCTGTGGGATCATCTCTTGTGGAGGAAGACAAACTTGATTTAGCTACATCCCTCCTATCGAAGGCCAAGGCAAAAGGGTTTCACACTTTGCTACCCTCAGATGTGATTATCGCCGACAAGTTTGCTCCTGATGCAAACAGTAAGGTTGGTTTCTTCTCGCCACGGCTGCCTGCTTAAAGAATGGGATTAGCATTCGTTTCTGCTGAGGTCATGGGTGATTGAGATTGGAGTCTAATGGTCTTAAGTCTTAACCTTTTTCGTTCTTTTTTCTTTCTTAATTATCAGATTGTGCCATCATCTGCAATTCCGGATGGCTGGATGGGATTGGATATTGGACCAGACTCTGTCAAGACATTCAGCGATGCTCTTGACACTACCCAGACCGTGATCTGGAACGGGCCTATGGGTGTTTTTGAATTCGAGAAGTTTGCTGTTGGGACAGAGGTGAAAACAATTTAAAGGATCCATTCCACTTTCAGGAGTAGACAGACAGAATTCATTTTTATTGGGTCTTGTTTCTGTTTTGCAGGCAATTGCTAAGAAGCTGGAAGAGATTAGCAAGAAGGGAGTGACAACAATCATTGGTGGTGGAGACTCAGTTGCGGCCGTAGAGAAGGTGGGAGTGGCGGAGGCAATGAGCCATATATCTACTGGTGGAGGTGCAAGTTTAGAGCTTTTGGAAGGGAAAGAGCTGCCTGGGGTCCTTGCTCTAGATGAAGCTACTCCTGTTGCTGTGTAAGGGGGTTCTCGCTGCCGCTGTACACCCCACCCCGCTTTTTTCCATTCCTTCTCACTCCTCTTCCTCTTGTAAACTTCAAACCTGCGTGTTGTAGAAGCTACGTGAAGGAAACTTGGAAGGTCTTGGAATAATTATCGAGCTTTTTTCTCAATTATGGTATTTTGGTATTGAATTGAAGATATGGTTCAATCTTTTAATAAAATAAATGAATCCAAATGATCACGCTTGGATAAGCGTAGATTTAGTGGGAGAAAATATTTGTAATAGAGACTTTGATAGTGCCAGTATCCCATTCCAAGTACCATAACAATGGATATATCTAGACATAGGACTTCTCAGCGGTGAAGTCACTTTTTATATAAGGCCTAGCATCTTAGGCCCCGTTCAAACTTTTTTGTGAAACACAGTATTAGGCCCCGTTCTCTAGTTTCGATTAGAACATTAATCTCAGTTCTTTACTTTTTGCTTGCTACGTGTCAGTTAGTTATTTGTTAAAATTTAACCCAATCCAGATGTGTCAAGTTACAATAGGTTAACTAGGGGTAGATTAATAAAAAAGCTACAAATAGTAGCTTTTGGGAGCCAGCAGCGAACGGCCCCTTAGCTGCGGAAAAAATAAGTTACCCATAGTTATCATATTCTGAGTTGACAAGTGTTATGTAGTTACAATTTTAACCATTAATAAATGGACAAGTGGCTTGCTGAATTTAGAGAAAGAAGATTAATCTCCAAAACGCCACCAACGAACGCGCTCTTAATGAAACTTATTCATTGTCAATTATTAACATAGCTTTTGAGCGCCTATTTATCAAAATATTTATATATTTGGCACATATTTCATACATCTTCCACTCGTTTAATGGTGATTTTGACATATATTTATTCTCTCATGACGTTATGGGTAAATACTGTGTGACCATGTAATACCATATGTAGTTTGGCAATCTATAAATTAAACGTTGGAGTTTTGTCTCTAACGTTTCCTTGCACACGAGGTATTCTCCCTTTCGAGCCGTCACTTTTGCTCCTTCATCTTCCTCAACATGCACTGGTGCTTCAGTAATTCAAGCCTAAATCAACAGCCCATTGACACACTAATCTAATATTTTTCCAATAAAAACATGTTTCCTTTGCCAAAAATCATCCATCTCTCACTCTACAACATGCAAATCCAGTGGCGGACCGAGGTATTAACCTGTGGGGGCACGTGCCCCCATAGGTTTTTGGAAAAATACAAGTATATATGTGTCTATATATAATAAAAATAAATAATAAATGTTAATAGATAACTAAATAGTATAACCGAAATATGATGTTTTGACATTCAAAAATGCATGTTCAAAATGTGGGTTGATGTTATCAGTTACTACAACTACAGTTGAAAGAGCATCCCCACTCATGAAGTATATTAGAATGGGAGATGTACTGGTTGGTGATAATCTAAACAATTATGTAGAATCAAATATATTATTAGCCCACTAACAATAATATTATTATGTATCATTTTTAAATGATAGAAGACTCATATAAAATAATTGTAATATAATTATTAAATATTGTTTTAAAATTTAATTTTTAATATTTTGTTTGACAGATTGTTATTCGATAAAAAGTGTCCCACTAGAGGCGAATGGGGTTCCAATCCCTCAAAATTTTGAAAATTAGTTTAATGACTTTATAAATTTTTGAAAAATACAAAATAACATAATATTGTAAAGTGTGATAGTGTCAAAAAAAATTACCCCATAAATAAAATTTTTGGGTCTACAATTGACCCCACTGATTTTAAAGTCTAAGTCCGCCACTATGCAAATCATTACAACCTACACCCCAATTACTGCATGGTTGTTCTTCTTCCTCCCTCAAAGCACTGTTTATAAAATTACACTGCTTCACCTACATCCAGTCACGCTAGTTCTTGATTTCAAAAAGCTTTTAAATCTCCTCTCTTATACGACTCCGTCTCCACTTCGGCAAAATCACTCACTTCCTTTTCAACTTCCCAACTATGGTTGCCTCCTCCTCGAAAGTTGATGCCCTAGCTAACAAGTACGCTGGACTTGCTTTGACGGCCGCTGAAGAATCGACTCTGGAGGTCGATGATCTTGCCATCTCCCCTCCTTTGCTCAACTATCAGTGTTCTCTCCTGGGTAAGATGCTTGTGCCCCGCTCGGTCGACATCAAATCTCTTGAACATACTCTTTTAAAGGCTTGGAACTGTGAGTACGAGTTGGGTGTGTGCAACTTGGGAGCTGGTATTTTTCTCTTCGACTTGTCCGACGAGGAAAAGATATCTGATGTTTTATCCCGTGGTCCATAGACTTATGATGGTTTTTTACTGGTCATCTCCAATGTCTATCACTTCAAAGCACCTCGGGAGCACGAGTTTCGCTGGGCTCCTTTTTGGATTCACCTACATGATGTTCCCCTATGGTTTATGACTCCAACTTTTGCCAAAAGGATTGGAGACCATATTGGACATTTCATGGAATTTGTTGATCTTGATCGTCGACAGGTGGGATCCTTCATGAGGATTAAGGTGAACATTGATGTTACTAAACCTATTCTACGGTTTGTGAAGATTTCAATTGGAGGACGCACTAGTAGAAAAATGATTTTAAATGACGCACTTTAAACCACGGTTAAAAAAATAACCGTCGTTTAAACATTATAAACCACGGTTCTTGGGGAAACCGTCGTTTATGTTGCATGCTTCATCAGATAAATGACGGTTTTGTAAATAACCGTCGTTTATAACTACACCGCTTAGAAGCAAAAACGACGGTTGTATTGGAACCGTCGTATAAAGCTACTATAAACCACGGTTCCTAATGAACCGTCGTTTTAAATGTCACGCCAACAATTTAAAACCACGGGTATTTTAAAACCGTCGTTTATTGCTTCCGTCCATTAGCCTTTAAACGACGGTTTTGTCTAATAACCGTCGTTTAAAAGTCTTTAATTAAAAACCCGTCGCCCTTTCTTCTTCTTCTTCCTCCCGCGTTCTCTTCCTCTCTGGCGATTGGCGATTCCCGACTCCCTCCTCTTTGCCGTCGAGCCACCACCCTCCACTCCACCGCCTCCTCTATTGCCGTCGAGCCACCCTCCACTCCACCGCCCCACTCCCGTCGATAACAAACGGGAACAGCTCGCCCCTCCACCGCCCCACTCTCGGTCTCGACGTCGCTAGCTCCACCGCGCCTCCGCCCTCTCCTTCTCTTCCAGTCGCGGGGACAACAGACGGGAGAACTACCACCACCGCCCCTCCGCCTCTCCACCATCGCCTAGCTCCCCCTCCAGTACCGCCCCGGCCACTCCTCTGGTTTCGACAACAGACGCGTCCACCGCACCTCCGCCCCTCCACCGTCCCTCCTGTCAACCACCGAATCCCACTTCGGTAATTAAACCGTAGCTATGTATTTTTTGATTAGTGGCTGATTTTGTGCTTTGAGGAGTGATTAATTATCTGTTATTGTGGTTGCTGTGTGTCTCTGTATGCAAGAGACAACAAAACTGAGAAGAAGAAATGTTAGAACATATGTAGTAGTAGTAGTTAGAGTTGCTGTTTGTTGCTATTATTGTGGTTGCTGTGTGTCTCTGTATGCAAGAGACAACAAAACTGAGAAGAAGAAATGTTAGAACATATGTAGTAGAAGAAGAAATATTCATGCATATTAATGAATTAAAAACCCAAAGTAATTAATAAAGCATAACCTTGTTGGTGGTGTATTAATATTGTTGTAAGTGTTGCTGTTTGTTGCTATTATTCTGGCGGGTGTTATGTTACATATTATTAATTTTGTTGTACTTCTATTGTGTTTGTTTTTGCCAAAAAAAGTGTGGAGTATCTAAAAAAACGCAATGGTCATGCCAAATGTTTTCCAGGATTTAACCTTATTCTACTTGTCGCACCATCTGCTGCTGTCAACCGCTGCCACCGGTTTGCCTGATCAGAACCCACGGTAAAACACTTGCGTTTCTGATTATGATTTTAGAAACAAATACTTATATATTGTCACGAATAAACGTTGTACTAAATTCTGCTTGTATTATGCAATCATTAGAATATATATTTGCATAGTGCGGTGAAATGTGAGATTAAGTTGAAATGGGGTGGTTGTTTTTGTTCATTGATCATATATATTATTATAT
Organism: Limonium bicolor; assembly: GCA_023374045.1. Taxonomy (NCBI): domain Eukaryota; kingdom Viridiplantae; phylum Streptophyta; class Magnoliopsida; order Caryophyllales; family Plumbaginaceae; genus Limonium; species Limonium bicolor. Next base: position 267,688,812 of record CM041778.1, on the reverse strand, counting down.
ACTTGTCTGTCTGATAATAATTCGTATGGTTTACTGAGAATAAATGTTCTTGCTGCTACTGTGTTTGTTTCTGCCTTAAAAAAATGTGGAGTGTCTAAAAATACGCAAAGGTCATGCCGAATTTTTTCCAGAATTTAAGCTGATTCTAATTCCATCGAATTTAACTTTCTTCATAATTACTTACAGTTTCAGTTTTTTCATCTCTTGCAGGTTGCTCTGAGGTAGAAGACAATCGAATTAAGACGAGGAGAGCAAAAAAACCGGTAATAACATTAGCTATGTTCGTTTGTTTAATATGTTCAATTATTCAAGTTTTTATAAAATTAAAACCTTATTATTATTTCATTGAATAGGTGTCATATACTACGTGCAAGAACATCTGTCTACTTGTCTCTTCTCTATCTTGTGCTGTTCGCGCTGACCATCCAGTACTCATCAGGTTGGTATTTAAAACGTTTCAATTTATTTTTGTTTTTCTATTAAAACAATGGAAAATCAATTCAAACATAGAATTACCTGTCTGAGATTTACCTGATAGAGGTATGTCTTAGATAGTCCCTGTTGGGACTGTCCAATGACCTTTGATCTCACCATCTAGGTTGTGAATGAGTTAATAATATACGTAGTTCAGTGATAATTTCAGCAGCATTCCGTAGAGTTCTTCTAGTGTACATATATATTGGTGATGATTTAACACATTCATATATATATATCTACACTAGGAGAACTGTAGGGTAATGCTTGCCGAAATTATCACTGAACTACTGTATATTATTAACTTGTTCCTAGGTGAGATCGACGGTGATTGATAGGTTTAGGTTGTTAAATCTGTAATAAAAAAAGAGAAGATCAATGGAACGAGTTCACGACATCTGGTGTGTTGAAAAAGGAGATGGAGCGCTCAGTGATGTACAGTGACAGATTGGACATCAAGTACCTAGAAGGGGTCAATAAAATTTTGCAAGTCCTTGTTGACAATCTTAAACACAAGGATAAGGGATATATTCGATGTCCTTGTGTCGATTGCAAGAACGACTTCAAATACCAAGGTGTGGACAAGATTAAGGATCATCTGATTCGCAGAGGGTTTACAGATGATTATGAAGCCATAACAATACTGCATGGTCAACATTCAGTACAAGTGTTGAATGTGCTGATAACGTCGTTGCAGAACAATCAGAAATGGATGCTTCACACGATTTTGGGGATACTCAAGATGATTCACTAGGTAGTGATTCAGATGATCATGAGGACCTTAATGCAATGATGGAAGATGTTGAACAACATTTTTCCAACAAACCCAAATCATTCGAAAATCTGATGCAAGCATCAAAGGAATCGTTGTACAGTGGATGTGAAACGCAAACACAAAACAATTGAGCGTTGTCCTAAAACTATTCAATCTGAAGGCGAGACATGGATGGAGTGATGTCAGTTTTACAGATCTTTTACAACTGCTGAAGAATGTACTACCAAAGGACAATGTGATACCCACAACAACTTATGAGGCAAAGAAGTTAATGTGTCCGATGGGTATGGAATATAAAAAAAAATACATGCTTGTCCAAATGGGTGTATGTTGTATTGGAAGGAGAATGAGTTGGATGACCATTGCTCTGAATGTGGGGAATCACGCTATGTAAAAAAGGGTGACAGAAACCACATAAGCACTAAAGTGGGCTCTCCTGCGAAGGTGTTGTGGTATCTACCGATAATTCCCCGATTCAAACGTTTGTTTGCAGTTCAGAAATGCTGAGAACCTCCGATGGCATGCTACCCATAGAAAGGATGATGGTAATTGAGACATCCAGCCGATTCACCACAATGAGAAACCTTAACAGAATATACCCTCAATTCGGTACAGACCCAAGGAACTTAAGACTTGGTTTATGCACTGATGTGAAACCTTTATGGCACTTTGAGCAGTATACACAGTACTTGGCCTTTTTATTGACAATATACAATCTGCCACCATGGTTGTGTATGAAACCCAGACATATTCTCCTCTCTCTGTTGATATCAGGTCCAAAACAACCGGGAAACAAAATTGATGTGTTTTTGCAACCACTTATTGACGATTTAAAATTGTTGTGGAATGAAGGTGCGACGGTGTATGATTCATATGGTATGGAAAACTTCACGCTCCGGGCTATGTTGTTTTGTACGATCAATGATTTCCCTGCATACGGTAACCTCTCGGGATACACAATTAAAGGAGCTCTAGCGTGCCCTATATGTGGAGATAGAACTTGCAGTATACGGTTAAAACACAGTGGAAAAAATGTGTACATGGGCCATCGGAAATTCCTTCCTAAAGGGCACAAATACCGTAAGATGACAAAAGAGTTTGATGGAAAAACGGATCATGCAGTCGCTCGACCACCACTATCTGCTGCTGAGACTTACAATCAGTTGAAGAATGTTGTGAACAACTTCGGTCCACCAATTAAAGCCACTGAAAAGAGCATCTGGAAGAAAAAATCAATATTTTGGGAACTTGAATATTGGCAACATTTAGAAGTGAGACATTGCATTGATGCTATACACGTGGAGAAAAACATTGGTGAAAGTGTATCTGCGACACTACTAAACGTGAAAGGAAAGACAAAAGACCATTTAAAGGGTAGAAAAGATCTGGTTGAATTGGGTATACGAGAAGACTCGCGCCACAACAAAGAGGGAAAAGAACATTCTTGCCTCCCGCTTGTCATACATTATCCAAAGAAGAGAAAATAAGTTTTTGTAGTTCTCTTCGTCATATTAAAGTGCCATCCGGTTACTCATCGAACATATCAAGTTTGGTATCAATGTCTGATCTTAAATTGGTAGGGATGAAGTCTCACGACTATCATGTGCTGATGCAGCACTTACTTCCGGTTGCTCTCCGTGGAATCCTTCCAGCTGATGTCAGGAAAACTATTACAAATTTATGTGTTTTCTTCAAAGGAATTTCGTGTAAAGTGCTTGATGTGGAGACGCTGGATAAACTACAGAATGACCTTGTGATCACCACGTCCCTACTGAAGAACCACCAGCTGCATCTACTTCGCAGCCCCCTCGGAAGGGACGTGAACCGACCCGTGGGTTGAAGGAGAAGAAAGATTCTCCCATCAATTTGATCTGGGACAAGTACCCTCCGACATCGTGGTGGGTCGAAGCAGAAGTTTGCTTCCTACTTTGGATTGATGGTAAAATCCCCATTGCTCGATTAATAAGGACTGGAAAGATCAAGAAAAAGCAGACAAAGACATCATATGGCAGATGGTGCAGAAGAAGTACAAGGTCGCGGATGAACTTCGGACGAAGATTGAATCACTTCTAGCGACATCACTGCGACAGTTCAAGCATCGGTTGGTAGATGGCTGGATTACCAAACCGGGCTCCAAGAGGTCACCGCCGTGGGTAGTGTACGATGGTATGATCACGGAGGAGGAGTGGAAGATATTCTACGACCATCGCCAGACTGAAGAGTTTAAGGTACTTTCAATTATTCTTTCTTAATAATTTAAGGAATAAAATTAACAAATATTTTTTTATTATGTATAACTTACAAATGTACAAATTTTGTAACAGTTACGTCAAGAAAAAGCGAGACGTAACTGGGCGAAGAATATCTACAAGCACTTCATGGGGCGAGCTG